>JAASFE010004548.1:408486-461078 GCA_013365205.1 Pseudocercospora cruenta
ATCGGCGTGTGCATGGTCAGGAAATCGGCTCGTTCCAGCAATTCTTCAAGAGAATCTACAAGATCGACATTGGCAGAGGCAGCAGCAGTTATGTTGGCGTAAGGATCATAAGCCACGAGGTTCATGCCAAGGCCTCCGGCAGCGCGAGCTACAGTCAGACCAACTATGCCTCATTAGCAACCTTCAAAGGCATGAAGTAGATGCTGCGCTACCTTTACCCAGCCCGACAATGGCAAGGGTTTTGCCCTTCACTTCGACGCCGACGAGCTTGCTCCGTTCCCATTTACCAGACTTGATGCTCACAGAGGCCTCGCCAACGTTGCGAGCCGTTGCCATGAGCAATGCAATTGTGTGTTCAGCGGCTGCATTGATGTTGCCTTGAGGACTGCATAGCGGCAATCCGCGAAGTCAGAATGTGGCAAGACACAAGAGCTCAATCTTCAACACTGACCTGTTGACAACAATGATGCCCAACTTCGTAGCAGCCTCGAGGTCGACATTGTCGACACCAACGCCAGCTCGAGCGACGACACGCAGCTTCTTTCCCGCTGACAGCAAAGAGGATGTGACTTTGGTCTCGGATCTCACAATGAGAGCTTCGTATTCCGGAATAATATCGTGCAGTTGCTCTGGACTGAGACCCTTCTTCTCGTGGACCTCCAGGGAAGCCTGCAGCAACGAAAGGCCGTCTGGAGACACCTTTTCTGGGATCAAAACCTTGGGCCTCGATCCACCATTGGCAACGACTTGCTGAGACATGACTGCAGGAGTTCCTTCTCAGTATGCACAGGAAACGTGCAGTAAGATAGTATGTCGATATTGCTTGGAATGAAGACCAGGTGATGTTCTCGAATTTCTGAAACTGCTGCCGGAGTCGGATGCAGGTGCGCTGCTTGCCAGTGGCCGAGTCTTTCGTGTTTGACTTTAAAGGTGCATTGCATGGCCGCTTCACCAAAAGAGCTCTCACCCCCACATTCTGCTGTGACCATCTGTCTCACCACACGCCCCGCCTTTGTCGTGCGTACTTGACGCAGCGAGGTTGTGGGCATGTACTTCCGTCCCTGAGCCACCTGTCGTATTTCAGAAGACTGTTGAGCCTGCGTCTTCTGGCATCTGAAAGCCTGTTTGTTCAAATTCTCCAAGTATTGCCTCGGCCAGGTTGTCCAGTTTCTGACGCTGAAGCTTCAGCACGCTGGCTGCCACGTTGTTACCGCCATTTGTGCTGGAGCTGGACGGGTTCACGGTGCTGGTATCCTCCCACGAGGGCCTCAGTTGTGTACCATCCTCGCCCTCTGCGGTAATTCTCTTGATAAAATCCGCACGTCGAGGTGGTACACCGCCTTCCAGCACAAGCAGAAGCTGTTTCTGGATTCTGCGCATAATTATGTTGGATGTGTCTGACTCGATGGTAAGGGCATGCAAGGGGCTTTGCTCCATGTCTTCTCGGTCTTCTCGAATTTCTGCATGGAAATCATCTTCATCCTGACCAGCTACACGATGTCGCTGATATTCCTGCCAGCTAATGGCAGCCATGGCAGCATGCTTGCGCAGATCATTGATGTCCGTTGGTACAGAATATGACAGCAAAGTGCCGTTGGCTGTCATCAGATACCAGCGTCTGCAGAGTCGTTCATCGCGGTTGTGCGACAGCAGCTCGGTCAGAGCTTTAGCGTTGAGCATGTCTCGAAATGCTGCCGCCACCCGTGTGCTTTGCGATAGAACTATCGTATGCCTGTTTGTGTGCCGGTCTCAGGGTCGTAAGATGGCCTGTGGGAAGTGACGTGTTGTGTCTGAGTCAACGACAAGCCTAGCAACTGCTCGCAGATGTATCGCCAGAGTCAACAAGGCACCTGAAGGCAAAACTGCGACCGCTGCCACAAAGTGCCACAGCTGCAAGCAATGCTGATGGCGCTATTATGAGGCTGGAGAACTCTCTTTTCTCCCAGCTTGCAAGGCAATCAATGTTCAGGGGCAAGCTTTCTTGTCGCTGGCTCAACAATCAAACACTGCCAAGCAGGCTTGCTCGAGTGGCCGGAGTGGGACCGCGCATGCCTCAATGGATACCCATCATTGATCGAACTTGACGCGAAGTAGGACTGAAATAATCCTCGATACCCAACCGTCGCTCGATGACTTTCTCAGAAGCCTTCACAATCACCGAGAGCCAAAGAGGAATAGCTTCAAAGTCGAGCGGGCTCCGTCATCGCAGAGTTCGTCAGCACCAACTGCCTTCCCCCGCTCATAACGTACGACTGTTGTCTTTGAGCTCATCCCGACTGCCACGATGAGATGCGGGAGATGTGCCTTTTGCAAGCCTCGAGATCGCAACACCACTCTTCGATATTCACTCGCCCTGCCTTCCGTTTGCGTTTGGCGTGCAATGTGAATTTGCAGCAACACTAGGCCATTCCGTCATAAGTACTTGCCTCCCTGCTACGTCTTATCGCTGATGTTGAAAATTCTCATTGCCTTCATATCAAACAGTTCTCGGAAATTGACACTTAGCACTACAACCTCAAAATAACAAGCTGGCAGAACAAGTCGTTCGAAGAGTTCCAAAATGGCAGCCGTGGTGTTGGTTGGAGCAACGGGACTTGTTGTAGGTTGAATCTGACAGGAGTGTTCTGGCACGTACTGATTGGGAAGGGGTCGCATATATCAAGCACACTTAAGAGATCGTCTGCCGTTGACAAGATTTGGACATTCACACGAAAGGAAACGCCTGCAGACCCGAAGGTCATCCCGATCATTGCAAAAGATGGCACAGAATGGACAAAGCAATACCCAGCAGGAAGCGAGATTTTTTTCTCAGCTTTGGGTACGACCAGAGCGGCGGCAGGCGGCTTTGAGAACCAGAAGAAGATCGACTATGATCTGAACTTGGAGCTTGCGAAGGCAGCACGAGCAGCTGGCAGCAAGATATACGTGCTGATCAGCTCGTCTGGTGCATCGACATCTTCAAGATTTGGCTATCCAAAGATGAAAGGCGAGCTGGAGGAAGCGGTCAAGGCACTAGATTTTGACCATGTTGTGATCCTGCGTCCTGGATTGATTGTCGGAAGCCGGAACGAGAGCAGGGCAGCAGAGTTCGTGCTGAGGAAGATTGCCGGCGCGGCTGGATCCATTTCAAACAAGCTCAAGGACTTTTGGGCGCAGGACGACGAAGTGATTGCAAGGGCTGCAGTCTCTGCTGGTCTTGCTTGTCTGAATGGACAAGAGAAAGACAAAGTAAAGATTGTGGACCAGGCTGAGATAGTGAAGCTAGGGAGGACGAGTTGGAAGGCTTGAGCTGGCTTTCATGAGCACTGCGGCATCACACATATTCTCTTGAAAAGGACATCCCACGTCAGTGGTAGCGTATTCATGGTCGTCTCATTCAATAATGTTGTCGTATATTGCATTGAGAGGTGACCAGACGCGGGCCTGGCTCCGAAGGAGAAGGAGGGTTCAAGCTGGCAAATCTTGAAAGCTCAAAGCGCCCACCACGTTTCCACTACTTTTTACTGTAAGACGCTTCGATGTCTACTCACCCTGACTCTCATCCAAATGGACAAGGACACCGGTAGCATGGACTACAAGGACCTCACGCAGGCGCAATGTGTGCTGCTGGCAGTGCATCTGGCCTCCGAATCCAACATCCGCGCCTTACACTCCTTCACCCCCAACCGCACTGATGCTCTCGACCCCGAACTTGTGCTGCGTATCTTGCTCACCTACCTTCCTGAGGCCGTAGACCCGCGCGAGTATGTGGACTACGTCGCCGAAGTCGCCTCCCGCCTGTATCTGGACGTGGATCGCGAAGATGTGGAAGTCAATACCAGTCCAGTGAAGGACATCCCCGATGACATTGCCCAGAAGCGTGTCAGAAAACTGCACCTTCAGCACCTTCAGCCGCCCGCCTTCCCGCCATATGCGCCGAAAGACCTAGCCGTTCGCTTCGTGTGCCATCGTGCACACAGGATCGATTCAGAGACCGGCCTCCTCCACCTCGTGCCTTCTCTAGTCGAGCCATTCCTCGACCGCCACGACTACCTCAGAACATGGTATGTTGCCGTATGTCTGCCGCTCTTGCGAATGCAGATCGACTACTACCCCGAAGATGAGGCTCTTGCCATGAGCTTGCGCGATTTCGAGAACCTCACAGGTCGTGAGGGTGTAGACGTGCTGCTGAGAAAGTCGGCTCAGGGCCAGAAAGACCCTAACAGCGATGTGTGCCGCGACGTCAAAGGGCTCGTTGGTCCTTGGATGTACGGTCACACTGATCGCAAACGGCGGAAGCTTGGGCACAACGAGACCAGTGAAAGTGAATCTGTGGAAAGTGCAACGGAGGGTGTACGCAAGATCAGCCTTGGAGGCGTCAAAGCTGAAGACAAGACTGGGCACGACTGGGAATACGTATACTCGTGGATGGTGCTGCATGCTGCAGATCAATTCGATCTCATATCAGCTCTTGTGGACGGCTGGGACGGCCCCGGCGATGTTGACCTTGGAGGTTTTGATCGTGGCAGTAACCGAACTTATCTGCCTGAGGACATCCAATCGAAACTCGAGCTACAGTACGCGCAAGCGGCTTTTGCAGGCTGCTATGCGGCCAAGGCTGACACACCCGAGACGGTAGAGCAGGCTCATGCAGTACTCGCGCGACTGGCAGAGCTCCTAGACTTCATTCCGCCTCCGGACCTCGCTACCAGCGTGGAATCCCTTCCTAAGATTCAGCGGCATGCTATTCTGTTAGATCAATCTCAGTCCGTCGCAGACCTCTTGCCCGAAGCGCTTCTTCGTCCGGAGCACCCCTTGACAACGCCGAAACTGGCCACTTACATGCTGCTACAAATGATGGTCTACAGTGCGTATCAGTTTGCGGGACTCGGGTACCCATTCTCGTTGGTCAACGTGGCCAAACTTCATTTCTATGCCACTTCCGAGGAACAGCTTGATGTTTTGCAGAAAATATTACGTAGCATGGTCAAGCCTGGTGAGCGCAGAGACGACACCCAATGGCTAGCAGACCGGGCGAAACTTCTCTGGCTCTGGAACTGGGGCATCGAACAGGATCCTGATCATCCTGGCGAAGGATCAGGAACACTGGGCAAGATTCGTGAAGAAGACTTCGAACAGGAGATGCTCAAGGTCTTCACCAGAAACGGCAGTAAGTCGATGATCTCTTTTCCATCCTTGGCAAGTTCCTCCGCGTTTGCAATTGAGATCTGCCTCTCTCGGATTTCACATGCACACATTCATGCACTTACCGTTTGGCCAGTAGAAGAATTAGACCCCGTAAAGAATTCTGCTCCGCTTGCTGGCATCGAAGAGAAAGAGCTCAATTTTCCATTCGTTATGACTGAGGAAGACCAGGAGCGTATTCGGAAACAAAGCGTCGCTGACAGCACTTGACGAGCAGGCTATCAATTGGCAGCGCGCCTTTACCTTACGAATGACACTCACGAATCCCTATCAGCCGAGAAGGTTGAGCATACTGTGCTAGCAATCGCGATGGAGTCGTACGATGGAGCCACAAACGGCAATAAGACCAGAGGTGGTATGAAGAAAGCCAATGACATGTAAGTCTGTCCACAGCTATAGCACTACAACAGGCTAATTGACGATAGACTTTTGGCGTTCGATTCATACTTCAAGCAGAGCGTGCGCTTCCAGCAAGCAAAGGCACTTGTCGCTGCTACTCATGCTCTGTCATACTACTCGCTCACTCTACAGCACGGTGTCCCGTTCCAACCAGTGAGCATTCGCGTCAGCAAAGATCCACTTTCGCTCATCAGCAAGGTGCTTGAGCAAAATCCCAGAAGCTTCGACAAGCTGGAAGACCTTATAGGCATTGCCCGCAACCTGGTCTCAGCTGGTCTTTCCGAGAGCGAAGGAGTGTCTCAGGGGCCTGATACAGACCAGCTTGCGATTGATCAGAAAGCTGCAGAGCGACGTGTCACTTTCATGGCAATTCAGCAAGCTTTGGAAGAAGATGATTTCGAGACAGCATACTCGTATATTGTCAATAGGCTTACCCCATCCGGCGAAGTGCTTGAGAAGCCGAACAATAGGAAAGAACACAAGAGGAACAAGCCAACCCGCAGCCAGAATACAATCGACTACGATGACATTTCGTGGCGTGCTGCGTTCTTGGCTGGACGGTATCGTCCTCAAACCAGCACACCGCCAACACTTCGACGTCTGGAGCAGCGCACGGAATTGCTGTCGTTGGCTTTGCTTCTAGCTCCGACGTCTGCTTTGACTGAAATTCTCGCCGCGTGGCGTCGCTGTGAGGAAGAAACCACGTCATTGCAGGCAGCACAGCAACAAGAAGAAGCCGAGTTCGATGATCGTGCCGACAAACGTCTTAGTGGAGGCTCGAGCGCATTGCCTGGGAACTTTATCGTCAGCGGCGAACAACCGGAGCTGATACTGAACCAGAAGCGCCGCGAGATGGGAAGAATGGGAGCAGCTCGAAACGGCAAAGATGACACGCCGCTCAGCATGTTCGATCTGACGAGAAGTGCTGCGAGGGCGTTTAGCAAGACTGCAGCGTCACTGCAAACTGCGCCGCAACCAAGGTCCAGCGATGAACTCAATCGATCCATGGAGGAGAGCACAAGTAGCCTTGGGAGTGACGAGAGAGTCAGGAAAAGGGATATGGTGGCAAACGCTGTCACTGGCGGTCTGGCCAGCGGAATTGGATGGGTTCTGGGTGCAACTCCAGCTAACGGCCAACAGCCACATGCGCAGGATCGATAGCGTAGCCGCGTCAGTCTACTGCATCTCCAATTCACAGATGCTCCGTACTCATCTTTGGCTCTGCTTCGTAGCTTCCTGTCATCTGTCAGTGTCTTGAAAACACCAACGGACGGCAGTGATCCTATTTTGGATTCGAACCAGTGTCAGTAGAAACTCAACAATCCTCGCAAATCACAGAAGACACTTCATGCCGTTCAACGTTACATCATTATGTACAAAAGGTCGTAAGTCATCATTCATCCAACTCTGAAACCCTCATACAACCGACTTCCTATTCTTCTCCAGCTTGGATATTGATGCTCCCACTTGTCGTTTTGAAACCAATTCGTCCTTGTCCGAAACCTTTCCGTGCTGCGTAATGCTCATATACAGGTCCCACTTTGCCTTGCGAATAGACATGTATGTCTTTGCCTTTTACATGAATGCTACCGCTCATCGTTTCGCCCTCGATGTAACCTTCCCACTCCTGAGGGTACATGAGATGAAGAGATCCAGAGAAAGAGGTATACTTGTGTTCCATCATCAGATGTGCAAAGTCGCCCGGGTACTGATGTGGGGTCAGAATCGAAACGGTCTGGGAGGCGGATTTGGTGTCGATGCGAAGCTTCGAAGGTGTGGTGCTGTTGAATACTGGAACGAGACGTGGCTTTACGGAACCTGATTGCGTATGGAAAGAGGTGAAGGCTCCAAGTATATAGGTACCACCGACACTCCCACTTTGAGTCTCGATGCGAGTTTGATATTCTCGCACAGGAAGGTTGTTGGTAGGGAATTCCACGTGGACACTGCCGGAACTGGTCGCGACCACGAAGTCGGCTGTTTTTACATTTTCGGGATCTGCTTTCTTGGGATCTACACTCACACGCAAAGAACCTGAGTGTGTTTTGAGAGAGAGGAGGTCCCGAAGCGCAAAGTTGCCTTTTATTGAGCCAGAGATAACATCAATTTCGATCTCCCGGCTGGACCAGTATTCCGCGTGTATGTTGCCTCGAATTAGATTGAAGACAGAACTATTATTCACGTCAAACGATGATAGCTTTTCCTCGCCGGGTTTTCTGTTGAATAGACCATCTATGATGGTCACGTCAAGATTCCCAGAGGCAAGGTTCCAGTCCTCTAGGCGTAAGCCATTTCTGATCTCCATGTCAACATAGACACCTAAACATGCTCTTGAACGTGTGCTCGCGGCGCCCGTGCTTTCCAGCTCCGGCATCTGAAGAACAAACTTGTCGTCAGTCATGTCGTAGGTAGGTCTCTCCACTTTCCACGGTCCAGTGGTAGCATACGTGACAGAGAGCTTAAGATCGGCGTTTTGGTTGGATTCAGCGGGCTTGATTTGTCTGCAAATATATGAGTCAGCTAAGAATGAGGGATCACTCAGCGCTTCCGTGAAGGTGGAAAGAGGCTGAGCTGGGGTTTGAAGAACGTACGTCCTGCCAACGATGCCGCCGGTGATGTAATTCGAGCTCTCCATGAGCTCTATGAATGAGAAATTACGAATGTTGCTGAATTCGTACACAGCCGGCTCGGTGTGATAGTCAAAACTACAGGAGCTATGCGCCGGTGGAACGAACGGCGAGGGGGACGGCAGTGTCGATGGTGTCGGTGAGACGGGTGGAGAGATGGGCTGACTGGGATTGCTGCCATCACCATGCCCACCACTAGAGCTCCAATCGTCGGCGTTCCCTGCTATGAAGATTATCAGAACGACGATTGCTACGACCAAAATCGCGTTGCAGGTCGAGATCGGCTTGCAGCACTGTCGCCATCGGGAAGGTTTCCGCTTACTTGACGACTGTCGCCTTCGGTTCAGAAGTCCGCTTTCTTCGTCAACTGCGTCGGTCTGTCTTGGAGCAGGATCGCTCATACTTTGGTGTGAGGGCGGGTGGGGACCGATTGGAGAAGGGAAACCATTTGGCCCAAAAGGAAAGCCCGGGTTGTTGTAAGGATTATTCAAGTTGCCGAACGGCCATGGTCTGTCGTTGCGTTGTGTTTCGACAGGCACAGTTCCATAGCTTTGTGTCTGTTGAGAATTGCATACAGCCACATTTCCCCGAGTGGTGAGATTGAATGGTCGCGATGTTGATCTTGCTGGGCTGTTCGCGGTGGCAGACTCGTAATCGGGGGGCGGTGCGTCTGTATTGACAGCAAACGGCGTCTCTATGTCAGTCCATGTAGCTGACCGAGGCGATGAGGCTACAGAACTGATCTGTGAAGGAGGCAAAGCTGATGAAGAACCGGCGCGTGCTTCTGCTGCTTCCCGAGCTTTCGCATCTGCCGTAGCTGTGAATGAAGAATTTTCAACGTATGTTTCTTGTGGATGCGATCTCCGCTCAAAATAGCCATCTGCAGGACTCTCGTCAAAATTCGATTCAATGTCGTAATCTTCTTGCTCGCTTCCAGGATCTGTCAGGTAGTCATCTTCGTAAATGCCGGAGTGGGCCATTCTTGCAAGCCGCCTAAATTACATTCCCATATGTTTTACGTTGAGAGCGAGCTCTGGCAAATGGCACGAAGGAAAGTAGGAGAACCTACGCGACAACGTTTCCTCGACCTCTGCGATTCTATCACCTTTCAGCCGCGTACTGCTCTCCAAGGCAGCCATAATTTCAGCTTTGCTGCCCTGCATGTCGGCAGCTCTCACGCGGCGGGGTTCGCGCTCTGCTCGCTGTCCAATGCGTGGTGGTATCGAACTCCTTCTACTGCCGCACGAACGAGGCAAGCTTCGTGCGACCTTCCTGCAATGGGTAGCACCCAATGCCTATCTTCTGCGGGATTGGTAGAGGGATTTATAAGTGCGTCTGGGAAGTACAACCAGTATCCAGAATCAAGAAGAATTGCCCTGTTCACAGTTCAGGGCTCAAGGCTTGTGCAAACACGAAAGCAATTGAAGAGGAACCCCTTGAGAACGACGCTTTGTATTGTACTTCAGTGTCTGCCTGGTCTGCCAATGTTCCGCGTACTCGCTGTCGTATGTCAGGAGAAGGAACAGGAACAGCATCGGATACGGAGTTCAAGGTTGGCGGTTGGCGGGGTTCGAGCAAAATGTGGCCCGAGCTTCAGCCGAGCCAGCACAATGGCGGCGCAAGCTCTCACGTAACTTCACGCGTTCTCGACGAGGACGCAAAGGGCATAACATGACAATGCAGTCAATCAGGAGCACTTCTCAGCCACTGTTTGGGACGAGATTCTTCCAAGCTCGTCCTCTGGATGCATTGTTTTCGCGTTATCTCGAGATATTTTTCGACCTCAAAGCAACACAACCAGCGTGTCGCACTGCCTGATACTCAAATCCCAGATCATGATATCTCAGTAAGCACAGTCATAGCGCCAATGACCAGGCTGAATGCTTCGCAGAAAGGCTTTGCTTGCCTAAAGTGACCCATCATCCTTAGGTCCTGCTTGCATAGACTTCTCAAGCATCGGTCGACTCCTCCTTGACTGCACCAGCTGCAGCTTCGCCATCGCCATTGGTGGGCTGGCCCTCGTCGCCGTCTTGAGCAGCATCGACCTCAGACTTGATATCAGACTTCACATCCGATGGCATGTCCTGTGCTTCGTCTGCTTCGCCGTCCTCCTCAGTGACGGTAGAGGCCTTGCCCTTAGCTTTAGTGCTTGACTTTCTGGCCCTCTTAGGGGTCTTTGCAGGTGTGGTCTCTGCCTCGTTTTCGTCGTCGTCTTCGGCCTCAGTCTTGACAGCATCGGACTTGCGCTTCTTGCTGGATGCCTTCGCCGGTGTAGTGGGCGCGCCAGCCTCAGAATTGTCGCTGGCGCCGCCCTTCATGGCAGCGCCTTCGGAAAGAGCGTCAATCTTCTTCTTGATGGAGTGCTATGGAAGTCAGCGAGTGGATGCTACGATGCAGCATGATTTCTTACCCAGGAGGCTTTAGCGGAGTTGGAGTTCTTGAATGATCCAGCCTCGGCGAACTTCTGGTAGTCAATGGTCATGGGCTCTTTGGTGCAGGACATAGCTTTCGCCAGCAACTCGACTATTAGTCAAGGCGTCAGTCAGTCAGCGAGAAGTCTCAAGCAAGCAGTGCTCGAAATCATAGGTATGCTTACAGTCGCGCTGGGTGAAGTTGATCTCCTTCTTCGGGGTAGACATCTTCTGATGGTGTCTTGATGTTGGTTGGGATACGAAGCAGGTCTACGGAGTGTCGCCTGAGTGTATGACAGGGTCGCAGATGTCGGTGGATGTAACTTGAGAAGTCGAAGGGTCGGGAGACCTTTTTGTAGGTGGGCACTTTCTTTAGATTAGGCAACAATGACAAACCTCACATGAAAAACGAGTGAAGTGACAACAATAAGACTCACATGTTTAGGAGGCTGGTCGAGATTCACCTGGTGGAAACGAGACAAGAAGAGTCAATGCCACGTTTGCTTCTCTGTCTACTATGCATGGCAACAGGCCGCTCTAGAGGCCGCGCCGGTATCCTGGTCGTCCTGAATATTGAGCATCCCAGCGAGGCGCAGAATTTACCCCATATCAGCTGTGCGTCTACGACGTTCGTGGTGATTTAAATGAAGCCACGGTCTCCTTCTTCAAATCAGACCGTCATCGTCGCCTTCAACCTCTGATTTAACAGCAGGACCATTCTCAGCGTTGTCCTCGTCCGTATCAGCTTTCTTGGGAGTGGCCTTGCCCTTACGACCCTTGGTCTTCTGCGAAACTGTCAGCAGTGTATCAGACTGTTGCTTGTGGTACTACGCACCTTAGCAGGGGTCTCTTCTCCATCGTCCTCGTCAGCTGCTTTCTTGCCGCGCTTCTTGGGTGTGGTCTTTGGCGTGGTGGCACCCTCGTTATCGCCGTTCACATCTGAATCTCCTGCGCCAACCTTGCTGGCCTGCGAGGCAAGCTTCTTCTTGATCGCGCCCCAGGCATTGGAAGCAGAGCGAACATTCGTATAGCCACTGAGGCGCGCAAGTTTCTCGAAGTCAATCTGGAACGAGTGTTAGAATTGTAGTATGCCAGCGGTGTCGTGCAACTTCACCTTTGGTTGCTCTGCAAAGCACTGCCAGGCTAGAGCCATGACTTTCTGCTCGCGTTCGGTGAAGGCGTCGTTGTCGGCCATTTCTGTTGTGACTGATCAGGACGATGATGCGGACAGTAGACTGAGGTCTTACTGTTCTGCTGATTTGATGTCGAAGGTATCTGCAGGTTGATTTAAGATTGTTGTGAATTTTGATGTCGCAGGTGTGTGAGTGATGGCGAGAATGACAAAGCCAATTGTTTTGAAAGCTCAGAAACGGAAGGACAAGCGCAAGCTCAGACAGAAGCTCACTTCTTCGCAATGAAAGCCAGAAAAAACCATCACATGCTGCCAGCGCAATCTAGAAATCAAATTCCAGGTTGTTCATTGCAGTGCGCTAGTCCGACATCACTCAATAAAACCACACGTAAGTTTGCGATCTTCACGCAGTAGGTCATCATACAACCAGGAAGAGAGGGGGGACGTCCTCTCCCAGGTACTCAGCAGCTCTGTCGACACGACTCGACCGTGACCATGGAGATCGATTCCATGTGAGTACGGAAGATTCCCTCGACGTCTTGACAGCATCTCGGGTTGGCCACCGTAGAGGCATTCGAAGCCAGCATAGATGGCTTGTGTGCTTCCGTTCCGCTCTACATAGGCTCTTCTTTGATCTCCTCCTGCTCCTCACTCTCATCTCCAACATCTTCATAGCCCCCACTGCTTCTGCCGCAATGGGCAGTAGGGCTCCGAGGTACCTTCGTACTCATTCCACCGATAATTGAACCGATGCGGCCATCAGGATGTTGATGCTTACGCTTGAGATGTTCGCGCAGTCGCCACCTCTGCTCGTAAGCATTTTCGTGGCGTGGACAAGCCTTATGCGGACAGTTGAAGCGACTTTGCTCTTGCTTAATGGCTGCCTGTCGCATCTGATCGCCTGCGAGAGGAACCGGGTCCTGATGAAGCATATAATCGTCAGGCAGCATCATTTGCGGATCGTACTTCCTCAGCTCGTGAGGAGCCGAGGAGATCATTGGGGGCATCATTCGCATCTCCATGCCTTCAGAAAACAGTGCGGCACATCTCATAGCTGCGCGATCCACTACAGCTGCATCGAGACCCACCAATGCCGCAACTCCAAGCACTTCGGTCCAATCCCGTATACCAAGTCTGCGCCGATGCGAAGACCGCCTGGATGGTCTTGCCCTGCGTATTTCCTCCTCGACGTGCTCTTCAGGGTCGAATGAAGGCTCACGCTCACCATCCTCACCCGCCCGAGAAGCTGTAGCATCGTCTCTCTTCCTTTTCCTGATCGTGTCAGTTGTAAGTCCCTGCTCTGGTCGCTTTGAAGCTTGTCTGTCTGGTTGTGACTGTGATCTCGAACGCCCCGAATGATGGCCGTCACGACTACGTTTCAAGCCAGTCAGCACCTTTTCCAGCTCTGTCACAATGGATCTAGAACATGAACGCGTGATCGCCTCGGCCGCGTCCTCGTCTATCATGAAAGAAGGCTTCGAATCAAGGTGAGGAGCTGCCGCTGACTGAGGCGATTCAATGCCGCCTTCAGTGACATCGTTCTGCTGCAGCGGGCTCTGCGAGGATGCTGAATCAGAGTCGCTTGACGATCGAGAGCTCACACTGGGACTGCCCCATTCACGCTGTCGAAAGCGGTCTTTGGCTTGTCGCAGGATGTCGGCTCTGATAGATTCTTCTAAGTCTAGACTAGGTCTCCATGACCTGCGGTTGACGAAGGCATCGGCCTCAGTGCCTGACTCTTGAATCGGCACACCCCAATCCTCGTCACTCCTTGGCACATCGACCGGCTTCAAAGGCCATGCAGTCCAGCTGTCCTCTGGCAGAAAGGGCAGCCTGCCCTGTTCGTCGCGTTGAATCCAAGTTTGCTTGCTACGCCAGGACTTGTCACATTCTTTGAGGTCAGTCCGACGGTGCTGCTCTTTCCACTTGTGAGCATTGAAAAGATGAATGGACAGGTCGTTGTTCTCTGCCTGGTCTAAGGCGGCGGCCAAGGCGCGTTCATCCTGCGTGTAGAATCTCCAGCTACTGTCTGGACCACGGAAGCGACCTTCGCGATCGTCTTCGGACGAGGAGTACAGCTCATCTCTGCGAGCCTCTTCCGGCGCTGAAGTCTGCTCTACATCATCCTCAGCCCCACCGTAATCTTCCCCCACGGACATCTCCATTTTCGTCCGGCCGCTCGTTCCACCAGTGAACTCATGGCGAGCGCTGAGTGCGATTTCCTATAGCACGAAGAAAGGCAGGCGGTAGACAGTGAAGTGTGTGAAGGGGTTTGCGCTTGCCGTGCTAGCGCCAGATCGGCATGTGATCCCTGCATGTTCCGCGACCGCAACGGACAAAGTGAAAGCACGGTCCCTTGAGATTTCCACGGCTCAAGTGTTCAGGTTCGACTTCAACTTCGCGCGCTTTCTCCCACTACACAACCACATCACCCACTCTCCACGACTCCTGAGGCTCTGCCCGGCGCACAGCCCTACCGACATTCTCTGCCTCATCTCGGCGCCGATCTACAACATCTCCGCTCCAGGCGCTCTCTCTTAGAAATAATTCCCTTCAGCACCGCACAATACAATGGCCGAAGTCGCCTCTAACGGACCAGTGCCCGACTCGAACGGCCAGGTCGATCTCAGCACAATTCCCGTCTCGCCAGAGGGCGCCATGACCGATGCGACCAATGGCGCCAACGGCACCAAGTCTGCCGACAGCGACAAGATCGTGACCGTCTTCGATGACCCAAGCAACTTCAACGTCAAGCATCAGCTGCAGCACACCTGGACTCTGTGGTTCACCAAGCCGCCGAGCGGCAAGCAGGACTGGAACGAGCTGCTGAAAGAGGTCATCAGCTTCAACAGCGTAGAAGAGTTCTGGGGAATCTACGTGAGTACTTATTCTTTCCCGCGCAATATCACTGTAGAAGGCAAGAGCTGACCTTTCGTTGCTGATAGAATAATATCACTCCTGCCTCCGAGCTTGCCCAGAAGTCAGACTACCACCTCTTCAAGTCCGGTGTACGTCCGGAGTGGGAGGATCCGCAGAACAAGCACGGTGGTCGTTGGTCATACACATTCAAGGGCAGCAAGGCCAATGACGAGACATGGTTGAACATCATGCTGGCTGCTATCGGCGAGATGCTGGAGGACGAGAACGACAACGAAGTCATGGGTGTCGTCGTGAACATTCGCAAGGCTTTCTGGCGTGTCGGCCTCTGGACAAGAACCGCTGGCCAGCCACCGAAGGGTCGCAAGGACGACGCAGACCGCGAGGATGGACGCAAGCGTCTCGAACGCATCGGCAAGCGCTTCAAGGATACGCTCAACCTTCCAGCCAGCGAGGGCGTCGAGTTCAGTGGTCACGCTGACTCGGCTCACTCTGGTAGCAGCCGTGCTAAGGCCAAGTTCACCGTCTAAGCATTCTCGCTTGGACCTTAGCGTTTGTGAGGTTGCCGGCCATGACGACCCCATCTTGCAGTTCTTCATAATCACGACGGCATGGATTCGGCGCACTACGGCGTACTATAGCTGGCAGGCCTAGCGGACAGGGAGGTTGAAGCAAGTGGCCCTCCGGGAGATTCAACGATTACATGTGCATATAGACTCACTGGGTACGTGAGTACGGATGGACTAGCTCAGGTATACCCAGCATGCGACCAAGGAGTTTTTGATAGCGGGTAGGCACTAAAAGCGTTCGGTCGAACCAGTCGTTATATTCTCACTAGTAATGTATTACCAGCGGAGATGCAGCCGGAATCGGGGGTAAGAGCTGAGATCAGGAATTTGACGACTGGCAGCCTGATTCATGCAAGCCATGTACCTTGCGTATCCCGGTAAAGATCGACTCTCGAGCAAAAAGCGACACAGAACAACAGCTCGCTGCTCTGGAATTCAACATATCATTGATTGCTGTGTAGGCACTGATCCTACGCTTACGCACAAGCTTACCATCACCTTTCAACACTCCGCCCTTCTGCATGATGGAATTGGTGTCTTTGCAGGCGATCATCGCTTTGGTGTTCTTGGCAGCTAGCTACGGCTTGCTCAGAGCGCTCCTTGAGAAGCGAAGATTCGCTGTATTCGCACGACAGCATGGCTGCGAAGATACTGCATCAAAGCACAGGGCTCGTTGGGCGCTGAATCCGCATTGACACTGAAACCTCACCAGCACCGCCGAATGATGACGGCAAATAGCCATGTAATATCGACAAGATCTACAACATGCTCACGGCAAAGAAGCGAGGCAAAGACCTGCTTGACGATGTCTTCGCGTCGCCTCTGTATAGACACCACACACTCGAACGAACGACTCTTGGGTGTGGACAAACTTTCGCACGGAATAGTTTGTCACTAACTTCCTCTTGCCCAGTGAGCAGGTAATCGAGACTTGGAACCTGAAAACATCAACACAATGTTGGCGACCAAATTCGACGATTGGGCAATAGGAGAGAAGAGGAATTGGGCTTTTGCAAAGGCAGGTTGCGTTTTCATGCTTTCGTGTAGATCGCTCACGCTGAAATTTGCGAACAGATACTAACCAAGACAAACGCTGACCAGTCCCACTTCTGGTGATCAGGTTTGGCGAGAGCGTCAATTGTCAACAAGTCCATCTCGAAATGCAAGCTGGAAAGACGAAGAATGTGTCTGTTGGCCTGCCGGAAGGTGACGAATACAATGCTGCATTTCAACTTGGCAGCTACTGGTTGCTCCTCAGAGTCAGAACGCGCGGCCTTGCTGGACTCTTTGAAAAGCCTGAGCACTACCGAGCTCTGGAGATCGTGCGCAAAGTCCTAGATGCTTATATCGAAAAAGCCATCAAAAGCCATCAAAAGCGAGAAGCGCCCAGCCAACAAAGCGAAGTTCGAACACCTCTCCTTTCTTGTCGAACAGACACGCGACCAGACAGAGCTCAGAGTTCGATGCATGGGCATTCTCTTTGCTGGCCGAGACACCACCTCGGCATTGATATTGTGGACGCTGTTCTGTCTCACGCAGAATCAATCAGCACTACAGAATCTTCGCACTGCAATCCAGAAAACTTTATCTCAAGCTGACAGCAAAGTTCTTGACTTTGCGAAACTTAAAAGAATGCCGCTACCTCCAGCACGTCATAAACGAGAGCCTGCGTCCTTTCCAGCCAGTGGCACTGAATAGCCGAGAAGCTGTGAAAGACACTATCTTGCATATTGGAGGAGGAGATGGCACAAAGCCTATAGCAGTACGAAAGGGCCAGACAGTGAGGTGGAACATATATGCTATGCATAAGCGGAAGGATATCTGGGGCGAAGATGCTTTAGAGTTCCGTCCAGAGCGCTGGGAAGATCCAAGAAAGACGAGGTTCCTCGCAAGAGGTTGGGCATTCAACCCGTTTTCTGGAGGCCCTCGGATCTGCCTTGGACAGCAATATGCTTTGACTGAGGCTGCGCACTGCATCACGCGCCTGCTATAGAAGTACGATCAGATTGAGCTTGATCCGAACTCTGCAACAGCCAAAGATGGCTTTCGGATTCAGAAGTCCTTAGGAGCTGCTCAAGCGCCAACCGAGTTGCGGCTAAGATTTCACCAGGCTAACGACCCCTATTCATGATGATCGTACTCCTCAACAGTCCAACGAACAGACTGCGAGGATATAAAATGATAGGTCGGGTTTGCGGACGAATGCCTTGTCTCACTGAAGTAGATTGATTCGTGAACAACTCGATATCGAAGAGCAAACGGAATTTTCGAGCGTCTAGTAGTATACAACATTTGAGATGGGCATTAATTACTATGTTTTGAGTGTGCTTGAATGTCTACACAGCAGAGATGTTGCTGCTTCCTTAAGGCCAAGTGTGCTCGTGACGAGACAATTCAGGCCAGCAAAGGCCGCGAACCTAAAATAGACGTGTCTCGTGACATGTAGTCACCACTTCCACCTGCTCCGGCCTTCGCCTCACTCTTTCTTCCTTCACACCTGTGCGCTCGACTTATCGTGAACATTTCGCCTTCATCATTCTGACCATTGTCTGCTTCCTGTCGTCCATATCTCCCGGTTCCTAAGCCTGTAGGAACGGCAAACACGATTCTTTCCAGCCAAGCTGACGATCGTCATGGATGAGAACGACTTTCAGCGTGAGCTGGTACAGCTCAAAACCCGTGTATCGCAGATGGTGGCCAGCTTCAATCGTGCGGCACCTGCATTGCTGCCGCCAACACCGTCCAGCGATGTGTTCCTCGATCACCTGCAGGACGTCAAAGACCGTTTACAGACGATGCAAGACTCACTAAACCAGACAAATGCGAGCCAAAGCTGTAGCAGCAACACAGGCTACAATACAAACGCTGTTATGCCCACAAACAGCGCCATCCACGTGCCGCATCATAGCTTGACCCTTCCCTCGGGCCCACTCTTTTGGCAACTGTTCACATCTTTGCGCACTGATGTGCGTAGTCTACATACCCGAGTCGCAGATTTAGAGCAGAATTACTCCGATCTTGAGGACCGCGTAGACCGGATCGACCCTGCGCAGATTACTCCTGCAGGCAGCGATGCCTCTCATTTGCAATGGGAGCATAACTATGTACAGCCCGCTTCAAACTCCGCGTACGACTGGCAGCCAAACATCCTGGAGAGTGACAGTAGCATTTGGCATCTAGGCCATATACAAAGGCCAAGTGAGCTAGACACGACATTTGCTGGTAGTAACGATCTGTACGAAATACCAGCTGGCTGCAACGCATTCAATGTGGCTTCGGAGCACGATAACTTTGTTGACCATACTCGAAACGCCCCCATCGAAGGTGTCGCCTTTCGAGATCGCGAAATTGCACAACTGGAAGATTTGATGCGGGAAAAGGACATCGAACTCGCACGCCAGCATGCAAAAGGCATGAGCTATGACGCTAAAATTAACGAGCTTGAGACGCGCCTGGCAGAGAAAGAGTCTGCAGTCGCTACTTATTCAGATATGCTATCTCAGGCACAGAGCGATGTCGACGGGTACCGCGTTTCATATCAAGAGAAGGAGGCAGAACTCACAGATTGGATTGCCAAGCACGATCGTGTTCGTCAATCTTGCACGCAGAAGAGGAATCAGCTGATGCATGCCGACTACCAAATCCAGCACATTCAGCGCTCCATGTATGAACTACAACGCAGGAAGCAGGGTGAGATTGAGGGCATCATCACTGGCAAGGACGATGAGATGCGAAAATTGAAAGATTTCTGTGACTCCAAGGATGCGGTCGTCTATCAGCAAGAAGAGATAATCGCCCGGGGTGCGAACTTATTGCAAGAACGAGACGAGGAGATTGGAATGCTCAGCCGACAGCTTCAAGTCATGAAGGATGATTTGGAGAATGAACAGCGACAGAAGGAACGATTCTCGCGGTTGTTCGAGGAAAGAGGCCAGGTCATCTCTCAATTGAGGACCGCTCTCAACCAAGCACTGACGCCAAAGCCAATTCGCGGGAAGTGCGAGGAGGATAACAAGGCGCCTGAAATTGAATCTCAAAGGAGTCGCAATTCTGAGAACTCATACTCGCCTTTTGCAACAACTGGCTTGGAAGCACATACTCCACGGAGTCAGAAATGGACTCCAAAGGCGATAGTTGGGCTACCAAAATTGCCTCACGAAGAGAAGCGAGCAGTGAGCTGGGAAATGGGCCGCACTGCAGATGCGCAGACATTTGGCAGACCTAGTCCACTGGGACGTACATCGCGCAAAGGTGACGAGGCTGCAGAGCTTCACAAGAAAGATCTTCGTCGGAGTGACAGCCTGAAGTTGCTACAGAGGCTTGCACTAGCCGAAGAGGGCACTCCTTCCAAGTCCCGATCTGGTTCACAGTCTTCTCAGACAACACCTTCACCGTCCAAGCGACAACGTCTTCCTTTGGAAGACTTGTCTTCGCGGCCTCCACTCCCTGCTCCTCTCCCACTTCCGCCGAGACGATTGAGCTCTGTTGCCGATCTTTCGAGAAGTGCCGAAGGTCACAAGCCAGTCTCTAAACACCAGTCAATGCAGGAATTATCGACACGACGTCGGCTGCACAGCTTGCAAGCATATGTTGAAGAAGGCGATGAGTCTATTGGTGACAGTTGAGGTGACGCGTGCGAGGTCACCGCATTTATGATGCGACGATTGTACTCGAGATAAATGTCATGCGGCGTATCAGAAAGGCACATGGTTTCATCATGGCTACTAGCAACGACATAAGCATCACACTACCGATCTACCTGTTTCCTCTCCAATCCTGCTACTCTTGCGGGGCACCCGTATTTGTGCCAGCTCTGCTTTTCGACTGAAGCGTTTCTACGTGGTCCCAATCGCGGCTGACCGCATTCTCCCGACTTTCCAACCGAGGGAAAACGCCCGAGTCCACCGTCCGCCGAGCGCAAAGCGGTGCCGGATGCAGGGTGACGTCGATTTCGCTGAGCAAAGTACGAAACAGAGTTGACCGACGGCTCTCGACTCTCGTCTTACTCGCAAGACACTGATTCTACCTCCTACACTGACTAGCAGTCTCGGCAGCCCTTTTGGAGTATACGACAAGGACACCAGAGAGCTCAAATACCACCACAGCACGCCGGCATACTGGAATTTCGACCACTATGCCTGGCTATCCAGACGACAGCTCGAGAGACCGCCGTCGGGACAGGCGGTCTGCCCGCGATTACGACGATTACGATGATGATATTTACCGACGACCTGCACCAAAGTCGCGTGATCCGTATGACGAACCAAAGACTAGTAGTCGACGACGAAAGGATACATACGACGCCAGTGACGAGGACGACTACATACCCAGACATAGTCGTCGGCACACAGACGAGCGCCGCTCGCCCAAGGAGAAGGTTTCGGAGGAGCCCGAAATCCCTCCACCGCCGATTGGCGAAGACAGAGACGAGTATGCCAAACCAGAGAAACCTCGCAGGAAGGCTCGAGAGGATAGACCGCCTCCAGGAGCGATTCCTGTGCCAGGCACTGAGGCAGCCAATGGGTATGGTGACGGCGCAACTCTAGCTCCAGAACCTGACCGGCGTCGTCGGCACGGCAGAAGTCCATACGATGGAGAGGCAGAGAAGCCGTCTCGCAAAGGAGGAAGAAGTCCTTACGAAGATGCTGAGCCAGCCCCACGGAAGCCCACCAGAAGTCCGGGAAGTCCATTGGACGAAGAGCCGGAACCTGTCCCTCGCAAGAGCCACCGTCGTCGAGACGACCTAGATGATCCGGAGCCACCACGTCGTTCCAAAGGAAGAGATCGTGACCCATACGAAGACGAGCTTCCTCGTCGCAGCAAGCCAGTGAAAGATCCCTACGATGATCTTCCTCCGCCCAAGAGTTCTCGTCACGCACGCCGACCAGCCCACGGAGATGACAGTGATGACTACGAAGCACCTCCTCGAAGGCGGCGAGATGATCGAGACCGACATCGTTATGACGATGGATACGGCACAGAGAGACCATCTCGAGCCAAGCGAGATGATTACTACGACCGTGGCTATAGGACTGATGGTCGCGATGCCAGGCGTGATCGATATGGTGAGCGACGAGGAGACCCTCGCCGTGATTCCAGGCGCAGGGATGATCGATACGCGGACGATTATGATGATGACTACGACCGACCACGACGAGACAAAGGCAGAAGAGGCAAGAAAAACGGCGCTGACTTCGACGATATGCTTGAGAAGGGCAAAAAGGGTTGGGAGAAGGCAGCGCCGATAGCGAAGCCCTTGCTTACTCAACTTGCCAATGCATATATCAACAATGGTCGAGCTCCAGCGCATTAAATGCACAAACAATACGACAGAGGGGTACGGGAGTGGCCTATCGGGCGAACAGGACCTCTACACTCCATGGAATCAAGCGGCGTATCTGAGAATGAAGCGAATGAAGGCTTGATATCCGACAAAGAACACGAACAGGAGCGATGCTTTCGCAAGAAGTGTAGTTTTGTTGTCGATTTGTGGCATCTAAACATGTAATTCCCATCTTCTCCGCCTGATTGCCGCTTTATGATACCATTAGTTACGTAGCAACGAGATTCGACTCAATCCTTCAGATCCACAACCTTTCAATCCAACATGCAAGCCACGCCAGCCACCAGTCTGCTAGCATTTCGAGCATGATCTGTTCATCGTGAGCTGATCCAGAAAGTGCAGGAAAGTGACAAAAGGAGACACGTACAGGTAATACTGCGAGTCACATCTTTTGCCAAATATCGCCTTCCTGATGCGGCCGTGGGGCCCGCAAGCTGACCAAGATCGAAGCTGCAATGTGGCTGAAGGCTCATTAAGGTTGCACCAAAGCCAGAGGGCAAGAAACTATATAATAATACATGGAATATTTGTACAGTACTGCCAGAGAGAAAATAACACGAGACAGGCCCAAATATGCCGAAGATCGTAGCTGGCCTCATGGGCTCCAGCGTTCAAGGAGGCTCTCAGAAGCTGGCCACGCCTGCGCAGCTCAGAACCTTTCTGGATCTTCTACGAAAGCACAACGTGAAGGAGCTTGACACGGCACGTGTGTACAATAGTGGCAAGAGTGAAGAACTTCTAGGTGAAATCCCGGAAGCGCAGAACGACTTTGCTATCGAGACGAAAGCTCCTGGCTTCTCGCCCGGGTCTTTGACCTATGAGTAAGTCTGTTCAGTTGAAGGAATGCACCACATATGAGGAAATGGCTGATGTCTTGCCCTCCGCTCTTGCAGCAAAGTCATCGAGAATGCCAATGCTTCTCTCGCGGCTCTCAAGATGAAGAGAATCCCACTCTATTACTTCCACGGCCCTGATCGACAGACATCGCTCGAAGAATCATGCAGAGCAATCAACGACCTCCACCAGCAAGGCAAGATTGAACAATTTGGCATCTCCAACTTGCGCAACTCGGAAGTCGAAGAGTGTTATGAGATCTGCAAGAACAATGGTTGGATTCTGCCGACTGTATATCGTACGAAGCACGCATCTAGAAGCCTGAAATTGTCCATGAAGACATGCTGATGTTCGTCCAGAAGGAGGGTATAATCCTCTAAGTCGCACTGCAGAGAAACAGCTTTTTCCAGTCCTCAGGAAGCTTCGCATCTCCTTCTATGCATATTCTCCACTGGCAGCCGGGTTCTTCTCGAGAACGACTGAGCAGCATCGGAAACCTCCAGCAGGAGGTCGCTATGACCAGATGGAGTTCGTCAAAGACATGTTCGTGAACGAAACATCCTTGAAGCTGCACGATATGCTCACAGAAGCCTGCGAGGAGCAGAAGCTCACCCTCAAAGAGGCTACGCTCAGGTACATGATGCATCACTCCGCTTTAGGCCCTGAAGACGGCGTGATCTTGGGAGCCAGTAGCGTGGAACAAATGAAGGAGAACCTGGCGGCCTGCGAGGGTGGTGTTCTGCCAGAAAATGTTGTCTCTGCTTTTGAGTCTCTTTGGACCCAGTACACCGAAGCTGGGTACGATCCACCATATTGTGTTTAGCAAGCAGAAAACCAAATGAAGACCTTGTAATTCGCGGCTCTCCTCGATAGAGATTGTCGATGTTCCAGGTCTTTTCAACTTGGACCTCGGTGCCAGTGCATCCAGTTGAAGACGTTTGCGATTCTTGTACACGTCCCGGATCTCATGTCATGGCGCCCTCAACAATATTTGGCATGGCAAGATCGTGCATCACTGCTGCAGCCTCCCGCACTTTCTTTTTCGCTGCAGCAATATCTTCCACAGTGGGAACACTCGAATGCCCCGGCAGAGGGCGCTGCTGTTGTTGCGCCAGGTAAAGATCCTTGACCATATTGGCAGCAGTCAAAGTGCTTGTCGCAAGATCAACGAGCTGAAAGTTCCAATCGTGTCAGCATGAGTTCCTGTGTCAGCTCAAGCCGAGGACGCAATTACTGTGCGACAGAGGAAGTGCCACAAGTTTGGACGTACCATTTCTGCAGACATGATTTCAGCAGCCAAGTTCACCCCAGGCGTATCAACATTCAGCTCCGCTTGTGAGAATGTATCCATCATGGTCACTGCGCCCAAATCAGGCTCACTGGGAAGATCTTCAGCAGTGTCATTAGGTCTTGGGGCAAGGCCTCGCTTTTGCGGTCCGAAAGCACATTCGCTTGGGTAGTGAAGTGTCGTGGACGGATTTGAGGGCGCAACATTTTCCTTGGTGCGGCGCTGTCTCCTCTTGGGCGCTCCATCAGCAGCAGCCGCCTGTTTGGCTAGCTGTGCTTTGGAGTTCTTGCCTCTTGCTCTAGCGTTATCATATGGCACTAGTCCCTGGATGTCGGGTGTAAGCTCCTCATTGTCACAAGACCAATGCAGACAGGTATCATCTTTCTTGCTTACCCAGAGTGTCTGCAGCCTCCAGATTGTTGAGGCACCTTTATTCAGATGATATCCTTGTGCCTCGAAAGCAGCGGCAATTTGCTCGGCACTCTCTCCACGCTGGGTACGCAAGGTGATCTCTGCCTTGCGCGCATCCTGAGCTTGAGTCTTGGATGGACCTCCAGTGCTGGGCAAACCAGAAGGTCTCTTCCGATCAGGATCTGTTGATAACCTTGTCAGTTTCTTCTTCGAGGGTTGCCACCACGGCTTCTGCTGTTTTCGGGACAGAGCTGCTTCTGAGGCGCGTCATTCCTCTGAGCAGGCTGTGCCCGCGTTGATGAATCACGTCAATGAGACTATGCGTGGAAGCTTGGACCAGGGTAAGAGTCGCTGGTCCTTCTCCTTTTCACAGGACACCAAGCATAACGAGTAGGTGTATTGAGAGACACATACACGTTCGACCCTTCGTGGCCGGCTCTGCCCTTTGTCTCAGGCCCCAGTTGACTCGATATCGACTGACAGTCTTAGAGGAAATGTCAATTCCTTTCGAGCGGAGAAGAGCAGCTATGTTTTCGCAGCTTTCGCCAGCAGCTGTGAGCTGTTCAATTTCCTGACGATGTTGGGCTAGGTCTTTTTTGGTATTGGGAGCCATGTCGAAGACTGTTTGCGTTTTGTCGGAAGGGGCTGAGATTGAGATAATTGACAGAACGGGATGGTGCGAGCGATGGGTGGTCAAAGATCACGAGACTGACGGTGTTTCGGCCGTCGCCGCACCTTCTTTTTCCAGCTTGCTGGGGACAAGGCAGGTCAAACGACAGCTATCATTCACACTTCTCCACTCTCTCCCATGGGACTCCACAGCGTCCAGTCGCCGACAGCATACTGCGACAGGCATAGAAAGAAAGCCGTAGTCTGCTGCTACCGCAGATAAGTGTCAGATGCTCACGATCTCCTTTTTCAAGCACTGCTTCACTACCAACCACTCCCCTTAATTTTCATCATGTCAATTGACACGCAGGTCCTGGTAGTCGGAGCGGGAATGAGCGGTCTCGGTTTGGCAGTGCAACTGGTTCGAAGATACGATTGCCGCGATTTCCAAATTGTGGAAAAGGAGAATGATGTTGGCGGCACCTGGCTGGTCAACACCTATCCTGGTTGTGGCTGCGTAAGAGAGCAATAACAAGAGAGCGACTCCACGCTTGGAACATCTGCTGACCTTTGACTTCGCGGTTTTCAGGACGTTGCTTCACATTTCTACTCGTACTCCTTCGCACTCAACCCGGACTGGAGCCGAAAGTTCTCACTTCGTCCTGAGATCCAAGCGTATTTTCGCAATGTGGCAGAACAGTCGACAAATCCTTGCCTTGTAGTTATCGATCATGAGCTGACTGATGCTTAGATACAACCTTATACCTCACATCTCATTCAACACGACAGTTCAGACAGCGCGATGGAATGAGACAGATCAGCTCTGGGAGGTCACAATCAAGGACCATTCCACGCAGACGACATCGGTTCGTCGTTGCCGGATCCTAGTGTCCGGAGTAGGTTCCCTGAGTGTTCCTAAGAAATGTGAGATAGGTGGTGCCGAAAACTTCACAGGTCCCCTTTTCCACTCTGCTCAATGGGATCATAAGCTCAACTGGAACGGCAAGAAAGTGGTTGTCCTTGGAAACGGCTGCAGCGCGACTCAATTTGTTCCGGTGATGGCAGAGACTGCTCTTAGCTTGACTCAGTTCGCCAGACAGGCACACTACCTGGCGGAACGACCGAATCCAGTCTACAACAAGTCATTCAAAGCCCTAATGCGTTACATGCCTCTCGCAATGCGGCTGTACAGATTCAAACTCTACGCCGACATGGAGAAAGACTTTGCTGGGTTTGATATTGAGTCTGGGAGGAGTATCCGACAGGGTCTTAAAACAGAGAATGAGCAATACGTGAAAGCCATGGCTCCAGAGCGCTACTGGGACGCTCTGATACCAAAGCACGAGATCGGCTGCAAACGAAAGGTCATGGATACTGATTATCTAGCTTGTCTTCATCGCGAAAACGTCGAGCTAGTACACGATGATCTCGTCGAGAGCATCACTGAGCATGGTGTGATAACGAAAGGTGGACGCCACGCCGAAGCAGATGCGATCATTCTCGCGACTGGATTCGAAGTCTTTCGCATGCTACATCCAATGGAGATCATTGGAGAGAATGGTGTGAGTCTCAACGAATACTGGGACAAGCAGCATGACGGTGCTGCTCAGGCTTATCTGGGCACATCTGTTCCAGGATTCAAAAATTTCTTCGTGATGGTAAGTGTTATCATGGACATTCCTCGCTCAAGATCTATGCTGACATTTCTGATTCATGTCATTAGATGGGTGAGCTGTCGTTCATATAACCCAGTCTTCAACTTTCGTCTCAGCTTTCTGACTTTACCTGCAGGCCCAAACACTGTGACTGGACATCTCAGTGTCATATACACCGTCGAATGTCAAATCAACTTCGTCTTAAGACTGATTGAACCAATCTTGAACTCCTCAAGGGCAAAGAGAAGGCTATTCCCGTCCTCAGCAATAACGTCCGTCGACGTCAAAAAGCCTGCTGCAGTTCGTGACAGCAATTGGATGCAAGATAAGCTGAAGAAGCTGGTCTGGTCATCCGGCTGCACAAGCTGGGCTCTGGACCCCAAGACCAACCTCAATATCGCAATGTACCCTCAATACCAGTTCATGTTCTGGATCAGGAGCATATTCATTCCTGGTAGCGACTTTGAGTACCAGTACAGGGACAGCAAAGGCTTGCACAAGAAGCAACTAGTCATCGGTGGTTGGAAGGCTGTCAGCAAAGCTTTGCGCACGACCATTGTCGTTTCGGCCATTGGTATCGTGGGAGTGCGGAGGGCAGGAGGTCTTCCTGAGGCACGAGAGGTGATGGCAAAGTCCTTCAGCAGCATCTTGATGGGAGTGCGTGGGCTTCTGCGACTTTGAGAGCGGATATGCAGTGACCACAAACCAATCAGATATCTCATCCATTTCTGTCTAATAGATTCAGAAAGCTGTGAATGAGGCGATCAAACCACAAATGATGGACATATAGATGGGTTGCTGGCTAGGGAGTAGCTACAGCGCTGAGTCTGAGTCGAGCCGTGATGAATTCTATGCAGGAAAGGTATATACATATAGATATGGTACATATCATCGCCATTGATATCTAGAGCCTGGAAACGAAGCCACTGCGGTCCATCTGATCAAATGTTAGTGCTGCGATCTGCGAACGTAGTTTCATCTTCGCAGTCCCACTCACCTTGACAAGATACTCCTTGCTGATCTGATCAACTTTCGTAGTTCCAGCAAGTGCCATACATAATTTTATTTCATCGCTAAACAGCTTCAGAGCTAGTTCAACGCCCGTCTGGCCCTTGTACGCCAGACCCCACAGTACTGGTCGGCCAATCCACACAAAGTCGGCTCCAAGTGCAAGCGCTTTGAAGACATCCGTGCCGTGTCTTATGCCTCCATCGACATGTATAGGGATCTTACCTCCAACAGCTTCAACGATTTCCGGAAGTGCATCGATGGTTGCCATAGCGCCGTTGAGCTGCCGGCCTCCGTGGTTGCTAACCTGGTTTGAAGACATGATTAACAACGGATATAGACAGGTCGAGGATATGTGCACTTACCACTATGCCGTCAACGCCGTGATGAAGTGCTAGTATTGCATCCTCCGATGTCGCAATACCCTTGACCCAGACCTGCATCTCCGGCTGGCATTGTTCCTTGAGCCAATTGATATCGTCCTCCCAGGTCAGGGTTGGGTTGGGAGCATGACTGTGGAAGGTAACAGGCCCTGCTGGAGAGACCCAGTTCCCATCTTTATCTTGGTATCCCGCTTGCGATGGCCGCCTTTCCAGCGACGGTCGACCTCCTTGTTGCATTTGTTCTTCACTCGCGAAATTTGCAACCTTGAAATGAGGGGGCAATTTGAACTGGTTCCTAAGCTCTAGATTTCGACGACCGAGGAATGGTGTATCAACGGTTAGGAAGACAGCCTTGAAGCCGGCTGCTTTCGCTCGCTGAATGAGTTTCTTGCTGTGCTCTTTCTCCTCGAACAAGTACAGCTGCAGTACATTTGGGTTCCCTGCGCTAGCTTCTGCCACTTCCTCTAGGCTCTTTGTTGAAAACGAGGATAGACCCATGGCAATATTGTAATTCTTGCATGCCTTCGCGGTACCTGTCTCGCCATCCGAGTGGGCCAAACACTGCATAGCTGTGGGCGCTACACCAAGCGGTATCGAGTTACGATGGCCGAAGATGTTGACGCCGGTATCGATCTGAGATACATCTCGAAGGACTCGGGGACGAATGCGGTACTTGTTGTATGCTGTTGTGTTCTCTCGTAGTGTCGATCCAGAATCAGCACCCTCGTTGTAATAATCTCGAGTCTGCTTGTCCATCAAGTCGTGCGCATGATGCTCAAGCTCCTCAATTGTGAGACAGTTGAGATCATGGTCGCCTCCCTGTGCCGCCATAGCTAACTCTTGCTGTATACGTCAACCACTTGCTTTCTTGTGCTTGATACACGCCTACAAAGATGGAAGAGACCTACAGAGAGGTGAAAAGCCCGGGCGATCAAGAGAAAGCAACGAGATCAATGACATGTGCACAAGATACATGACCTATGAACCGAAGCATATATCTAGCTGCGGCTGGGGCTAGGACAGCACCGGCGAAGACTGGTCTCGCGTTGCGATCTCCGCGCGAAATCGGAATCATGGAGCACGGGAGGATCGTATGAGGCGTGCAGAGCTAGAGCAGACCCCAGAGTGCCACAGAGCCGCATGATGCACGGTGCACGGTGCACGGTGCTCGCAGAAGTGAATGACGTCCACGGCCACGGCCACGGCTCTTCTGACGGCTGTTCCTCCTGACAACCCGCTGTCACCCAACAAAGACAAGACGCGCCTGCTTACTCGGAGCATCAGCGCTCGCCGAGCTTCAACCAACACACACACATTCATACGCAGATATGGTATCAACACGGGGAGGCGCTCGCACCAGCGGGCCAGACGACGCCAGCACAATGCTGCGCAAGAAACCTGTGCGCAAGGCAACGGCGAAAGCGCCAGCAACAACTACAGCCGCGAAGGCAAAGACGACGCGCTCGAAGAAGACAGAACCCGAGCCGGAGATTGTCGACGATGATGAGCCAGATGAATTGCAGGAAGATGCTCTTGCTCCTACGAAGACGACACGCAAAGTCACAACACGCGCTAAGAAATCAGAAGAGCCAGCGAAGCCAACAACCACAAAGGGCGTAGCTTCCAGGGCGCCAGCAAAGACTGCGAAAGCTGCGACGAGAGCGACGAGAACGAAGGCGGCGGAGGAGATTGTAGAAGAGAATGTGGAGAAGAAGCCAGAGACGAAGAAGCCAGAATTGAAGCCCGCGACTCAATCGAGAGCCACGCGTGCCACTCGTGCAACGGCCGCGAAAGAGAAGGCAGCGCCGCTCTCACCGAAGAAGATCACACAAGTCTCGAAAGCACCGGCGCGAAGCACGAAAGCCTCGGGAGCAAAGAGTAGTGCTACTACTGTCAAGTCGGCCGCAGCGAAGCCTGCTATGAGAGGCAGGCCAGCAGGCAGGCGACGGAATGTCTCGGACGAGAACGCAGACATTCCCGAACTCGCGGCCCCGGCTGAGGCAGAAGAAAGCGACGTTGAAGTTGCTCCGAAGAAGCAGTCGGCAACGAGGGGAAAGAACGCAGCCAAGCGAGCAGCTTCGCCCATGGTCATCGACGATGATACGCCAATCTCAACGAGGCCGGCCACACCGGCCGAGTCGCTGCAGCAGGAAACACACGATAAGCACGACGACGCTATGCAAACCACGCAGCAACCGTCCGAGGACGAAGATGATGATGTCTCCGAGCAATCTTCGCAAGACGAACTTTCTGGCCCAAAATCCCCGATGAAGCGGCTCAGTCCACGTGAAGCAGTGAAGTACGCATCGGCCAAGAAAAGCGCCCTGCCCGACATCGATGTTCCGATGAAAACGCCCGTGAGGAGATTCGCTGTGCTCGGCACGCAACAAGGGACACCTCAGACATCAAAGCCATACTGCAAGCCTGCAGTGCCTCTTTCCGATGGGAAGCCCATGACCGTTGCGAGAGCACAGTCTCGAGCAATGGTATTTCCACGTCTACAGCCATTACCGCAAGCTGCGGATGATTCCATGGATGTCGACGAGTCTCCAGACACCACGACCGTCTCAGACCAGAGCACTCCGATTCCACAGCGCATTGAAGCAGAAAGCAGCGAGGCGCAGGATGATGCATCCGAGCCTCGGCATGACATGGACCCCGACCTCAGCCTCCTCGTGGACCCTGAGAATAGGACGACTGATATCGAGAGCACAGATGACATGCTCGGTGAAGCCATTGAAACGCAGGCAGAGGCCATACAAGATAAGAGCTCCATCGAAGCTAGTGAAGAACAGCCGCCCCAAGCTGCTGAAGAAGAAGAAGAGCACATTTTCCACATAGAGGAAGACCCCGATGAGACCATTGTCACGCTGGAAGGCGCTGAGAATGATGCAAGCCCAGCGCAAGACCATTCTTTCGATAGTTTTGAGAGCGTCATCGTTACGCGCCCAGAGTTGCAAATCGATGAAGACGAAAAAGATGCCGATTCTTCACTGCAAGATGATCGGGCTCCTCTTTTGACCCCGGGACCAGAGACATTGGTCTGGGAGAACATTCGTGACGATGTCACGATTCCCTTCAACTTTGACGCCAACGTCAGTCCGAGCCGAGATCCGGTCGGATCAGAATCGCCTTCTCTTGCACGGGAGGACCATGCTGTTTCGGATGCCTTGCAAGATGACTCTTCCACATCACTTGAATCTGCAGACGCACAAGAGCCACAACGCGAGTCGACGGTCCGCCTCAGCGAGTTCGTTGACATAGCATCTCTCGCGGGCTCCCTGCGAAGCCTGGCTGCGGAGATACAAGCAGACAGCGAGGATTCGGCAGCTGCACAAGCTACTGTGGAAGATGAAGAGGAATCCCAGTCTGTGATCGATGGAGACGTCACAATGGTCTGCGCAGAACCTCCAACACCTCGTACTGTCAAGCGATCTCCGGTCAGGCTTACTACGGTTGAGCAAGTGGACGAGGATGAAATGCTTGTTGATGGAGATGTTACTCTGATGCTGGATCGCCGCGAGAGCCCCGCGAGTGCTACACGTTCTCCAGTCAAATTGACGACCGTTGAACACGTTGACGATGAAGAAGACGTCGCCGTTGATGGTGAAATGAGTCTGTTGCTGGAGCAACCTGACCATGGACCTAGCGTCGCACTATCTCCGATCAAGTTGTCCACTGCTGAAGACTACCCAGAGGAGGAAGAAGCTGTCGCGGGCGACGAGACTCTCATCCTTGAAGACCATTTTCCACCACCACCTGAAATTCCCGCCACTCCAGTCCTAGTTAACGACGCTCGCGCCTCAGACGTCACCTCCATTGATCTTCAGGACCCTTCAACTCCGCATTACGCATTGCCTACGTTCGCGTCAAGGCGCAAATCCATCTCGTCCGCTCAACAGGACATGGAGCAGGCTGAAGCTCAATCACAGACATCCAACGCGGCTGAGAGTCCGCTTGGTGAAGCATGGTTTGACAAGATGCAACGTTCTGCTAGGCGAAGTCTTTCACGATCACGTCCAGGAACGCCAGTTAGAAGCAGAAGTGTTTCGAGAGGTCCAAGTGCTGCCAGGAGAACACCCATTTCGAGGACACCAGAATCAAACACCTTCGGCAGCAGACAGGCTGCCGTCAAGGAGCGAATGCCTGGATTGCGATCCGCTGCGACCTACGAGGAGCTGCTTGAGAAGCCGGCTGGCAATTCGCATGTACTGGGAAGCCCAATCGAGAATGGGTTGGCCGTCAACGATCGCTACCCAGGCCTTCCCGCGCGTCAGACGTATGAGGTTGTTGACAACTCATTCGATGCGAGAGCAACACCCAGGAAGACCTCGACGATGAACTCGCCCGCGCGGAGAACGCCTGTGACGAGGTCGAGGACGCCGCAACAGCAGACTCCAAAAGCTGTCCCTGCAAGCACACCACAGCCTGCCGAGCGGTTCCCAGGTTTGCCTGCTAAGCGATCATACGATGAGCATGCAAAGACTGCCATGCCAGCGACTCGATTTGCTACACCAGAGCGTCGCTCGACAAGACGTCCTGCAACGGCACAGAAGGCGACTTCTCTGCGCAAATTGGCCTTGACTTCAAATGTGTCTCGAACACCGATCAAGTCGCCACTGAAAGCTCCAGCTGAGACACCTGCCCAGGTTCCAATGACGCCTCACCCTAAAGCTCCGCTAAAGGGTGTCGTTGCTCTCGTTGACGTCTACACTAGCGACGGAGGATGCGCAACTGGACCATTCTCGCAGCTACTGCAGCGCCTCGGCGCTAAGACAACGAAAACATTCAGTGACCGCGTCACGCATGTCGTCTTCAAGGACGGCCATCCTAAGCTGTTGCAGACGCTTGTTATTCATAACAAGCAGATTGCTGAGAACGGCTCTGCCAAGGAGGTCTTTTGTGTCAATAGTCGCTGGGTGAATGATTGCGATGCCAATGGAGTGCGCATGGCTGAGACAGATGAGGCCTACGCTGTGGATATTGACGACGCTCCTCGTGTTGCGAAGCGTCGCCGCAAGAGTATGGAACCTATGAGCCTCCTCAACAACGGTGGAAACATCGTGCGCGATCGAAAGAGTAGCATTGGCCGTGTGTCGATTGGTCGACTATCGTCAAAGACCTTCGATATGCCATTGGACGAGGATCATATGACGCCGAAGTCCGATGCAGCGGACAAGGAGAATAGCGAAGACAGTGAAGCCGGCTCCTCACCAGCGACTCCTGCGTATCTCTCAGCGCCCGAGAAGCTTGTACAACAGACAGCGCCAATGAATCGCATCCGGAAGCTCGATCTGAGCGCGAAAGATCAAGCTCGACGTCTGACATTTACAAACATGGAGTTTTGATTGTGGGCCAAACTGGTGTGGAGTACATGGTTGGGCCGACGTTCTTATGAATACTGGAGACACTGTACAGAATGGAAGTGTAGGTGCTTGTTCAACTTTGTCCGTCGTGTCGTTCGTATCTCGTAGTACAGTCATTGTCGATAGCATAGAATGCGAAGCAGGCTGATTAAACTGTGTGATTGCGTGTCGTCCAAGGATCAACAGCGTAAGCTTGTGAATTTCTGTAGCCTCTGGCAAGGACCAAGCATGACAGCTGCTTTTCCGCGGTATCAATGCTAGATCTCTGCATGTTCCAAACCTGTCGCGTGATCATGCAGAAGATGTCACCCAGGCGTCTATTTCACGTCAGTCCAAATCGCAAGCACTCTGACTGCGGCAAGAACCTACTCATAGCTTTGGTGGCGTCGGCATCGTGCGCTCGTAATAAGTCGGTGGCTTTGGCCTTGGAGAGATCTAGATGCTCGACCTGTTTGGCGCATTCAGCCATGTTCAGACAATGTATCTTCGAGTTCACAAGAGTATCAACCCAAAACGTACCAGCAGTGCTACATCCTCTGCAGCAACCTTAATCAAAGGCTTCTTCGGTGCCTCCTCCTTCTTGACGGCAGCAGATGACTTCTGCGTGTTCTGTCCATCCAAATTCTTCAAGGCGTCTCCCAGCGCTTTCAAGTCCACCTCTTTCTTTGCTCCAGCATCGTCGTTGACCTTGGCATCGAGCGAGGACAGGGCTTGGGCGGCTTTGCGGTCCTCTTTGCTGGCTGGGAGCACATCAGGTGCATCTGCGCCCTCCTGGACGTTCGAAGGCTGCGGTTCTTCGGCCATTTTATTCTGTTGTCTTGTAGTTCACTTGGTGGTCTATTTCTGGGATTCTTTTGCTTCGACAATAAGCTTTCGGTGATCCTTGTTCGCGTTTGAGCCGCAAGCTGGGATCATCACATGCCAACCACTTCAAATAAATATTGCTAGCTGACTCACTTGCTCGTTCTTCCATCAGAAAGACCAGTACCGTCGTACATTGCAGCTATCATAACCGCTGTTGAAGCCGTATTTCGGCTCAAAAATCGACAGCAAGGTCCCAGATTCACACAAAGCACAGTCCCGCCTCCTGTGCAGTCAAGTCCAAACATGGCCGCCAATGGACCTAAATCGGCAGACTGGACTCCTGACAGCTGGAGATCAAAACCAATTGCCCAGGCTGTCAAGTATGAAGACGACAATGCTGTCGAAGCATCACTCACAAAACTTAAGCATGTTCCTCCAATTGTCACACCAACTGAAATCTGGAAACTGCGCAGATCATTGAAGAACGTGGCTTTGGGCAAGGCATTCTTACTTCAAGGCGGTGACTGTGCTGAACTGTTCGAGTACTGTCATGGCGACTCAATTGATTCCAAGATCAAGCTTCTCCTCCAAATGTCACTTGTTCTCATCTGGGGCGGAAACAGGCCTGTTGTACGAATAGCAAGAATGGCAGGACAATATGCTAAGCCGCGAAGTAAACCCACAGAAATGTTCAATGGACAGGAGATCCCAAGCTATCGCGGTGACATCCTGAATGGCTATCCTCCCGACGCTCGGAAGATCGATCCTGATCGACTTGTGCAGGCATACTTTCATTCTGCTGCGACTCTCAATTACGTGCGAGCACAACTTGCCTCTGGCATCGCCGACCTTCACAATCCAATGGACTGGGGTCTTGGATATGTCAAGGATCAAGCTTTGCTTTCCAAATACACAGGCATCGTGGAGAGCATCTGCGAGAGCTTGCGCTTCATGCACACCATTGGAGCGGACACCGCAAGCCAATTAAGCAGTGTCGACCTCTTCTCCAGCCATGAGGCCCTCTTACTTGCCTATGAAGAAGGTCTTACCCGATCTCTAAAGCATCCAACCAATCGTGAGAGCCCTGAGGCCCAAACAAGTCCTCACGCGGCCTCTTCGAGTAACACTGGCTACTACAACACCAGCGCGCACTTCATTTGGATTGGTGACCGAACCAGACAAGTCGATCACGCTCACATCGAGTATGCTCGTGGAATCGAAAATCCTGTTGGCATCAAGGTGGGCCCAACAACAGAACCAGCAGATCTCGGCAAGCTCCTCGACCTGATCAACCCGAAGAAGGAAATCGGAAAGGTGACCCTAATTCACCGATACGGCAAGGACAAAGTCACGCAATTGCTACCAAAGCACATTGAGGCAGTCCGACAAACCGGACACGTTGTAGTATGGCAATGTGATCCGATGCACGGTAACACTCGATCAACGGAGGAAGGCATCAAAACGAGATCATTCCAGGACATCTTCGACGAGCTTTCAGCAGCTATTCGAGTACACAAGCAATGCGGCACATACCTGGGCGGAGTACACCTCGAGCTCACTGCTGATGCAGTCACGGAATGTACTGGCGGCAGCACCGGTCTTGATGATAAGGACTTGAGCAAAGCGTACACCACCTACTGTGATCCGCGCTTGAACGAGAAGCAGGCGCTTGAGTTGGCGTTCCTCGTTGCCGACAGCCAACGCGATTCAGCTGCAAAAAGCGCGAGTGTGTTGAATGGGCATTGAGCTGAGGTGTCCATCGATGGGTTGAAAAGCGCGTGATGCTCGTCTAAATTTCACTACAATTTTGCTGTGGCCGTCTCTTCCGGCCGCTGGACAATGTCCAGAATCATCTCGAGCGCCTCGATGACTTTCTCGTCCTCATATCTTCGTCCTACGAGCTGCAACGAGATAGGCGCGTCAAGGTACTTCTCAGGGTCAACTGCGGAACAAGGCGTTAGCATGGTCGGCGCTTAGGCAGAAGAGCTTCTGTAGACTCACAAAGGCTGTAATTGTATGCATCTTTCTCATTGCGAGGCTGGTATCCTGCTTCCGCCTTGTCTTCGACACCACACGCCAGCCCAGTCGGAAACACAAGGGAAGGGTAGTCAAGTAAGTTCCACTGCGAAGTGTAATTCCAGTACTTTGCGGTGTTGAGGACCGGTGCAACTCCAGGTCCGACTGGGCATAAAATCACATCGACCATAGCATCTTGAACTGCAGCAGCATCAACTTGTACCAACTCTGTTGAGTCAGGACCCGGCAAGCCCGTGTTGATGCTGTTCCAGTGCCTTGCATATGCAGCCTTGTAGCCATCTCGTTCGAGTGTCACCTTCCAAGTCTCGGGCAAAGTGAGCGCTTTGACATTCGGATTCTCTTTAATAATAAATTCGCTCATCGGTCGCCACGGTTCTCCAGACGCATCGATGGCTTCTATCTCTTCGTGTGCTCCATCGGCAAAATAAAGTGTAGAAATGATGCGCCAGGCCTCGTCATGTTTCCAGGCTGGAAAATCAACGACCTCGATATCTGGATGGCGTTTGATCTTGCTCACGACATGTTCGATGCCGCGAAGTATGGGTGGATGTGGTTTCACAATTCCATCGTCTGCAAGGACTCCGACACGCAGCTTGCGGCGGCCATTGTGATCTTTCCTGAGAAGGCTTGTTTGAGATGTATCCTTCCAGGGTTTAGGCTTGATGCCGCGACAGCCTTCCAGGACGCCATACTCAGCTGGGAACTCGCCATATCGGGACGCGATCTTTATGTGAAGTATGGTACAACAATGATGCCTCAATGAGTGAAGAAGTAGTGATTTGGAACCTGTAATATCAGAACGTCTTTTCACTTTGCCTCCAGCTGATAATATTGAACAAATATTCTGAATCTTTGAGACATGAGAGGATCTTTGGGAGGGACTGCACAGCAATGCTTGCGCCGGTGACGCTCTGCACTCACGGCTGAGATAGCAAGATCGGCATTGATCTGGCAGCAGCTCTATGCTGCACGGCCAAGGCACGGCGATGTGGAAGCCCGCTCGGCAGCCTGTTCCGGAGAGACCAGCTCGCTATGTTCAATGAAGCACAGAGAAGTGTAGGCGGATGGGCCAGCGCAACAGGCTGTATACCGCAGACTTTCGCCTAGGCTTTGCAGCCAGCCGTACTGTTATCAAAGCCAAGAGAAAGCACAATCTGCTGACACGACAAAAGGTTATGTATCGGAAAGATGTGTGCCGAGAGGTGGATTTTACGCAGCGAGTCGAAGATGTGGAAGTCGAAACCTCGCAAGACGCACGTGCGCCAGCCACGTTCGGCTGGCATTGGACGAGGGCTGAGATGCCTCGGCTGTTTTGGCGCGAGTGTCGTGAATTGTGGTCTGCTGGCGAGGGTCGTAAAGGTAAAGGCTCTTGCACGGCTTGGTCGCTTGGAGAGCGTCAAGCCTAGGTACAGCAGCGAGGAGCGGCCACCAGTCTCCAGTCCCCAGACACTCGGCGTCGGCAGCGTGCAACCAGTAGTACGTGCCTTAGCTAACGACGCGAAAGGCCATGGCTAAGTGAAAGCTTTCCTTCTCATCTCTGGTGGTGTTGTCGGTGTCGTGGATAGCGTTATCTCTCTCACCACGTCAGAAGCGGACCCAGGTGTGGGCATAGCATACTATCTCCAGCGTGCTAGTATTCTTCCAAGGACTACCGCCAGCCCAGGTTTGCAGACATGGCCCGTATGAAGGACGCTGCTGGCTTCCCATGCGCTGTTGCTGATCATACACAGGCCTGCCACGCCTTCCTAGGATAACACCCACAACCGCGGCCCTAGCGGCGGCAGCATATCTCAATGGCCGATACCAGATCACGCAAGACCTTTGGGGCATCATCACTGCCTTGAAGTACGCCGCCTACCTGAGCAGCCTCGAAAAGCAAGACAAGATCAACGTGTTCTATCGATTCGAAGAGCTCGCCAAAGACCCAAAGCAAGCCAACAAACTTTTCCTAGTCGTGCCTAAGGACGAAAGCAATGCGAGCGCGCAGACGGAATGGACGTATGGCGAGGCATACGAGCTTACCCTCAAATATGCGAGATGGCTGAAAGAAGAGATGCATATCAAGAAGAACGAGATTATCGCGATGGACTTCAAGAACAAGCCCCAATTCATCTGGCTGTGGCTCAGTCTCTGGTCGATTGGCGCCATTCCTGCTTTTATAAACAGCAATCTTCAGGAGAATGCTTTCATACACTGTGTGAAAGTGTCTACTACCCGATTGCTGATCCTTGATCCCGAGCTGTCAGACTACCTAACGGAAGAAGCTCAAGCTCAGTTTAGCCCAGACGAGAAAGGACGAGCCATCGACACTGTCATTCTCAGCTCAGATATCGAAGCTCGGATTCGCAGCCTGCAGCCTTACAGAGCACCTGACGCAGAACGATCCGGTGCAACAGCTGCAGCAGCATGTCTTCTCATCTATACTTCGGGAACCACAGGTCTACCAAAAGCTGCAAATGTTGCTTGGGGAAAGCCTCTTTCTGGAGTCAACTTCTTCCCCAAGGCTCTTGTCTTGACGCCGGAGGATCGCTACTACACTGCCATGCCGTTATACCACTCTTCTGCATCCGTGCTTTGCGTGTGTCAAGCATTCGGACCTGGCTGCACCATCGTTCTCGCACCCAAATTCTCGCCTCGGACACAAATGAAGCAGGTCGCCGAAACGAAGGCCACAGTCATACAGTACATTGGCGAAATGTGCCGTTATCTTGTCACAAGTCCACCAACGCCGTACGATCGTGCACACAACGTTCGACTCGCATTTGGAAACGGCATGCGTCCAGACGTATGGCAGAAGTTCAAGGATCGGTTCAACATTGGAACAATTGTGGAGTTCTACGGAGCCACAGAAGGACCTGGCGCATCGCTCGTATACAGCAACAATAGCTTCCTCCGCGGAGCGATTGGCAAAAATGGTCCCATCACCAGGACTCTTTTCGGAGGCAATTCCGTGCTGCTGAAGCATGATCATGTAACAGATGAGCCGTGGAGGAACGTCAACACAGGATTCTGTGAGAAAGTAAAGACCAACGAACCTGGAGAGCTTTGCTACTGGTTAGACCCAGAGAACATCCAGGACAAGTTCCAAGGATACTACGGAAACGACAAGGCCTCAACCAGCAAGATCATTCGAAACGTCTTCAAGAAGGGCGATGCATACTATAGATCTGGTGACTTGCAGCGAAGGGATGCTGACGGACGATGGTGGTTCGTTGACCGTATCGGCGACACTTTCCGATGGAAGGGAGAGAATGTGAGCACAGCTGAGGTGTCAGAAGCACTTGGCACACACTCTGCACTATCAGAAGCGAACGTGTATGGAGTTCAGCTACCAAACCATGACGGAAGAGCAGGCTGTGCTGCCATTGGCCTCGCCGAAGGTCAGAAACTGGACGAGAATTTGGGCAACGAGCTGGCGACGCACGTGCGCAAGAGACTGCCGCGATACGCCGTGCCAATATTCCTGAGACTCACAAAAGAATTCGAGACTACTGGAACAATGAAACATCAGAAGGTCGCGCTCAGAAACCAAGGTGTTGATCCGGAGAAGACTGGGGAGGATGAGTTGTTCTGGTTGCCTCCTGGCTCGGACGGGTACAAGAGGTTTGAGAAGCAAGACTGGGAGAAGATCACTGGTGGCAGTGCTAAACTTTAAGAGAGACCACAACACCGACAGCATTTTCTACAAAGCAGTTTGCCTGATAGATTGGCGGAATTGCTACGACCTCTGTATGATCTCTTTCACTCGGAGAGGGACATTACGACACGACCGAAGGAAGGCTGATTAGCTAGCATTTTAGTTCGTGTTTAATAGCATACCGGTCCCACGTTCTGATGTTATCACGTTTCACTATGACAGCACGATAGAATGGCGTGCGGCGTGTGTTGAGAACATAAGACAAAGAGAACGAAATCAAGAAATTTGTAGATCCAAGCGAGATCATATTCATGCCGCCTCATATTTGAATATCGTACAAATGTTCCTATACCGTATCAACTAGGTTCCGCTCCCAATTCTTTTGCTTCTTTCCTCCTCCCCCTCTCCCTCCTTCCCCTCAAAACACACAAGGACAATTGATTTGTGAACAACCATGTTCCAGCCTTGCGCTCCCTCTAGTGTCCGCAAAGAGACGCGAACTAGACAAGTAAATAAAAGTAGTGACCCTGGGCTTTCTCTCTCTCTCTCTCGCTCTCGCCGCGCGTCCTTTCCAGATGTAGTGGGAATCAAGCAGGTAAAAGCAAAAAGACAGACCAGACCCTTATGAAGAACGCCGCGCTGTGGGAATCAACAAGGAGCAGGCCGTTGAGAAAACAACAGACACAAAACACTATAGTGGTAGTCGTCGTCGGATGATGCACCAGCCCCAAAGAGAGAGGAAAAAAAATGCCGCCTTTCCTTTGCGCTTGCCCAAGGACGAGAGGACCGACGATGCCGCTTTAGTGAAGAACTCCGACGCCGGTTTGAACATGGACAGGAAGTGATGGATTCGGTCAAGAAGGTTACGGCTTGGGCTTCTTGGCCATTCGGGGGCTTGGTTTGACTCGATTCGCATTGGCGTCAGGTCCGCCATCGTCGCCCTCAAGTTTGACCGCGCTTCTGCGTCGCTTGTTGTTGTTAACGTTCGGACTTGTATTTTCACTCGCCACGCTGCTGTTTGTACCTTGCTGGCTGTGCTGAGGCATCATCTGAGGAGCAGTCATATTTGACTGGTGCGGCGAGGGTGTGTGCGAATTTGGCATACCCATGTTCGGTGCACCCAAAGTGCCGGGTGTATTTCCCAGGTGCGGCGAGCCATTCATGGGCATCTGCATGTTGCCCATACTTGGCGAGCTGAAAGCTTGTCCGTTCTGTGGCATCTGCATGTTGCGCATGTTGGGCGTCGTCGAACCTTGAGGTATTCCATTCGGAGGCAGATTGATCTGTGGATTGCCTGATTGAGATTGGCCATTCGGCTGGGCTTCGTACTGTGCAACGAGGGCTTCTAGTGCTTGTTCTGGTCGCATCTTCTTGTCTTGGGCATAATGCATCAGGTCTGACATTACGTTCATCGTCTCACCAATCTGCGATCGGTTAGATTATGATTGGACTTTTGCTGGACCTGGGCAACAGCACTCACCTCTAAGAAATGCTGCACCTTTGAAGTGAAGCCCATGGTGCCTTTGGGTGTCTTTGGAAAGTGTTCTATCGTCAGTCTGCTCTCGGCCTCTTGCAGCTTCTGTTGAGCTTTCGGTAACTTGTTTTTCGCCATCTTTGGAGATGCTTTGTTTGCCATTGTAGGTGAGAAATCGCTTAGCACCTTCTCAATCTGGCTTCGCGAAATGATTTCTTCTGTACCCGTTGTTTGAAAGGAAAGGATGTCGATCTGATCGGAGCCGGCTGAGAATAGGACATGCAGGGATCCAGTCATCTCCAGACGTGCCCCATTCGGATAGAACACGGAAAACGTCGCGTGCTGGCAGGACACCTGAAGGCTTCCATTTGCGTGAGGTACCTCTCGAGCATTTTCGGTGTGCAGTCGCAATGAGCTCGCGCCTGAATCGAAGTATGTGTAGAAGTACCTGGCAACGTTTGGTCGCAGCACTTCGAAGGTCTTGACCTTGCCGTGAGGACCGGCGTCATCGAAGCTGTGGATCAATCGGCCTTCGGGAGCGAAGTGTTTCTCCACGAAATTGTGCCAATGTGTGATACTCTTGCCATTTGCGCTCTGGCTCTCTCCGTCCGGGGAGAAACTGGCAAGGTGGGTGCTGAAGTTCAGCAGCCTTAGAATGAACATGCCGCTCTGAGATGCAGGCTGTTGCTGTTGTGCTGCCTGCATCTGGCGCGCTTGGAAGGCTTGCTGACGTTGGAGCAGTGCGATCTGCTGTCGCTGCTGAAGACTCATGGCCTGCTGCTGTTGCGGGGTTGGTTGCTGGCCCTGTTGTGGTTGACCACCTTGTTGTGCTTGAGGCTGGCCTTGTTGAGACTGTGCCTGCTGTGCCTGCTGTGGATGCTGACCTGGTTGCGCTTGCTCATTTGGATTTGCCATCCGGGATTGTGGTCGCATCTGCTGCGCTGCCGCTTGAGCAGGCGTACCTTGCGGGTTTGCGGGTTGCGGCTGACCCTGATTGCTTTGCTGCGAATGCTGTTGCTGCATGGCCAATTGCTGCGCCATCTGATTCTGGTGCTGCTGTTGTGCTTGCTGCTGCTGTTGCATTCGCTGTTGCATCATCTGCATTTGCTGTGCTTGGAGATGTGGCGTCAGCTGTACGGCTTGACCACCCTGTTGACCCATCGCATGCTGATTTTGTTGCTGTTGCATTTGCTGCGCCAATTGAGGGTTCATTTGCATGCCTGGCTGCATCATGCCATTGGCCTGCGCCTGCTGCATCATCTGCTGTTGGCGCAATCGCATCTGATGGTGTTGCATTGCTAGCTGCGGGTTTGATTGCACTGTTCATATCGGTTAGCAAGCTTGTCTGCACACATCACCACGGTGTTCTACAAGATAGCACCTGAGCAATATCTGAAGATACCACCCAGAACATATCTGGATCGAACTACGCTGAAACTTACTTGCTGCCAACTGAGCCTGCTGATGCGCCATTTGTTGTTGCGGCGTTAAGTGGCTCAGCGCCTGCGAATTGGGCATACCACCAGCCATGCTCTGGCCACCCATATGCGCGGGCATTGCCATACCCGCACCTGGATGCTGGCCTCCCATCCCTCCTGGAGCCATACCGTTCCCACTGGGCTGCATTCCCATCATTCCTGCTTGTTGAGGTGCTCCCGAGACGCCCGGGTGCATCTGCATCGGTTGACCCATATGCTGGCCTGGGTTCGGAGCCATGCCCGGATGGCCATGGGGCATACCTGGATGCATGCCTCCAGGCGTAGGCTGATATGCGGCCATCATCTTGTCCTACACCACGTATCACAGCAGGATACTGGTGGAAGTCTGAGAGGCAATATATGCTGTGCTAAGTATGGTCGCGAGTTCGCGCGTAGTTGCCGCCGGCCTGAGAGCGGTCGAGCAGCAGTCTCCAGGCCGGTCAGACAATGCATAGGGTGATTCGGTGCCTCGACGTTGTGGGCGGAAGTGCGCAGGCCTAAACACGTGCTCTTGCTCTGCTTGCTTGCTTGGTTGCTTGCTCGCTCGCCAGGCTCAGTAGTAAGCGGGATGGCAGCTGTTCCTGTTTCGAGGTGGAAGGCGATGCGCGCAGTTCGATAGTGGGGGTATATAGCGTATATTTATGGCTGCGAGATGGGAGAGCGTTTCTTAGGAGTGACACAGTATGGTATGGGCCGAGTATTCACGCGCATCCAGCAGAGAGGACGTGCAAGCCGAGTGAGAATCAGCGCGCCGGCATCCAGTGGCAGCAAGCCGGCAGAGCGTCGATCGTTCCGCCAGTCGGGGCGCGTGCGTGCGTGCGTGCGTGCGTGCGTGGGAGTTGCAGTCGCAGAGGCGGTCGCAGTGGGCACAAAATACACTGGGTCCGGATTCCAGTATGCGGTCGACAAAAATGAAAGGGGGCAACGCTCAGCGGCGACGTCGCATGGCAGCGGGCGTCGCAGTATGCAGCGCAGGCGATTGCAGTGATTGAGAGAGGCGCAATTGCTGCTCTGCGACGAGGTCGGGGACGGGGACGGGGACGGGGACCAGGAGACTCTCTGTGGCAGTTGGTCCATCGCCTGCGAAAGTGCTGAGATGCTGCCTGCCGGCCACCACCGCATCATTTATCACTACTTTACAATACCATGTACCATGGCTATGGATCGAAACACCACTGATGGTTACAGGAAAACAATACCGAAGTCGTCGACTATGCACATATGGCATTTTCTTCTTGCACAGCTACATTTCGCTTCACGTACTGTAGAGATGTCGACGGACGCAGCCACGCATTTTGTCCCTGCCTCCACTAGCTGCCGTGGGTGCGGCCCGACCAATTTAGCGCGGCACCTTACCTTTTTACAGCTCTCGAGATTTTATATTTTTCTCGTGAACAGCTTCATCTTCAACCCACCAACATCAACAATGCCTCTCCCGACCCCCCGCCTGCAAATGGTAAGTTACCTTTTCTTCTCCTCACCTACACCTCGTTGAAAGATGACAACCAAATTATTGTCTTCTTTTCCCAGCTGAATCGCCCTTGAAGAAATCAGTCTTCCCGTCCGCCTTCGCCGGTGGACGTATACTTGCCAGTAACCTTGTCTGACAACCACGACATGCACAAGACAGCTCGCTTTGACGTTTCTGTAATGTCTCAGCTAATTTGGTCTTGATACAGGTCCAGTCTCGATTTAGCTCATCGCACGCCGGGGTCGAGCTCTGCAACGTCTCAAGTCGCAAGACAAAACGTTTCCTCCAGCCAGCGCCGAGCTAGTTGCATCTTGTTCGGCACGTTCTTTACACGCGTTGGTATCGCCAGAAGAGCACGTATTGGTCTCGCGCCTGCGTGTGTGGTGGCTTTGGTTCTCCAGAGCCGCCCGCTGCATGTCTGCGGCACAGCAAGAGACGAACGCTTTCAGCAAAGGTGAGCACATTGCCCTTTTATACACTCACACGCGTCATCGTACGCTCCCCGCTGGATGATGAAAACCATACCACATTCGCAGTTTCCACTCGAGCCTCCGCCACGAACCTATTGTAGGAGGCAGATGAGGGCGCAATCTTCCTTGGATGTCTGACCCAACCCAGCAACACAACTCTTTGCACTTTCATGTTCACGAACGACATCATGAAAGACGTTGCTGACCATGATATCAGGTTCGACTTCCTTCAAGGTGGCCACTGCGCCCAACTTTGTGCTGTGTTTTCATCTTCTCGTGCGCTTTTCACGCCCGGGAAGGAGAAGGCTGCTCTCGTCAGACGTTTTCACGTTTCGCACGCTGCGGAAAAATTATCACTCTTGCGGTCAAGGCATGTGAACAAGGTCAAAGCGGCTCTTCACACTGCTATGGATAGCACGTATATGTCATGTATGAACTTGGTCATCAGCATATCTAAACACGTTGATACATGCAAGCTCGTTGCTACTCAAGGACTATTCTGCGCCAATCTATGCATCAATCAGGTTCTCGCTCTCTCCATTCTGCTGCTGCTGTTGCTCTCCGTTCTCGTTCGAGTTGTCCTGGGTGTCTTTCGAACCCTTCTTGCTCTGCCTCTGGTAGTACTGATCCAAGACCTTCTTTGGGATACGGTTCAGAAGCTCCTTGGGATAAATTCTGAGCAACTCCCAAGCCTGGTCCAGACCGTCGAAAATGGATCGCTTTTCGTAAGCTCCTTGTGCGATGTAGGTCTTTTCGAACTTCTCCAAAAACTCAAGCGAAAGCTTGTCTTCGTTGGACAGAGCTTCCTCACCGACGACAGCCTTCATCGATGCTGCGTCACGACCAATGGCGTACTTGGCGTAAAGCTGGTTGGATACATCGGAGTGGTCCTTGCGAGTGTGGCCTTCACCGATGGCAGACTTCATGAGACGGGAGAGCGATGGAAGGACGTTAATCGGTGGGTAGATACCCTTGTTGTCGAGCTGTCGGTCAACGAAGATTTGTCCTTCAGTAATATAGCCAGTCAGATCGGGAATAGGATGCGTGATATCTGCGAACGGAGTCAGCCACTGAGGGAGCTTTAGCATCTGGCCATATGCTTACCGTCGTTAGGCATGGTCAAAATCGGAATTTGTGTGATGGAGCCGTTTCGGCCTTCGACACGACCGGCACGCTCGTAGATGGTAGACAAGTCAGTGTACATGTAACCTGGGTAACCACGACGACCTGGCACCTCTTCTCTTGCTGCCGACACTTCACGCAGAGCATCACAGTATGAAGACAGATCTGTCAGGATGACAAGGACGTGCTTCTCCAATTGGTAGGCGTAGTACTCGGCGGTTGTGAGGGCAAGACGAGGAGTGATGATGCGCTCAATGGTCGGATCGTTCGCCAAGTTCAAGAAAAGAGTGACACGCTCCATACTGCCGTTCTCTTCGAAGTCCTTGGTGAAGAATCGTGCTGTGTCCAAGTTGACACCCATGGCACCGAACACGATAGAGAAGTTGTCTTCGTGGCCATCGTGCACGCCCTTGGTTACACCATTGTTCTGCTGAACGAGACCTGCTTGTCTGCAGATCTGGGCCGCAATCTCGTTGTGTGGCAGACCGGAGGCAGAAAAGATAGGGATCTTCTGTCCACGCGCGATCGAGTTCATGGTGTCGATGGCTGAGATTCCCGTTGAAATCATCTCCTCGGGATACACACGCGAGTAGGGGTTGATTGGCGATCCGTTAATGTCCAAGTAATCCTCGGCCAGCACTTTGGGTCCTTTGTCGATAGCTCGTCCAGAACCATCAAAGATACGACCCAACATGTCCTCGGATACTCCCAGCTTGAGACTGTGGCCGGTGAATTCAACTTTCGTCTGATTGCAGTCAGATTCCTCAGTTCGCCTTTCAAGACCGCAAACATTCGTACCTTCTTCACGTCGATTCCAGATGTGCCTTCGAAGACTTGGACAACAGCCCGGTTGCCTGGTATTAAAGGTCAGCTCCAATGTCCAAGCTCTTTTGTGTGCTCCGCTACTGAGCATACCTCTCGCTTCCAAGACTTGGCCTGATCGCTCCGTGCCATCTGGAAGGGTCAAAGAGACAATCTCGTTGAATCGTGGGAATTTGACCTGTAAACACTGCTCAGTCTCTGCTGCTGGCTGCAGCTCGAGCAGACTCCATACGTACATTATCCAGAATGACTAGCGGGCCATTGACACCTCCGATGGTGTTGTATCTGATGCGAGGTGTGATCCTCATCATGCGAGGGTCGGCATCCTCGCCTTTCGCCATGCTTGCGCCTGCTCTTTACGCTGCTTCCCTTCTACTAAGACCGTCGGCGGTGACTATGCTTGATCGGCGGACGATGGTACGGAGTTCGTTATTGGGAGACGCCGCAGTCGCAGACCAGCGGGTGTCGGATGGTAGTGAGGTGGACAATGGCGTTGCTGCGAGATTGAACATACCTTGTAGATTCGAGCTGCTGGGCTAGCTTGTCCAAGCTTCACAAGCGGTTCGTCCCGTCAGCGTCATCTCCAACACTGCACCAACAACATACCTCATGTACGCATCTGATCATCAATGACATTGAAGCTATCATCAATCATGTCTCGCAAAACTCGCCAGCCGATACGACACCATAGCTGACATTGCTCTGGCCTTCACGATAAAATCGGAGGCATCAAGCACGGATAATTGGGAAACAATTCATAACATTCGTGTCTTCTAACTATCTAGTTGCTCTCGAATGGCGTTTCAAATGGCCTCTCTGCACGAGGAGTCAATCTCGCCAAATGCCTTCGCTGTCCATCTTCCCAGTCGAGGAGAGCAGTGTGGGCGGTCACCCTGTTGTCCCAGACGATCACCGTTCCCTTCTCCCATTTCAAGCGCGCTTGCATATCAGCGGAGTATGCAATGTGGTCGTATAAGAACCTCAACAGGAAATCCGATTCTTCTTTCTTGAAACCCACAATCCTTCGCGTAAACTGAGGGTTCACGAACAGGGCCTTCTCGCCTGTAACAGGATGTGTACGGACAATTGGGTGAACATTGCTCACTGGGTCTCTGCGCACGATAGATCCTCTCGCCAGAGCAGCTTGAGCCTGCTCATGACCCGAGTGCACAGCCTTCAGCCCGTGCAGACGCTTCTGGAATTCGGGAGACAGTCTCCGGTACGCAGCCGCCATGTTGCAGAATAGCGTGTCGCCGCCAGCTGTCGGGCCGTCAAGCAGATAGAGGAACGTCGTGCTTGGGGGTTGCATTTCATACGTGACATCCGAATGCCACGTGATGCTGTTTGTGCGCTCCTCGAAATAATCTCGAGCGGTCGTGTCTGACGCACTGCGATGAACGAGATGGACTTTTGGAAAGCCCTTAGGTGCCCCCGAGGCCGGGTGTCTAAAAGTAAAGGGTAGAAGCATTAGCAGATGTTCCAAGCGAGGAAAAGTCGTTTGCAACCGATGAATCGATTGGCGCTCGAAAGTGAAACATGAGGGCTACTGGACGGGAACGTGTAGCATATGGGCTTTTGTCCTTTGGTTTACCTACATGTGGGATGGACCAAAATACTCAGCGATGTCGAGGGCTTGTTGAATTGGCAGGTCTGCAAAATCCTGATTTCTGAACGCGACGACCTTCTTCTCTGCGACGAAGCGAGCAAGTTCGTCCTTCCCAGCGTTGTTGAGCTTACTGATCTGGACCCCATCTACCTCAGCACCGATGTTCGCAGTCAAGTCTTTGACAGTGGCATTAGCAAGGAGATTTGGGAATGATGGGTCCGCGTTGAGTCCCGGCTCGACCGCCTCAAATGGCTCATATGGTGGAAGTTTGGTATCGTCCCAGTATGGAAGGTAGTGTGGGTAGGCTGCCGGGGCATGCTTTTCATCCCCATGCAGCTCGATCTCGTACTTCGTGGACTTCGCCCCTTGAGCAAAAGCTTCTTTGTACTGAGCGCTCTGTTGCTTATCTTTCTTGTACAGATTTTCCAGCTCACGATCGACTGTACGATCCGGCACGCCGACGGGGGTCTCAATTAGTGCTGGTGCCATTTTGAATGTAGTATGTTGCAGCTCAGAAGGCCACAGGTTGCAGGAGCAGAGAAGTATTCGACGCAATGGCTGATCAAATAGAACAGGAGCTAGAATGGCGCAACTTGGCCTCACATATAATCAAGATTCGCCATTCCGGCATCGGATTAGGAAGACAATCAGTGATCTTCTCAAGCAGCTCTTGTCCTTGTCACGGCCGCTCGCCTATGGGAAGAGCTGACCAAAGAGAAGCTGCGCAGGCCAAAGTGAACTGAAAGAGCTCGCGCAATCCAAGACCATAGCCGCGTCGCAAAGCGGGGCAGCTGTCATGACCTCGACGATGGATGCTTGAAAGAAACTCTCAAAGCAACCTGGAAGGCGCGTGCCGAGTTCTGACTTCCAAGACCGGCTCATCGTTTAGATATCGACGGCTCGTCGGTGTTGTGGGCCTGCTTGCTTGCGCAGGAAGTCGTAAGGATTTCTGTTGATGCTAAAGTATTGCAACAAGTATCGCAAAAGCACACCATTCTCAATTCCCTCTCCTTGATTGGCAGACTTGCAACATTCACTCACAATATCAGATCTGACGTCTCACTGCTGCTCGCTAGTGTTTTGCCGCTATGTAACATCGAGGGCGACTCTCCGTCTCGAGCATTCGATGGTTGCTAATTACTTGTCACTTCACTCGTGGTTGTGGATCCGACAATATCAGCAATTGACAATCCTGCCGCTCCAATGCCCCTACTAGATCCACTGTCAACGTGTGACCCTTGCTCTTTGAAGACCTTTTCGCGGCTCGTTGCATGTCATGCCGACGCAGCACGCTGTTCCACGTTGCTAGTGAGAGCTTGGGCACGCTTAAAGTGCTCTGGGCACCTGTGATGGCCTTCGTGGCCCTGCGCTGTGCTCTACCTCTCGATCCTCGTGCTTCTGACAAGCCCTTGGCAACCCGGATTGGTGGTGACAGCAGAGACAACGCCATTGATGTTCGAGATGGGCAAGTCGGACCACGAAGATTCGTCCAGCGACAATGCTGTCGACCTGAAGGCCTTCCCAGTCGCGGCGATTGCTGAGCCAAACTTGTTTTCCAGGACAGGAGGAAAGGCGTTCGAGACAGATTCATTGGAGTCGTTTTACAAGCCCATAGATGAATATGAAGGCGCACATCGTTTCGATCCGAAATTTGAGTGGGAACCCAAAGAAGAAAGACGAGTCGTTCGCCGGGTAGGTCGCTGTCGTCAGCAGCAGCTCTATCTGAGTTGCAGTGCTGTCGATCTGGTATGCTGATGGCCTTGCAGATCGACTGGCGAATATGTTCCTGGGTTTGCCTCATGTTCTTTGCCCTGCAACTGGACCGTGGCAATAGTAAGTAACTCTAGACAGTGTACGCGCGCGTTGGCGAGGTTTTATTGAAGCACCCGTGGCTGAAGGTAGTCTGCAACACAATCTCGTCGACTATTTGTGCACTGCCCCCAAGAATCACGGATTGAATCGATGCTGAGTCTTTAAATATTTAGTCTCCCAAGCACTGTCGGATAACATGCTTGAAGATCTGGGATTATCGACCAACGAGTACAACACCGGCCAAACCATATTTTACCTCTGCTTCTTGTTTGCCGAGCTGCCCTCGCAATTGATCTCGAAGAAATTGGGGCCGGATAATTGGATCCCAATTCAAATGTTTTGTTGGTCGTTGGTAAGCCTCGCAGCGATTGGAACACTTGAAGCTTCCGATGTCGTTGACTAATAACATGCAGGTTGCCAGTTGTCAAGCTTTCTTAGCAGGCCGCAGCTCTTTCTGGGCTTGTCGAGCGCTGCTCGGTCTCATCGAGGGTGGCTTCATACCAGATGTGAGTAGCACCAAAGGAATGCTATCTCCGTCCTATTCCAGACATTTACTGACCAGGGCTCCATCGTGCATGCAGGTCATCCTGTATTTGAGCTACTTCTATACCGGCAAAGAGTAGGTGATAGTGTGACACTTGATAGCACCCTGGAATCGTCACTGACTGCAATGCTCAGGCTTCCAATACGTCTATCTTTCTTTTGGACCGCATACCAGAGTACTAGTATCATCTCGGCGTTTCTGGCCTATGGTATTCTGCATATGCGTGGTGTCAGTACTCGTAGTTTCTTTGACGCTTCGTAACAATACTGACATGCGGCTAGATTAACGGCTTGGCCGGCTGGCGTTGGTAAGAAGCTTCAAAGCCACCGTCCCTGTAAAACATCTGCTGACGTCGAAATGGTTACCCATAGGCTTTTCGCTCTGGAAGGCACCCTGACAGGCATAATCGGCATCATCAGCTACTTCTACCTTCCACCCTCCCCGACGCAGACTGCTTCAAAATTTCGCGGCAAGGATGGCTGGTTTTCCGATCGTGAAGAAAAGATCATGGTAAATCGCATCCTGCGCGATGATCCAAGCAAGGGTGACATGTGAGTTGCAAGCGTACTTCTTGCCCATTGATTAGAAGGCTGACACCATAAAGGCACAATCGCCAGGGCCTTGACTTGCCAATGTTTTGGGCATGTCTAAAGGACTACCATATGTGGCCTCTGTTCTTGTTGGGAGCATCCTGGATGATTCCTAGCATTCCAATCACCAGCTACTTGACACTACAAATCAAGTCTCAAGGATTCGGTACATTCGAGACGAATCTGTTAACCAGTAAGTTTCTTGTTCTGCAACTTTGAGTGCTCTCTAACAAGACTATCTTGTAACCTCCACATCCGGCTTGGAATGCCTGCTACGAGATGGCACTGCCTGTCGCTCGGTGAATACTTGCTGATTTCTGATGTACAGTCCCGGCATACGTGTTGTTCATAATCAATCTATTGGCCTTCACCTGGATTTCCGAGAAACTCAACGAGCGATTCTTGCTTGCAACGATTAGTCAATGGTGGGCTCTGCCACTCCTCATAGCACTTGAGGTTTTGCCAGCCAGTCGAGGTCCTTGGGTCGCCTGTGAGTCGTAGCAAAGGTCATTGACACGTATCTGTCATGGTTGCTCACTATTTCTAGGGGCATTATCGATTCTCCTCTACGCGATGCCCTATGTGCATGCCGTGCTTGTGGCCGTGACATCCAGAAACGCTGGCACAGTTCGCACGAGGACTGTTGCATCAGCAATCTACAATATGCTCGTGCAGGTCTCAAACATCATCGGTAATAATGTGAGTTGTGGTTGGAAGTCTCCTGAAAACGATCTTTAGCCTTACGCATACACAGATATACCGGACCAACGACAAACCTCAGTACTTCACTGGTAACAAGATACTCCTGGCGTTGGTTGCGTATAATATTGTGCTTTTTGTCGCCACGAAAGTCTTTTATGTGCGAGTCAATGCTAGGCGAGACAAGATCTGGAATGCGATGTCTCGACAGCAGAAGGAGGAGTATCTCTCCACCACGAAAGATCGTGGAAACAAGCGTCTTGACTTCCGATTCGCGCACTGAGAAAGGTTGGTTGGTTGGTTGGTATGTCATTTGAAGCCTATTTGAAGACCTTTGATCTACGCGGCTTATAGATACGTAGCCTAATGCCCCCGCATTGGCTATAATTTGACCCGCTCCGTACTAATCCTTTACCTTACTATCGTTATGATTTTATAGACATTCCTATTAATATTTAATTAGTATACCTTTTAATATCCCTTAAGTTAATATATATCTCTTAACGAATCTTAATAAATAAGCTAATAATCCCTTATATACTAGTAATTAGAAGGTTTACTCGCCTAATTAAATAGTATATAGTATATATTAGCTTACTAGTAATAGGCTTAAGCTATCTAATTACTAGTATATCTAAATAAATATCTACTTCCCTACTATCTATAGTACTAGATATACTATCTTTAATAACTAGTTAAATATAGAGTCTAAGGATAGTAGTAGTATTATAGGGCGATCTAAAGAACTATTTACTTAGTAGTAATAGGTTTTAAAGGGTTAGTATTAATATCTAGGCTACTAATAGTTAATAGTCGTTTAATAGTAGTTTCGTTAATATATTTACTAGCTAGTAATATTCTTAGTTAAGTAGCTATTATTACCTAGTAACTAGGCTACTACCTACTTAGTTAGTAATAGCTAGAAGGCCT
>JAASFE010004561.1:13293-83422 GCA_013365205.1 Pseudocercospora cruenta
CGGATCTACTATTATTAAGAAGATCTTCGAGTTTACTAAGAAGGATTATAGAGCTAATAAGCTAACTATTATAGACTATATATAGGAGGAGTTTAACCTTTATTATTAGTACTAGTATAAGTTCCCTAACGAGAAGTAGACTAGTAATAATACTCTATAGTTTTATAGTATTAGTAACTAGCTTATATATTAGAGCTTTCTACTTTAGCTACTTACTATTACCCTTCGTCTAGATTATATCTACGAGCTTATCTCCGTCCCTAAGCCTACTAAGTATTACTACTATAATAAGGACTTATTAGAATTTAATAACTATCCTCGTAAAGAGACTTAGTATCTTAGCTAGAACGTTAATAAGCTTATTAAGGGTATTAGTAGTAGCCGTCTCTATATCTCTATATCTCTTATCTCTAAGAATTAGAATAATTACTCTTAGGTTATTAAGTATATATATAACGCTAATAAGTTTATAGCTTAGGTTAGAAAGCTTAAGGATCGTAAACTCCTTTTATTTAGTAGTAAGGTTAGTAACCTCTCTATTAGATACCTTACTAAGTAGGACCTTAAGGACTTCTCTAATAAGGCTACTAGAAAGGTTACTTAGTAGATCTTTAAGCCTCTATTATAGGGCTTAGTCTCGTTTAAGATATCTTACCTTACTTATAGTAACCTCGCTAGATCTAGTAACTATATACGTATCGATCTATACTTTACTTACGTTAATAGTATAACTATTAAAGACTTTAGTAATCTTACTACTATAGAAGTTACTAAGTCTTATAGAAGCCTAACTCTAGTCGCTTATTCTAGTAGTATAGTTTTATATACCTTTCTAGCTAGTATTTAGCTTATTAGTCTTAGCCTAATCTTAGACGCTCTTATTAGCTACGTTCCTTAGTCTAACCTAATTATCCGTACTAAGGTTAAGGGTATATTAGCTATAAATAGTACTTAGCTTAAGAAGTATATTAAGGATTAATAGACTACTACTAAGAAGGCCTTTATTAAGTACTAGGACTTATAGAAGAAATATAAAATCTAGTTCTATAGTAATAAGAGCTACTTTAAGAATAAGGGCGACCTTACTCTCTATCTAAATAATAAAGAAGTTCTAAATAAGGACTACTCTAAGCTTAAGATATATTAATAAGATATTAGCGTTTAGTCGTAATAACCCTTATAGGGATTATTAAAGATTAATACCTAGAAAGAGAGATTACTACCTAAGAGTAGTATACTAAGAGTTTATATAATTATTTGTTTCTTCGAGCGAGTATTATATCTAGTTAGATATCTAGAAAGGGAGGGATATCGCCTAGTAACTAGGTTACTACCTACTTAGTTAGTAATAGCTAGAAGGCCTATATATAGCCTTCCTTCTAGTTATAGATAGAGATTATTAACCTCGTTTAATATATACGTACTACTACGTTCTTATACCTCTATTATAGGGCTTTAATTAGTATCTATTACCTCTATATCTATCTATTCTATCTACTTAGTATAGCTACCTATTTAATAATAGGTTATACTTCTGTAAAGCCCTTAGATATCTCTACCCTAGATATATATAGTATTAGGTTCTACGTATTACTATCTACCTATTATATTTAGTTATATATTTTAGAGATCCTATAGAATAATAAAAGTAAAATATTAAAATATAATAGTTAGATTAGGATCTAATTAAGAAGTATTTAAAAGAGAAAGAGATAAGAATACTACTAGAGAAGAAAGATAAGTTATATACTCTTTATAAAGTATAGAAACTTAAGACTAAAGAAGCTAATAATATTAAAGGATATACTTTTAAAATAATAAAGGATCTAAAACTTCTTACTTACTTTAATACTAGATTTAAGAAGAACTAGCGCTAGAAATTAGGACTCCTAATAAAGGTATAGACTAACTATTCTAATTAGTAATAAGATCTAAAGCTTAATAAAATATATCTTAAAGTATAAGATTAGTAGAAATCTAAATAGTAGTATAAGCTAGAACTTTAGGAACTTATAGATAGAGCTCTTTCTATTTAGTATTCTACTAGTTCTATAGAATATAACTAGTCTTCTTTTAGATTTATATATTCTAAGCTTTAGAATAGAATAACGAATATAAATACTTATATATTAATATTTTTATACTTTAATAAATATATCTTTTAAAGGTTTAAGTCTAAGATAAGCTTTATTATAGAGATTTTATAAAACGAGTAAGTTAATAAGGATAGTATCCTTAACCCTAACTTTATAGAGAATAATAGATTTACGCCTATTAATTTTAATAATCTTAATTTAGAAGATTAGCTAGAAGAAGAGATATAGATATAGTATTATATATATACTTTATATAGTTTATAATTTTAATACTTCTCTTTCTTTATCCTTCTCTTTCTTAGTAAGCTAGACTTTCTACCTCTTATACTACTTTACTATACTAATATATAAGATTTATAAGCTCTATTTTTAGGCTTTTAAACTTAAAACGAAGCTTTACTATAGATTTATAAATTATATAGAATTTAAGATAAATAGATCCTTTTAGTATAGCTTCTCTTAGTATAGAAAGAATATAGTTAATATATTATTATAAGATAGAAAAGATATACTACTATAATAGTTAGCTAATAGAGGTTCTTAATAGAAGAAAGATAAGATAAGTAAATCTCTAGTATATACTTTTAAGCCTATAAAGCTTTACTATCTTTAAAAGTATATTAAAGAGAGTTAACCTTAACTTTAAGCTATTATAGAGTATTATCTTTATAGGTTAATTTTATAACCTTAATATAAATATAGTTCTATAAATTCTAATAATTAGAAAGAGCTAAGATATTAGTTTCTATAGCTATTAAAACCTTAATATATAAGTTTAATTTACGTATAAAATCTAATATCTTATAAAGCTATAAATATAATATTCTAATAGCTTAAAAATATAATAGTAGAGGATATTAAAAGTAATAAATTCTTTATTTATTATAATATTTAGGTAGTCGTATAGTAGTTACGTACTTAGGGTCTAACGTATAGGCTATCTATATATCTATATTAGTCTTCTTTCTTTCTTATTTCTTTCTTTCTTCTTTAATAATATACTAATTAGTAAGATATCTCTAGATAGGGTCCCCCTACCCGGCACCTATTATATTACCGCCGTAGCGGCGGTATAGAGGGCGGAAACGCGAAAATAACACGAATTTAGAAGGGGTAGAAGTAGGTAGAAGCCGCGGAAATAACTTCTAAGCCGCTTCCGAGACATTTCCAGGAAATGGCGCATCGCTAAGTGGGGGATATCTGGGACGTTGAATCGCTGTTCGTGCTCTTCACGGAGAGTATTCTTCCTCGAACCAGACTGGACGGAGGCCGGTCACAGACAATATTCTTCTTGTTGTGACAAGGAACTTGAAAGAGTGCGAGAGTGGGGTGCATATTTGAGTTTCATCGCGGTGGACCGTGCTTGCTTCCCAGCCACCTTTCGACAGGCCCTCTCTTGTTTCCACTGCAATCAGCAATGTGATGCTTTCCAGAGGTCCATTCCCACGAAACCGCGAATTGCGTTGACAGCTTTCCCGAATCTCGCAGGGCGATTCTCTCTCGTAACATTCCATGAATTTTGGCGCAGAAAGACCGAAAGAGCTACGCTATATTGTACAAGAGCAGAGATGGAAAAAGAGAAGTGGACGACCTGAAATCACGGCAATTAGTAGCTTGTGCACAACAACGGCCAAGGAAATCTCCAGTGGATGTTGGATCCAGAGGGTGATGATGTGCTTGCGACAGTAGGAGTGTGGATATAGCTGAAATGCGGTACGCTCCTACAAGCAATGAGCCGCAACGCTCGAGATGCAGCCTCTGAGTAGACATTGTATCCTCAGCAGAAGCGACCGCAATGCATTTCTGATGTTCCGACTTGGACCTCCTCCATTCGTAATCTCAGGCGGCGTTCTCTTCGATGTTCGGCACTCCCTACTCGTTCCGAAGCACGAAGCGAAAGCGGTATGGGAACTTGTGTTGGCGAAAAGGTGCAATGTAGCGACTCGCAGCCGCAACCAGATCTCCAACAGTAACACCCTCATCTTGCTTGATTTCATTGGCGTGGACGATCGTGAAGCAGCTCTTATGGACGAACATGGTGACGCGCTTGACGGGCGGCTTGGCTACCGATAACAACTTCCACGTGTATCCTGTGTCGTCCTTCGCTTCTGGAGCATCATAGATGCTGGCGATTTCCAACTCCCCCTGCTTGAGTTCTGGATACGGCCGGTGCCAGGCTTGCTTTTGGCGGTCGCTGTGCCAGTCGAATATGAACTCGGGTCGGACAGCCGGTACATAGAATGGCGATGATTCCTCGTTGCAAGCTGCCGGAATGTATAGGGTCTTCTGGAGGTGAGAAGACTCGTTGATGACATCGCGGAAGGCCGTGTTCACTTGCCTCCAAATGAACAGGTCTTGCGGCCGGACATCCCCTAGGATCTGCTCGGCCAGCTCAAAAATCGCGAACACCTTTGCAGCGCTGCTTTGAATGCCATTCTGCGTCGATCAGCACTGATCGCATAATGGAGGCGGAAAGCTTACGTCTTCCTTGTCCTGCGCAGCAGACCTCTGCTTCTGCTTTCTGGCCTCTACTTCAGCGGTCTCGAGCGAAAGTAACTCCAAGTCATTTGCAAGTGAGTCAACAAGGTTGACTTCTGACAATGGTCTCAAGTCGCGCATCGATGGCGCTCGTGACGAGGAAGCCATAGCGGACTTGACGATGCTGAAACTGAATGTCGCCAACCCCGAGGTGAGTTTAAGAACCGCCAAGAAGCCAGCCGTCAATGCCAAGCACTCACATGCATGGGCGTTGCCGGGCCGCAAACACTCCAAATCATGGCCACAGCACATAGCATCGAAGTTGACATCGCTTGGATTTCATCACTTAGATGCGTGCGGAGTTGTCACTGCCGCGCGACACAACCGCCCGACTCCACCCTCTTTTGTCGCTGCATGCACATTAGTATTTCTCTGGGCTCTCAGGTAAGTGCTACGACAATGCTTCTTCACGCCCAACTGACCTGAAGACGCAGAACTCTTGAAGAACAGCCAAATCTGGGCCTGAAGTGAGACACATATGGCAAGGACAGTCGATTCCTTTTACACCACAATCTGGATCTGCGCTGAAAGCGGATTGGGATACATCGAAGGATGCTGCCTAGATTCTGGATATGAAGGCTGCAACTATCAGGGCAGCATCAACCCAGATGTCGTCAGGACGCTGGGCTTGCACACATATCCCGTCAACGTCCGCTACACGCTCGCCGATGGCTCAAGAGGCCGCAATCGTTCTGCTGTCAGCGTGCCACTCACCTTCCATACCTACAACTTCACGATCACGCTCACTGTAGATCTCGTGGTCAACAATGTCAACGTCAGCAGCTATAATGTGCTACTAGGCACCGATGTCCTGCACAGGCTGGGAGGTGTCCACGATCATCGCAGCAACCCCTCCACCTTCCAAGTGACACATCCAGAGACGGGAGAGACCGATGTGCTATCGGCGGACAACACAAGACATCAGCGCCAGGTGACCTTGGTTTACAAGTCTGATCGGTACAACTATTTGAAGTACCTCACCTACTGCGCCGCCTTCGCCGACTCCGGCCATGCTGCGTTGCCCGGAATTGCGATCACCAATATCGGATCTTCAAACGAGCTGTTCTACTTCCTCATGAGACTTTGGCGAGAGGAAACCATCTTCGACATGGACATTCGAGAAAGCTGCGAGCGATTGATTGAAGCGGTCGGCTGGGAGGAACGGCAGCAGTTCGCGTTAGGGGCGTTAGCGTTGGAGCCGCAGCCAGTGGGTCTTACTGCTTTGGACATCTACTCCGAGATGGACGCAGTTCGTGACCGGCGGCTTTCAAGTAATGGAGAAGGATATGATTACTCTGACGAAGCGATGGATGGATATGCAGAAGATGAAGAGTATGAGGAAGGCGGCGACTTCGACGACGAAGAAGGGTACTAGTGATCAAGGAATGTTGGAGAGTCTCCCAAATTGCGAGTCTTATGGCTTACGAAGCATGATGTCGGAACATGCTAAATCACGCGCAGTGAGTGTGAGATGAAACAGCAAGCCTACTGTCTTGGTCCAAGACCTGACGCTTTCTGGACCTTGGCCTCTGAATACCTGGAATTCCGGATCGATCACAGTTCGATAACCTTTTCATCACATCGTAAAGACTACGTTACTAGTCCGTGTTCAAGCTAGTGAAGACTGTCAGTTGACGTACACGAGGGTGGCGAAAAGAAGAACGACTTACTTGATCTGGATTGTCTTGGTCTGTAGGTACTCGTTCAGACCTTCAAGACCACCTTCGCGTCCATATCCAGATTGCTTGACACCGCCAAACGGCGTATCCGGAGCAGGGAAGTACCAGTCGTTAACCGCAATTGTTCCGGCTTCCATCTGTCTCGTCACACGAAGAGCTCGACTGATCGACTTCGTGTAGATGCAAGCTGTTTACAAATGTCAGCTTCCCGTCTACCACTCAACAAAAAGAATACAGTTCGCTTACCAGAAAGCCCGAAAACAGTATCATTAGCCATCTCCACACCATCCTCCTCAGTCTTGAACGTCTGCACCGTAACCACAGGCCCAAAGATCTCCTCCTGCACAATTCGGCTTGTGTTGGGCGTGTTCCTGAAGATCGTAGGCTCGACGAACAACCCATTCTCGCCCCTCTGAATACCACCAGTCACGAGCTGTCCATCCTTCTTACCAATCTCAAGATACTCCATTACCCTCGCGAATTGCTTCTTGTCAGCAATCGGACCAACTTGGGTATTAGGATCCGAAGGGTCACCAATGAAAGTGCCTTTCGAAAAAGCTTCGAAAGCTCCTTTCAGATGTTCGACGAACTTGTCCGCAATGCCTTCCTGTACGAAAACTCGAGAAGCCATGGCGCAGATCTGTCCTGTATTGGCCATGATTCCTTCTACGGATTTTGCGACTGCGAGCTCGATATTTGCGTCGTCGAAAATTAGGGATGGGGATTTGCCTCCCAGTTCGAGGCTGACGCGCTTGAGATTGGACTTTGCGGCGTATTCTTGGATTTTTCGACCTACGGCTGTGGAGCCTGTGAATGCGATGGCGCGGATTTCCATGTGGGAGGCAAGCAATTGGCCGCATTTGCCAGCGCCGTTGACGATGTTGATTGTTCCGGGAGGGAAGCATTCTTTTACCAGGGCTGCGAGACCTAAGGCGCCCAGAGGCGCTTTCTCGGATGGCTTGTAGATGAAAGTGTTGCCGGCGGCGAGAGCGGGCTAATTGCAGTGTGTCAGTGCGCAATCATATGAGATGGACCAAAAGTTGATGATGGCTTACAGCTGCTTTCCAGCAGAACAGCACAGCAGAGACATTCCACGCACCAATGCCAGCACAGATACCAATTGGTTCCCTCTGGATGATCTTATACTTCCCGCTGGAGTCGGGATACGAGGTCTCGCCATGAATCTTGTCCGCCAACCCAGCATAGTAGTCGAAGAGGTTAGCGCCCACGCCGTATCCCATTGTTTGAGTGGCAACAGCAGATCCCATGCACTTGGAGTCCAAAGCTGCAATTTCGGCAGCCTTCTCACGAATCAGAGAAGCGAACTTTCGCATACGGGCTGCTCGGTCAGTTGGGTCAAGCTTCCCCCATTCTCCCTTGAAAGCCTTCTTTGCGGCTGCAACAGCTGCGTCGACATCTTGCTCCCCAGCTGCATGGATCTTGTCGGATATCAGGCTGTCATCGAATGGATTATAGACTGTGAGATGTTCGCCCGACTTGGCGTCAACAAACTATGCCAATGTCAGATCGCAACGGATACATGCTCCTGATCATCCTACCTCGTTGTTGATGAATAGACGTGTCTCGAAGCTAGACATGTTGTAAGTATATAGTGGATGAAGTGGTTTTCACGAGGCGATCTTACAGCGACGATGCGCTCTACCTCATATACTTGCAACCTCTTTCTTCAGCTGTCTAGCCCGCTCTGCGACGTGACATCAATAAAGCGATGTTTCTGCAAGAGGAGCTCTCCAATGAATGGTCGCATCACAGGGCTGTATTCCTGATCCCCGCAATCATCTTGAGGGCACCATACCTATTACAGGAGCTTGGAACGAGCCGAGCTCCAGGCTTGGCCAGAGTGTGTAACAATTCTAGACTGTATCTGGAGATGTAGCAGGGGATCGTGCATTGCCCTCAGATCTGTAAGACCGTCAATGTGGAGAGCTGATGGTGGAAGGAGTAAGCTGCCGCCGAGCGGGTAGAGCATTTGATCCTTGGCTGTTGTGCTGGGCGTAATATTGTGCAATGATCAGCATTTTCCTCCATTAGGGCAAGTAAGGCGACCACACTTATATCACTCAGATAACGTGGGAGGAAGACTTCTGTCAATAGATGTTAATGTTGTCGACAATCTGCGTTCCACACTCCACGAGCCTCTCCAAGCTACAGCATCCGATTTCTCTCAGGCATCATACGTCAGCTAAGAGACGTACACAGCCAAGTCATCCTACGACGAGACCACTGTCGAATTTAGCCACCTTCCCAAGATCTCATTGGCAGCGTCAGGCTGCTCCCACAACACCCAGTGTCCAGCTTCAAGTGGGTCGATGGTGAGATTGTCGAAGTATCGAGACATATTGACCCAGCTTGATTCTGGGAAAATGGCATCCAGACTAGTTCCGAGGAAGAGAGCTGGCATTGGAAATAGCACGCTTTCAGCTCGGTCAGCGATGGGTCGTCCTCCCAGTCCATCTGATACACTCGGTACCAGTTGCCCGGGCCACGGAACCCTTGCTTGGCGAAGTTCTCGACGTATATGTCGAGTGTTGTGGAGTTGATCAGCTGCGTTGGCTGTAATGTCGGCAGTTGGTTCAGATCATACCCATCATACGGTGAGAAGGCACTTTGATTGTCCTGAGTCAGCCCACCGTACATGCCATTGAGCAGATCCCTGATCTGCGCTCGACTCTGGAAGTTTCGCTCCCAAGCAAAGTCTCGCCACTGCAATTGGTAGCCAAGCAACGGATATGTCTCATTCTCGACCAACACCGAGAGATCCACGTATGGAGCGTCTGATACTCTAAAAACCCAGGCATACGGCACGCTGACTGTGAAGAATGCCTTGACCATATCAGGATACCAGATTGGCATCTTATAGGCGATACCGACACCCCAGTCATGACCACCCACGATGATCTGCTCGCCTGGCACGATCTGGTCGGCGAGCTGTGCCATGTCTGCGGACAGTTTCTTCTTCGCCCACTGCGAAAGCTCTTTCGGTGAATCTGTCTCGGAGTAGCCCAGCATATCCGGCGCAATGACTTGATAGCCAAGCGTTGTCAGGTATGGAATCTGATTGCGCCAGCCGTAAGAGAAGTCAGGATAGCCATGGAACAGAAATATGGTGCCTTTGTACTCTCCAGTGGGTCGACTCCGCATATAGTAGTATATATGTCCGCCGACCTGAGCGTAGTGGGATGTAGTTCCTGGAACCAACCCGAGAGTCGTGATGTTGATGGCTCGAGATGCAACCAAGAGCGTGAAATGCACTAGAAGCCCTAGAAAGTGGAGCATCGTTGTGTACGTTCGACTGCTACTAAGATGAGCTGATCTTCCGCCTTCTTCTTGGCTTTAGTTGTCGGACGAGCGAAGAGCTGCACTCAAGCAACCGCGTCCAATGTCAATACTTATACTTTTCAATGACCACATAACGCTATGTCGGCCGTAAGTACTCGCCAAGAACAGCGCGAGCTTCGCAATGTTGAGCGACATGTGGTTGGTAATCGCAAATCTGGTATGACGCTAGTTAACATCTTGGCGAATCCTGAATGTACACACTGCAACAGAGGGCACAGCTGCGGGTGGTGGTCGTTTCATGTGCCAAGACCAAATGAGCCGCAACAGTATAAGGACAGGCTCCTCAGCATCATCTGAGGTAAAACAAGGCTGACCATTGATGACTGATCGTTTGGCATCTTGGGCTCGTCCAAATGTGAATCATGGCTCTTTCTGCGCAGAAGCGCGTCATTTTCTGCCCACTGCTGTCGTTGCGGGCAGCACTACTTCTCGGATTTACGAACGTTTTTCCGCTTGCAATCGTCACGCAGTGACATTGTCTTAGACAGCCACAGACCGTAGGATGGTTGTTCTTTCGCGGCTCGAGTGGATAAGGCGGGTATGGCGAGGCTCGCCCATCTGATTGTCATCGACGCTGTTGAGGTGGACAATATACCATGACTGTGTACTATAATGCTGCCAAGGCACAGAAAGTAGCGTATGTGGCTATGAAGATGATTGTGCGTCATGTGAGGACGAAAAGGAGCGATGGACGAGGTGATTTCCACCGGCGGCTGATGTGGTCCGCGCCGACCGAAAGCAAGTCCGACGCGACCTAAAGCAAAGTCGTTCACTTCTCATTCACATGTGCGTTCATATGATCATCTGGCTGCGACCTTCACTGCACACTATGGAACTAGATCCAAAGATAGACTGACGCTCGACAAGTTTGGCGTGAACTTAGACACTTCTTCCACTTGGAGCGGCTCCATGCCAGGCGGAAGTCAGACACTACCAGAGAAGATCCGAATACCACGGTCGTGATCTCCAGAACATGGCGACTTCAGCGGCAAGACGTCAATGTGACGAAGCGTACATGTAGATCGCTATCTCCGCGAAAGCGATAAGCAAGAAAATTTGCGAAAGAGACGGCGAGAGGCAGGACAATGATCTCTTCGGGGAGCTTTCCATGCACAAGAATACTTAATGGGAGCATGACGCGCTCTCACTTATACATGAAGACTTTCGGCGCGGATCATCGGCCGAGGTCCTGTTCCAATGGGCCCTGATGTCCGTCGCAACGAATTTTCCGCAGAGTCATGCGTTGAGAGCGTTAGAGGCTGAACAGCTTCTCAGGTAAACTACGCTTCCGTGCGAGCTGAAAGGTGAATTATGGCGAGATCAAACGAGAGCAGCACTGCTACAACACCGTCGTTGAGCTTCTTGCGAGAATTTGGCGCGCAGGTGGAGACCAGCTGCCACTTCATGTGTCGATACTCGCCTGGAACTTGGTGGCAGATGTCGCAAGATTGGACATGACGCGCGGAGATGAGATCTCAACGCGGAGTCGTTGCCATATGAGGCTCATGGTGCAGGCCTGAAGATCAGTCAAGACGAGAAGAGGAAAGAGCGAGGATTTGTGAGAGGGCAACGAGCAGGAGAAGGACTTGGATGGAGCGAGAAGACATTCATGCATTGTCAAACTACAGCGCAAACAGGAAAAATTACCAAACTGTAATATCAGATCTCGAAATCATCGCCACGCAGAGCCTCGCAAGCCTTCTGGTATCGCACGATTCGCTCCTTGCTGCGTCCTTCGTCGACCAAGCTGATACTGTCCTCCAACTTGACTTCCTCGAATGCCCATTCATCAGTCTCTGGAGCCTCGATGGCGTTGTTGGATATATCGACGAATTCTGGAAGCTGCTCTGCCCACTCCGCGACTCGCGGCTTGCCCTCAGGACCCTGTCGACTGACATCTACACCACTTAGATACTCGCCATCTTCTCGGTCCTCTTGAAACCCAGACGTCAACTGGCTGTTGGCAATATTCGTACCGAGAGCAAGAGCCTTGGCCTTGGCTTCTGCCATATTGTCTTCTGCTTCAATGAGCTCGCGCGTGAGATTCATGTTGTACTGCAGGCGAACGAGATCCAGCTCCGACCCGAACAAGTCGTCGCTGGGTGCAATCTGCTTCTCTTTGCGCTCACGGAACTTCTTTTGAGCTACTAGCAGCTCGTCAAGACGCTGCCAGTACATGTGACGCGCCTCAGTCCTTGCGTCTCTGCCACGTCTGCTTCGCTGTGGCGGGTAGTTGAAGCCTGGTCGAGCTGGTCTGATAGGCTTGCGAAGAAGAATGCTTTCCGGCACCTTCCACTTTTCGATGAACTCGTCTCCTGCCTCTCCAGATGGCAGGTCAGATGCCTTTCTGAGCAGACCTCGCTCATCGAGAGCATCGTGGAGCAGCTCTTGTACATGGTCGCGCCACGAATCAGCGAGGTTCTTCATATCTGCCAGCCACTTGTCGATCTCGGCTTCTTCTTTATTGGCTGCGTTGTACTTCTTCTGGAGAGCGCTCTTCTCACGCTTATTGCGCTCGATATCAACTTCGCAGCCTTCAGCTTGGCAAAGCTGTTCGTATTCCTCACCCAAGCGCCACATTTCGTGCTGAGCCTGATGCTTGAAAGTGTGCAAGATGGCTTTTTGCGCTTTGCCCCTTCGATCTTCCAGCTCCATGTCTCTTTTGTAGAGAACTGAGCCCATCATAGCGTCGAATAACTCCTGCGTCATGAAGAGTGCAGCGCGCTGCTCTCCCTCACCATTCTCGAGCATCATTCTGAAACATGGCTCGACGTTCATTGCAGGCTCGCCTTCGACGACTAGCCATGGTAGAGAGCTGCCGACCTTGGACTGTGGCGCCTTCGCCTCGACCTTGCTTGGGAGTTGCTGATCTTCTGTGTGTAGTGTCGAATGGTCATCGTCAGGCTGTTGTGTGTTGTCTCCGCGTGGATGGCTACCCCTTGTGCGCTTGCTTGTCGGCTCATAGCTTTCGACCTTGTCGTCAGCATCTTCAGGTCCTCGCTTGCGCTTGGCGCCTGCAATCGATGCAATAGTGCCGCGGCCTTTCTCTGCTGGTCGCTCGAAAATGGCGGCGCACGTGCGCGTGATAGCGAACGAGATAGCTTCCATAGCGTTGGCGCCTCAGTCTTGACTTTGGAGTGACAGCGTTTTCGTCGTGCTGTGACCAGTGGGAAAATGGAGGAGTGTTTATGCCTGACGTTCTGCGGGTAGAGTGCAAATATGTGGTGGGTTAATGGAGAGGAAATTAAGAAGACTTTTGGTCTTGACAGATCGGTCTATATGTCGATCTCCAGAGACCTATTGTCCACCTCATGGCTATTGATCACCACAGGACAATTGGACGATACGCCTTCCTATTGTCGAAGTGAATGTGAAAGCACGGGCTTCAACGACTGCAATTCTCACCTGCATTTCGCCGAGCGCCTCCCTATCCCCATACAATAGGTAGTATTGACTGATAGTGACAGATTTCATCATTCTGCACAATCTGCAACGCATATCAATAGACGTATTGTCCGGACTCGACCCACCGCGAGACTACTCCGACCTTTTTAAGCTGAACCGATCATGATCAAGACTTACTCCGTGATACAGAATCACCAAATTCATTACAAGCAATCAAAATGCAGGTCCCAGACGCGCAGCGATCATTCGGCCGCGCCATGCGAGGCCCTCATCACCAACAACCGCGGATGCTCCTACTCAGGGCTGCAACACACAATGCAAGCAAAGCTGCAGGAGGCATACCGACGTCCACACAATCAGGCCCGACTGTACCACTCCCATCCACTCCAGTAGCGTCGAAGAAGCGAGGCCGCGATGAAGCGACCCAGGTGAAGAGGTAAATACGCGGATCAAAAAGCCAGAATATCAACTATCCAACTCCTTTCATCCCCAGAAAGCCCTCCTCTAGGTTCTGCCCATTGGAAGCCACTCCCACAACTCTCTGCGCCACATACCAAAGGAGAAGCTTACATATCATATCTGTCTCGAGGACTACAATGTCAACCGCTTCGTCAACGAGTTGCCAGAGAATTGGCCAGCGGATCTCAGGGTCATGTATAACGGCGACATGGGCAAAAGTAGCAGCGTGGATCTTCTTGGCGGCTACACTATCAATATGGAGGAGGATATCAGGCTTGTAGGGTACCTGAGGATCTCGAGCAGCGGGTATGTGACTCGAAGATGGCATGAGGAGCGCAGAAGAGCTGAGAGAAGGACCCGTTCCTGATGTATTGCTTCAATCGAAACGGTGGGTTTGAGGCGCTGGACGCTCAACCAGCATGACCTGATCTTGTGGTCGAGCGGAGTCCTGTAGGCGGTGAGCTTGCGGAAAGTGAGCTTTCCGGCTGAATAGACAATACGATTTTGATGCGTTTTTTCAACTGGAACGGCCTTGCTGCGGCGTTGATTGGTTCAAGCACCATGACCTTATGAACTTGGTTGAGGAGAGTCAAATGGAAGGTGAATTGTGAAGTATGAGCATTCCGGTAGAGAAGAGACCCAGTCATGATGTATTGCTCCATTTACAATGGCTGGGCTGCGCCGCTGCATTCTCAGGCAGTATGATCTGGTATCTTCAACAGAGCGGATTGTAAGCCTGGTGAGCTCGTGAGAGGTGAGCACTGGGCAGATGAAAAGACATATTGTTTCACCCACAACGACTGTCCTGCGGCGCTGGATGCTCAAGCAGCACGACCTGATTTTCCGGTCCAGTCTAGTGAGTTCATGACTTGTGAGATGTGAACTTTTCAGCAGAAAGATGAGGTGCTGCTTCAATGAAGACAGCCGCTATTTGGGGTGCTCAAGCAGCACTATTTGAATACTCAGAATAAGCGGAATCGTATGGGCGTTGAGTTCACGCAAGAGTTGGTAGTCGTTGAAAGTGGAAGTGTTGGAGGAGGAATTGGCTCGAAGCTTTCGCATTCTCGGTGCGATCCGAGAAACGTGGAGATCGGCGCAGGGTCCTTCGGCGATGAAACAGTCACGAACAAGAGAAAGAACATTTCGCAGGATTGTTGCGATCAGGCCACGCATCAGCCAACATGGCCGCTCCAAGGCTGCCTTTCCTATGGCCGATGCTGGCGAAAGGTTTCGATGCTTCTAATCCTGCCGTCCGGTCTGCCCGAGCTGCAGCACGCATTCGCGCCTATCACCCAACATCGCAGCGGCGCAGACCAGCAGGACCAGCTCCTCAACAACCAAGATATGGTACCGCGAACGAGCCACCACCGCATCTCGGGGGAGGAAAAGGACTAGGCCCGTCGACCAAGACAGATCAGGTAGAAGAAGAAAAGAAGGCGCTACCCAAGATTGGTGAAAAGCTCCAGCAGGCCGGCGAGGTTGAGGTTGAGAACCAAAAAGAAGCGCAGAACACCAAGCAGAAAGAGGCCGCGACAGTAGATGGAGGGCTCTCGTCTCAGATACAGGAAGATCCTATGCTGGATGCTGGGAACTCTCACCCAACAGAGAAGCCGCCAGGGATACCCGATGCGCCACCAGACAAACCTCTACAGTCGATCCTACAAGCGGTCCCTGATCCGATCAAGCATGCAGAGGAGCAGTCTAGCTCGTCATCTCAGCAGTCGGCAGAAGAGGAGCATCCTGACAGGACCTTTGACGAGCATAGTCCGCCCGTGAAAGCACCTCATATCGACACACCACGCTATGTCCACCACTTTGACACCTATGGCCTCGTGCGTCGCCTCGTAGACTCAGGCTGGTCCGAAGAGCAAGCAATAACAACAATGAAAGCCGTCCGTCTCCAATTATCCGGAAACATGGACTTGGCCCGCGAAGCGCTCGTCTCAAAATCCCAAGTCGAGAATGAGACTTACCTCTTTCGCGCAGCCTGTGCTGAGCTCAAGACTGAAGTCACAGCCCGTCGAAAAGCCGAACAGGAAAAGATGAGAACAGAACGCAATCAACTTCAACACGAAGTCGAAATCCTAACCCAGAGACTCGGACAAGAAAGTGCAGCTCTTAAGGATGAGCTGAAAGGAATGTTCGACGATCGAAAAATGGCTGTAAGGAATGAACAACGTTCCGTAGAAGCTAAAGTTCAAAGGTTGAATTATCAGATTACTGTCGATTTACAAGCTGATGCGAAATCTGAAGTCGAGGGCTTGAGATGGGTTCTCACGAGACGGACGATTGCGGCGTTGTTTGCCGTGGTGATTATGGTTGTGGGAAGTCTGAAACTGTTCAGTGACGCTGCACATGAGGAGGAGATGAATAGGAAGAGAAAGGCGAATATGAAGTCGGGGAGCACGCAGACAGAAGGGGGAAGTGGACCTAGTGAGTTTGTGGGTGAGAGGCAGGCGCATGATGGGAGCAAGTTGAATGGTGGCGAAATGCTGGTTGACAGCTTGCCGACTGGATGATCGATGAGGAGTGTGAAAGAAAAGAGATAGATGATAGACAACCACACGATACCCCAAAATTTTGAGATTCTTATGTGAGCCGGACATTAATCTCCCCATCTCAGAGTCTGTCACATCCACGAAAGATAAGTATGTATGGCGGCGTCCTACGTACACCTATGTACCGGAATCACAAAAAGAGCCACGCCAAATTCCCATTTCCAACCAGAACGAGTGTGCCTTGCCCTTTGGGGTATCGGGGTATCTCCAAACAACTACGATCCACCACAAAAATTGCAGCAACTTTCCCTTCTCCAGCGTATATGATACAGGAAGAAATTATGATGGTCGGATGCAAATGCTCGCGCCAGTGTTGTACTCATAGCCGCCGTTCAAGGATCAGATAAGAGAAAAAAGGGGTCGAAAGTAGACTCCGACTTGAAGGTCGATGGGACTGATAATAATATCGTCCTTTGGATCGATTGGTCGTAGTCCAATCATGAGAATAGTTTCTTGGCAATCGCCATCGCCATATCTTGGTCATAAGAACGGCACTTGATCAAAGTCTCGAACGAAGAAGCATCGGGCCACCAGCTCCCTTCCTGGTTGCCACATTGGATGACGATCAACGGATACTTCATTGGTCGTCCGCAAAGACTTTCCTTCAGTGCCTCGTTCGCACTGTCCGCAAAGTCGCCTTGGTTGCCCAGTCCTTCGTGTTTGGACGTCTCTGGCTCGCACATGACAACGATCACAGCGTCCGCCTGACTGAGGAAGGCATCGTGTGTTTCTGTGAAACCGATTCTCGGCACGTATGGCACGTGGCGAATGCGCTTGTGATAGCGGCTTAGGGCACGTCCTAGTGATTCGAAAGGGTCGATGTTCATCTGTGCTGCTGTCTTACTGGTCGCCTTAATCGAGCCCGCTGGATGGACGACAGGTGTGAAGAGTAGGACAGTGCCTGAGCTGGCAAGATTGGACAAGCTTTTTTCAGAGGCTCGGACCATGGTGCACGGCCCGTAGATGTAACGATTTGTGATAGTTGATTGAGGTAAGGCGTAGTTGGCAGGATACACAATGCCTGGATAAGGTGATGGTATGTCCTGCAGCCAGAGATTGACTGCGAGTTTCTTGTTGTCGTATTGAGATGTGTAGTCTGGATCAAGCATAGTATGTTGATTCCGGTGTAGGCGGCGATGGAGCTATAAGTATGTCTTCGAGATATGCCTTCGATGCTGGCATCGAAGAAAGATATCGAGACTCTAATTTCTGCGCGATCATCGGCAATGCTTGGAACCGTCTATGAGCCGGGAGTATGCGCTGTTTTATGTGTTACCCTTGATGGTGTAGAGCCCTCTTTTGGTCTTTTGCATGTACTCGAGGTGGGCTAGCAATGGAGTGAGCAGGATTTTACGGACTCTCGAGCCGTGCAGTAGGCCAGTAAGATGTCGACACCGGAGTGAAGACTAAGAAGATCCTGGACGGGCCAGTTGCCTTTCTCGATAGCCGCAGCAATAAGCCGCAGTCAGCGCGGTATGGGTAGAAGAAGTGACACAATGGCTCAGGAGCCGCAGCCTCGCTTAAACAATGAAAAGTACGAAATATGAGTGGTTGTACGGCATGAAAGTCGTACAATTATATTGGACGAGAGCAGATCCCAGCAGTGACAGGCGTGCGGGATACGATGGAGCCAGCTAGCTAGCATGTGCATGAGAGACAGCCAGGAGCAGGTGTTCTTACCTATACGCCTCCAACATGCATCAATGCGTCGCACAATTCTGGAGATGCGATGGCGATGACGGAGTGGCGATCCGAGCGACACATCTGCGACCCGCCTCGCGTAATGAATAAGTCAATGCCGCTTGGCTCGAGCAGATATTGGATACGCCGGCAGTTGTTCCTCATGCGCGTAGACGAGCGGATGGCGAGCAGTAGATTCCCGCAGTGAGCTGGCAAAGATACAGTGGCCGCGGGCGGTCTTCTCGATGCGACCGGCAGGGTCGTGTGACGGTGATGGCGCCGGCCATGGCGGGCTCCATTACAGCTTCTTCTCATCGGCCAGTAGGAGAAGATTTGGATGGTCGCACAGCGTTTGGCTCGCGCGTCATTCTCGACAGAACGACAGCATTGTCTCGCCGAACATTCAGCTAACAGCGAGACCGGTGTGCGTGGCCTGGCATGGGTCCCTGTTGGTGATATTCCTCAATCGGCGAGACGTCCGCCCATTACGATCTCTCAGTGCTGTTTTTGGACGTGAGGTTGAAGTCGAAAAGGAGAAGCAGAGACAAAGCGGCGTTGGGGGAGTGGCAGCCGCGACTCAGGCAACAAATCGGTGGCATTTTCGCCCACCACATTGGCTTGTGTCAAATTGAAGGAACGTCACCAAACGCTGTATCACGACGCACTTCTTCAGGTGATAAGGTGCATCGAGACTGCTCGCCCGGCGTCATTTCATGCTATTCGTCAGAGCGTCTGCACTCTGCAAGTGAGTCCTCAAACATCCCCACAGTCAGACGAGACCAGAGGCATGGGCAAGCGGAGCTTCGAGGAAGCATCCATCGTCGCTACGGGAGTCCAGACGTATGAGGGCAGATTTGGCAAACGACGTCGCGGAAACGACTACGAAGATTGGCCTCCGATTGCTCAATGGAGGTGCAATCTGGTACGTGGAACCACTTTCTTGCATGCCGCAGCTGTCTGTAGAACATGGCTCTGACTCTTCCACCAGACCGGCCTATCACAAGTTCACAACCTCTTCTTCGTGGGTTACAGCAGCCAGATCTATGTCTACTTCCCGCAGTTCTCCACGCAGGCCCTGCCGCGCAAGCCTGCACTCATTATTCCATCGCAGCCATCAAGAGCTGGACTCCAAGGCTATCTAGATTCAACTAATCCACATTCGATCAATAACTTAGTCGTACAGTTTCTCGGCAACGAGGAAGTCGTAGCTGCTGTGCGAGACGACGGCGATGTCGATGCGTTCCTAGTGCGACACATTCTTCAAGCAATCGAAAGGCGAACCGAGCACGACAGTCAAATTGGTGCTGTAGCCGACGAGGTGAAGCCGATTTTCCAGAGCAATGTTGGAAAGTCGGCGTGGGGATTAGCAATCCATTCCCAAGCGCGCATACTTGCAGTCAGTGCCAACACGCATAGCATTACAGTCTTCAAGTTTGGGCTGGTCGCGGAGACGGAAGACGCAACTCCAGACGATGCGGACGCGCAGAATGCTTCCTCGCGGGAAATGGATGTCACAACGTCAGTATTCAATGGCACCTCAAACATTCCTTACATATCTTTCTGCAACACTGGAGACGACCCCAAAGGCAAGTGGTTGCTAACGACGGATATAAGTGGCTTCTGTCGATCCATAGATCTGGACTGTATGCAGCCAGCCCAGACTTTCCGTTTTGGGGTGGCTTCGAACCACTTCACCTCTCATGACCGCTTCAACTCTGGTTGGGGCATCCTCTTTCTTGATCGAAAGTCTTTCATACCGGAGAAGAGCTTCCATGCAGCCGTCGGATTGGATCCAGATGAAACCCTTCCCGGCGTGAAGAATGGCTCGAAGCTATGGGATATTGGCACCACAGCATCACACGTACCCGATTGCTCGGAGAAATTCACCTTGAGCAAGAAGCGAAGACCGAGAGATAGCAGTAGGCCACAGTCATCGATATCCAGTCCACTCAGCACATCAAGTCCAGGTCTACGCTCTGCCAGCACATCGTCCGAAGCTGAGGACACGATGGGTCAGGATGAAAGCTTGGACACACTCTCCGACGAGGGTGGAGGAGTTGAACTTGAGCTTTCCGATGGCGAGGAAAATCTGGAGGCATATTACGACCTCGAAGATGAAGACGATTTGGAATACTTAGCTGATGCCGACATGGATGATGAAGGCACGGAAGACTCACCTTCATTCTCCGCGATGTACGGTGGCCGACGGATCTATGGGAATGAGCCAAGAGCTTTCGACCAAGAGGCCGGCTTGTGTGGCGACCTCCCATGTCCCATTCTCCACGCCTCTGTCAGGAACGTCTATCTTCTCCAGCCACCGGACCAAAGAGGGCCAGAAGACCCCTTCACATCACCCACCGTCGGGTTTACAAATGCTCTCCATCAACTCGTCCAACAAGAATTCGCCTGGCTGAACGTGTATGAAAGATTGAACATGAACGCTTATATCCCAAGCATAGGCATTGTCGTTCTAGCTTCCCAGAAAGGTCGAGCCATGATCTTATCTCTGACCAAGCTTTCCAAGTCAGCTCGATATCCTTCCCACCTTCAAGATGTCAAGGCCGAGAAGAAGACCAAGTATGCGATGCGGGTTGAGAGAATCGTACCTTTCGCCTCCCAAGAAGAACAGATGGAGAGACCGTTCGCACCTTTACTTGGCATTGCTGCCGGTCCCATACAGGGAACTGAGCATTTGCCAGACGAGCAAAAGCGGTGGCGATTAATGCTGACTTACGCCGACCATTCGATACTGAGTTACGAGATCAGTCGTCGCAGCAGTCGAGACTCGGCAGTCGACCTTCAGGCAGTTGTGGTATAGCAGACCAAAAACAAGGCTTTGAGCCTGATACTGCGCTGGGCAATCATGTCTCAAATCTGCACGACGCTTTCGAATTTGTCCTCCCATATATGCAAAGTGCTGTACTCATCTCATTATGTCCAATTCCTAGTTTCCTGTACTTCGATGCCTGAAAATGCTCATTACTGACCACACCTGTGTCATTCTGATATTTTGAAACGCCTCTTGAACACCGCCGCTAAATTTCGCATTGAACTCTTGCCCTTCTATGCATGTCCTTCTTTTTTGCTTCTTAATTGGCCTCCAATGGCACCTGTTCCGCCGCCTTCGTTGCGACCTCTTGCGCAACCTCAGCCACCGTCCTATTCATAGCAGCCTGATACGCAGTCTGCGCCCAGCCCGCCGCTCTAGTCGCAGTACCATACAAATTCTCCGCCGCAGATCTCGGAGACGACGAGCCGTCACCGGCAAAATAGTAGTATGTTCGTCGACTGATTGTCATAACGTGGTCGGGGAGGTACATGATTGTCGCGAGGGTGAGCATGGAGAGGGATAGGAATGCAATTGAGTCTGGACGAAGAATATTAGTATGAGACGAGGCGGCAAGATAGGGGTATGGTCGCAACTACTTACTGAAGACGAATTTCTCGGTTGGTGTAAGCATGTATAGTGAGAACGTCACTTCATATTGGTAGTTCTTCTTCTGTAGCCATTTCACGAGACCAGTGGGTTGAAGGAGGAAGTAGGCGGCGAGTAAGGCGAGAGTCGCGATTCCCAATGTGTATTGCGTTGTGCTGTCTGAGAAGTCCATGTCTGCGGTTTGATATGTCGAACAGTGGGATTATAGTTGAATTCGCCTCGATTCTGGAGGCGCGTAGACTCGGTCTTGACGACCTCTTGGCCTGGGAGTGGTACAATGTTGCTGTGAAGTGTGCAATGGAAACAAGCAAATGTCCCTTACACGCTTCCAGAAGATCTCAGGGTCTCGGAGGCTCTCGGCCCGGGAGAACGGGTTGTGTTTCACTCCGTCTTGGCAGGAAAGGAAATTGGCAACGACTCGTCGTCATTTGCCTCGTGAAAGGCATCGCAACGATCCATATCAGCATTTCGTGATCATGGCTGCACGCTCAATTGGCAACCGCGACCTTTTTCTCGCGAGCTACATGTACAGTCAGCAGTTCCCGACTGAACGCATTCGATGAGATCATTCTTCAAGAAGCATTCGATCGTGCCTGAAATGGGTACCAGGGAACAAGACTACGGCAGCATGGCCCGAAACCGTCTGGAGCCGATGTGGTATTCGCAGAGGCCTTCTCGGTCAGCAGACGTGTTTCAAAGCAGATGCTAGAAAGGTGGCATAGAAATGCGGAGAGCATGTGGAAAATACTCCAGCATTCTGCACTTGACGGCCCGAAACGTATGAGCTTGCCCGAAATGTACCGTCTACACGGCAAAACCCACAGCATACGACGTACCGTAAGTGGTCTCCGTATGCAGACACGTTTGCTCACGCAGCATGAAGGGCTCGACAGTCCTTGATAACTCTTCTAGCAACAATATGTATCTAGCTTTCTGTCACAGATGATCAAGGTTCTCAGTATCAGCCCGTGGCAACCGCACTCAAGCATATCAGACTCCGGAAGGATCAAGCATAGCTAGAGAGCAAGCTACTCGAAAGATTATGGCACCTCAACAATCGATACCACTGGCTGCGAATGTCCTGGGCACTATTGGCACAGTCCTCTGGTGCATCCAAAGTCTTCCGCAAATATGGCACAGCTACCGCACAAAAAGTACTGAAGGGCTGCCAGCTGCCATGACCTTCCTCTGGGGCACATCAGGTCTACCCTTTGGTGTCTATGCTATCTGCCAGAACTTCAACATACCATTACAAATACAACCCCAGATCTTCGGATTTCTGTTCACGATCAGCTGGGGTCAGTGCATGTACTACGGGCGAGGCTGGAGAGCATGGAAAGCTGTAGTTGCAGTAGCATTCATCGCTATTGTATTTGCAGCACTGGAAGTGGCGCTGGTCCTGACACTGAGACCGTTGTACTGGCATGATGGAGTCGAATGGCCGATCACCATGATCGGAGTGATTGCCGTCGTTATGCTTCTCTCTGGCTGTATACCGGTTCCGATCGAGCTCATAAAGCGGCGAGGACGAGTCATTGGGATTGACTTCTGGTTTCTCTTGATGGATTCATCTGGCGCGCTTTTCTCTCTCCTGTCTTTGCTCGTACAAGACACCTTCGACACAGAGTTCGGGACGCTGTACATCCTCTGCATGGCATTTGAGTACGCCATTCTTCTCTCCCACGCGGTGTGGCTGTTACGGACTCGCAGCATTCGCAAGAGAGCTAAAGAAGCACAAACTTCGTACGACGATTTTCCTGAGGCGATTGAATGGCAAGCCAAAGCATGGAGACTTGACTGGCTCTCCTTGAAGCGCATGCGACGTTCGACCAAAGGTCTAGAGGAAGATGTCTCAAAACTTGACGAACCCATCGACGCCAAGGTATGATGGTCTGAACGTGGCTCACTGCTCATAGCAGTCCGGGTCTTCGACTCCCTAGAATCGCTACCTGTCTTCCTTGTAACTTGCAAGCTCCATGGTCAAAATGCTAGACTTTGAACATCATGCAGGACTCATTCGCTGTCCAATAGCCGAGATCAGTTCCAGTCATGGCTGATCTGGCAGCAATTGATGTAGCAAGCATAAGACACGCAGGACTTGAGCCTGCGGACATGCGCTTCGACTCTTCAACCTCATTCATCGCGAACGGCTGTGCGGTAGCACAAAGAAGTGGTGCCCTATGAAGGAAACCGAGGCTGCTTCACCAAATGGCTTCAAGCAAGCAACAGAAAGCGCAGGACTCGTGCTCCATTGAGAGGAGTCGGAGGAGCAGATTCATTGGAATGGCTGCGACGAAGCGGTAAGCGAATGTTGTCGATCAATTTCGTCAATCGTGCTGCATTAGCGATCAGAACGAGCATCGCAGAAATGTGATCCCATCAGCGATATTGTTAGGGTACTATTGATATTAGCCGATCACCGCTTCAAAGTTTATCCGACGCCATCTGCTACCCTGTAGACAGAGCTCGTCATCACAACATCCTTCGCATTGAACATCACCAAAAATGCTATCCACTCCAAAACTCTTCGCGCTGCTTCTGTTTGCACTTCTCGACCTTTCATCAGCCAAGCTAAAAGTCCACCACCTACCACCACTCAAAGAGCAAGCCAAAATCCAAGATGGCTGGCGAGAAGAACGACTCGCAACAATACCATCAATTCTACAAGAACGTGGCGTTGATGCATGGCTGGTACATCAGATCTCCAAAAAAAAAACCTCTGCCGTCATCACTAACATGTCAACATAGATCTCTCAACGTGAATATGCCGAGGACACAGCTTTCTGGTCCATGAAAAAAGCAACACAATTCTCAGCTCGGCGAAGAACACTCTCAATCTTTCTCGCGGACGAGAAATGCGAGTCAAAGACCTGGATTGACAACACGCCTGCTCTCTGGGATGATTTGAAGAATGTACTCGAGAAATGTGATCCGGAATCCATTGCCATAAATGTAGATTCTGAGATTGCTTTTGCTGGTGGGTTGCATGCTGGGGAGTTTCAACAAATTGTTAAACAAATTGGTTCGCCGTGGAAAGAAAGACTATTTGCTGTGCCGCTTGTGGCTGTTCAGTATATCGCTACTCAGCCCAAGTCGAGGTTACTTTGGTATCAGAAGCTGATGGAGACGGCCTGGGCTGTGATTGATGAAGGATTCAGTGAGCGGAGTATCACGCCTGGTCAGACTACGACCGAGGATGTGGAATGGTGGTTTCGTGAAAAACTACAGAGCATGAACTACAGCACTTGGTTCCATCCCAGTGTTACTGTTCTTCCAGGATTCTTAGGTCCGAATATGTCCATGGAAACGATTCCAACTCCTGAGAAAGCTATCCAGTACGGAGATCTCCTGCATGTCGACTTCGGTCTCACAGCACTTGGACTCAATACCGACACGCAACACCTCGCCTACGTCCTCCCACCCGGGCATACCAAAAAAGATATACCAGCCGGCCTCCTCGCCGGTCTCAGAAAAGGAAATCGTCTCCAAGACATCGTAAAATCCCACATGAAGATCGGGCTCACCGGAAACGAAGTCCTCGCACATTCCCGCAAAGCCATGCATGATGAAGGCATTGAAGGGAGGATTTACTGCCATCCGATCGGAGACTGGGGACATTCTGCTGGTGCTGTAATTGGGATGACGAATTTACAGGACGGCGTACCTGTGCTGGGTGACCTGCCGATTTTGGAGAATATGTATTATAGTATTGAGCTTTTTGTGGAACATTTTGTGGAAGAGAGGAATGAGACTTTGGTGTTTCCTCTTGAGGAGGATGTATATTGGTATCGGGAGACGAGGGATTGGGAGTGGGTGTTTGGGAGGCAGGAGGAGTTTCATCTGATAAGGCCAACAATTGGGGTTGGAAAAATGGTCGTGCAGGAGGGGAGCTTGTAGATATGTGTATTGAGTCCAGAACTCGTGCAAGGTATATGAGGCTCAGAATGGCCAGAGGGTCTTCTTGTCTGCTACCTGAAGCATTCAGACTGTCATTGGCGAACACGTACTTGTTGGCATCAGCTCGAGTCCTCAAGGTCGACCGCGCTCTGACAGCTTGAGCCGGAAAGACGATTCCTGAACGTGAATCGATAGACTTGAAAGCACCCTCGACAGCAAAGTCGAAGCGAGGGAGATCGCTGCGGAGATCGCGGGAGAGACTGCCAAGGGTGTCTCCCGCTGCAGGGGTCGGCTGTGGCTTCCCGCATCAAGTGCAAGCTGTTCGAACTAGCCCAACAAAACATCCGGACTCACTCTGCTCAGTAACACATTGTCGCATTGACACAAACACTTGGCTGGAAGCTCCCCTGATCAATCCGGTTCGGCGACCTCGACGCGATCACGATGAATATCTTCAGGATATTCGGTACGCTGTGCGATCAATGCGAAGCTGCGGACAGAGACTGACCATGCAATAGGCGACTTGTCGCATCTCGCGTCTATCTTCATATTGCTGGCCAAGATGAAGTCTTCAAGTGTATGGAATGCCGCGGTCCTGCTCATCTAAATACAAGCTGACATCTATTCTTCAGAGCGCATCCGGCATTTCCTTCAAATCGCAATTCCTCTACCTCACAGTCTACGTAACGAGATATCTCGACTTGTTCTGGACCGATCCGACTAAGAGTCTTTGGAACACGACATTCAAAATCATCTTCATCGGAGCGCAAGGATACACGATCTACCTCATGCTGAACGACTACAAGCCGACGCACGATCCGAATCAAGATACGTTCAAGGTGGAATATCTAGTGGGAGGAGCTGCAGTCTTGGGCCTACTGTTCCCGTACAAATACACGCCGGCCGAGATGCTTTGGGCTTTCTCAATTTGGTTGGAATCTGTGGCTATCCTTCCGCAGCTGTTCATGTTGCAAAGAACTGGAGAGGCCGAGACGATCACTACGCATTATCTGGCCGCTCTAGGAGCTTATCGAGCACTGTACATTCCCAACTGGATCTGGAGGTATTTCGCTGAAGGGGGATACTGGGATCCGATCCCTGTCTTTGCTGGAATTATCCAGACAGTGCTTTACACGGACTTCTTCTGGATCTACTACACCAAGTGAGTGCAACATGCTTCATCTGAAACAATTAGCAATTATTGACAACATAGTAGAGTGCTTCAAGGCAGAAGATTCAACCTTCCAGTATAGAATGCTCGAAGGAAGAACGAGCCGCGCATCGATAGTCCTTTTAAATACGACTTCAAGGGACGACCAAGGGCATGGAGCACTTTTTGAATGCATAGTCAGGCGTGATGGCTGCATTGGCGTTGAAAAGAGCTGGTGATATAGCGATTCTGGACGGGGAGCGTGACGAAAAGCAGGAGTACAGGATAAGTCTACGGATGTGCTGGCCGGGCTGATGATATGATACCATGTACGTTCAGAGAACAGACGCGATGGTGTACGAGCAGTGAGAAAGGCGCGTCTACCACGAGAGCCTTGAAATCAATGATACAAAGTTGAATTCATTTCCAGCCAGGCATGAGGCATGAGTAGAGCCTCCTCCCAGCTCAAGCTTTACCGAAAGTTCGATCTGAGGCAACCAGACACACTTCCCATCCTGTCAAGCTCAGTCGTGCTGAGTGATAGCAATGTGAAAACTCGACGATATGCTCGGTCTGACATTGACCCCTAACCAGCAGTACGGTTCGCGTAGGAAGCATTGGGCTGTATCGGATGCAGGTCCAGAGTCAGGACCATCAGCTGGTTGCCCTGACCTCACCCTTCTTCCGGCATTGAGTCGAAGCGAGACGTAATGAGGCGTTCGTGATAAAAGTGAAGTCAGTGACGTGCCATGTATACCATTACTCGTGGCTCACTTCTAGAACTACACGTGATGGGCCGTTCTGCATGCGGGTTTGTGAGCAGCAAATGAGCAGCGTCACTCTCCGCGATTGAGGTTGCTGATCGCCGAAGCTTGACTCGCCAGTGCTCATTCTGAATCCACACACCACACCAACCCAACCACGTCAAACTCATTACCTTTTTGTGCCTGTATCATACATACTCAGAGCGTGCTGAGCGTCTTTACTTAATACTATCACTGCGCATCGCGCGCGCACACACTGTCCGCCATGGCCGATTTGCAAGAGCTGTTCTCGCGACTCAAGGCTCAAGGTCCAAACGAGCAAGCTACAACTCCAAACCAGCAGCATCAGAACACACAGAGCGGCATCTGGGCATCGTCGCCCCTCCCAACACCACATCAAGCTCCATCGGTACCGTCGCCGCAATACACACCACAAGTATCCACGCCAGACCCGCGCCACGCATCGAATGTCATCAGTCCAGTCAATCCATCTTCACAGGTTGGAACGCCGACCCCAGATCTCAACCGGACCAACAACCTTCTGAACCTCCTCAAGTTCAACGGTCAGCCTGGTCAGAAGGAGCAGACTGGAGCTATGGGTGCACTTCAGAACGCTCGCCAGTCGGTGCACATCCCCGCCACTGTGCAGGCTCGTGACAGCGTGCACTCTCGTGGCGAAGGTCGGCCATTGTCTGCTGCAGATCTCATGAATAGCATTCAGCGGTCTTCATCGGGCAGTATCATGACCAACTCGGCAATGGCAGGCGCCGGTGCTGAGCGGCCAGACATCTCTCGTTCGACTGCCAACTCGAGCACCAACCAGCAGGATTTCTTACTCAATCTCCTTAAGCAGCCGTCGAAGACAGCAACTCCCGCTACTGAGCAGGCACCACAGAGATCGCTGAGCCACCAGCCTGATGTCGACAACATGGCTAGAGAGTTTGCGCAGACTTCGATCGGATCGCAGCCTCACCCAAGTGAAGCCACGCCAGTCCACCAGTTCGGCAGCCCTGCCACCACTCCCTTCGCAGCTCCACAGCCCACCAGGGCATCGAAGTTCAGCTACGCTAATCCATTCGATCAATTACATGCGAGCTCGCCACTAAATAAGTCGCGACCGGAAGAGCAGGCAAATCAGCCCAAGAAGATCGAGATTCTCAAGCACGATCGGAGTACCTCTGGAGCTAGGAACGGCGAGTCACCGGCGCATAAGAGCAGAAGAGTCGAGAGCGTGCGGACCGGCTCAGCACTGTCGGACAACAGGAGCGGACAGAGCGTGTCGCAAGCCCTCGAAGGTGTTGGGGAGCAGGTCGACAAGCAGGTTGAGCAAGCTCTTGCCGACGCCGACTCCAAGGCACCCTCCACCAAGACTGCCACCGATGACGAAATGGTCGTGAAGAAGGAGCCAATTCCAGCCGCCGAGGATGACGTGGAGTCGAATTGGGAATCGTCTGAGGATACGCACAACCAGGACACCAAGGTGGAAGTATACAACTTCCCAATGAAGCCGTTCGTCTCGCTCCAGATCAAGTCGATGAAATCGATTCGTCCGATCCGCCAAGACAACTTCATGGTCATTGCGCAGCTGAAGAAGGAATTTGACCAGATCGACCGCTCGCTCGTCACTGCCAGCCAGACTCATATCGTCTATGCGCAGGTGGCCACCAAGAAGGACAACGGTGGATTCAGAATCATCCGACAAGACTCGGGCGACCACAAGCAGGTGTTCAGATCCAGCGGCGAGCGCATCTTCAGTGTTCAGCTCTGCACCTCTCCAGTCAATGGCTATGACGTGGAGACTGTGCTTGGTACTGGAGTCAACGGATCTGTCTTCTGGACTTCTCTCAACAAGTCACGAGGCGAGCTCTTCCCAGATGACGATGTCGATGCCAATGGCTTCATCATGCCTCCAGTTGCCACTGCTGAAGAGAACACCTCGGGATCGCCGTTTAAGACACGTGCGAAGGTGAGCTCACGGCATCCGGAATACTTTGCAGTCGCACGCGGAAAGAACATCTTCATCATCGCGCCAAACACTGTCAAGGATGCTGCATACTGTGACCCGGCATCGCGCAAGGTCAACAGCGAGAAGTATTTCGCAGATCGCAGCTTCAAGATCAACACTGGCAAGGCAGGCAAAGACTTCTGTTTCTCTGAAGATGACACTGTCATTGCAAGTCTTGACAAGAATGGCCGCTTCAAGTTCTGGGACATCCGCAACCTGCTCAGCAGTGCTATGGACACTACTGCCGGCAAGCACGATCCAGTCGATCTGCGTGAACCTCTGTGGCAGATGAATGCTGCAGCGTCTGGCAGCAAGCCGGATGAGAAGCCATCCGTGTCGTCGATCATGTTTTTGGACAAAGAGCGACCAGTCGTCAAGGGGAGCGCTATGCGATATGTGATCATCGGCTTCAAGCAGAATCACATCCTCCAGCTTTGGGATCTTGGGCTCGGCAAAGCCGTCCAAGAAATTCGCTTGCCACATGAGAAGGACAGCGATGGCATCTGCAGCATCAGCTACCATCCAAAGACCGGCATTATTGCGGTCGCCCACCCGACTCGCAACTCGATCTACTTTATCCACCTTAGTGCGCCCAAGTATAACATACCGCACATGGAGCAGGCGAAGTACATCGCTATGCTGGCTCGCTCAGATCCTGCTTTGCCAAAGCCAGAGAGCACTGCAATTATGAGTGGACTTAGGGAGTTCTCCTTCGCCAAAGCAGGCCAGCTTCGCAGCATCGACATGCTTAAGACTCCTGTCGAGAACGCAAGCGAGAAGAACACTGCCGAAGAGACACTATTTGAGCTATACGTCATGCACTCCAAAGGTGTTGTTGGCGTAAGCATCAAGCGCGAAGACTTGGGCTGGGATGAGCATAGCAAGATGGTCAATCCCAAAGATGCACTCAAGGAGGGCGCTATCGATGTCACCGATCTCCTTCAACCTGCCAGGCTTCCTACGGCCAGTGAGCCATCAAGCAGTGCAGATACATTGCCCAAGCAGAGTTCCAAGATGCCAGCGCCAAAGAAGCCCGAGACGCCTAAGGAGCCATCTCCGGCAAAGGACATCAAGAAGGAGCCACGCAAGACGCCCACGCCTGCTCCACCTGCCAATGGTACACCTCGCATGCTGTCACCAGAGCCGCCGAACAGGCCGCTTCCACAGATCCCTACCAATCCGCCATTGATGACTCCAGATTCCTACTCGCTTGCTTCCGCGCGTGCTAAGTCCTCCGCCAGCAACCGATCACTCGAAGATCCAGCCAGAAAGGTCATCATATCACCACAGGCGGCTGCTGCCCAAGCTGCCACTCAGACAGCGGTCACTGGCGATCAGACTGAGTATCACGCTTCGCTGAGCAAGCATTTCGAGCAGCTCTACGCTCGTATTGAATCTGACAAGCGCGTTCAAGATGCAGCAGCCGGTGCCAAGCAAGATGCGCTCCTTCGCCTCGTGTCGTCTACACTCACTGAGAACGTGGACCGAAGCCTTAGCAGCATCATTGCCAATCGCATTGAGAAGGATGTCATTCCTACTCTAACCGATGTCACCAGCAGAGTCTGTGACCGAAAGATCGCCGAGCTCCTCCCACAGCAGCTCAATGCCAGTGTCTCCACCGCCATGAGAGCATCACTGTCCAATACTTTACAGCAAGCACTCAAGGATAAGGAGGTCCACAAGGCCATATCTGAGATCACTGCCAACCAAGTCGCCCAAAAAGTGCAACAGCAAGTCTCTGCGATGCTGCAACAGCAGCTGCCGGAGATGACTACGCAAGCCGCTCAGCGCATGGTAGGTAACCTCGAGAACCGATTTGCTCAGTATCAGCAGTCATCGGAGGCTCAGCGCAAGCAAGATGAGGCCAAGATTGACGAGTTGTCGAGTGTCGTTCGCAGCCTCTCTGCTACTCTGCAAAACATGGCCACCAGTCAGACGGCGTTCCAAGAGCAGATTCTAAAGATGCAGCGTGATGGCCGCGGCACTCCACCCGCTTCATCTGCTGCACCAACCGCGCAGGAGCCACCACCACCAGAAGCTGAAGATGAGGACGTCGCCCGTATGACACAAATGCTCATGGATGGCAAGTTTGAGGAAGCCACCATCCAGGTACGTAACACGTTCCAAAATAGTCATTGCTATGCTAACTTCTCGCAGTGGATCTCGTCTGATCGACAAGCCGACATCTTCGACAAGCTCTTCGTGCGCGTCAACCCTAGCTACCTGCAATCGCTCTCCCCATTGGTGGCACTTACAGTCTCGGCGGCCATCACTTCGAGCTTCGATACGCATATCAACGAACGCCTTGACTGGCTCGAGCTTGTACTCCAACAGGTCAACGTGCAGGACGCCGATATCATGGACGTCGCACCGAAGATCATGGACGTGCTCTCGCAGCGTCTGCAGGGTGCGTACATGTATATCTCGGAGCAGAGACCTAGCGATCCTCTTCTCAAGAAGATCAGCAGCATCAACCGGTCCGTACAGGAGGTCCGCCGAATTGCATCATGACTAGAGGCTGCAGATAGGAGGGGCATGGGCATGGGCATGGCTGTGCTGTGAAAGCGCTTCCGTATTCTGCACATACTTCATGCATACCAATTCCCATCGCGCCTCGCAGAAACCATACTTTCGCGAGGAGCGACTGAGTCAGAAATGGGATATCCTGGCTGGCGTATCTTGGTCTGCCTATGAAAAGGGAAAGCATTTGGAACGGCGTTCAGCGGTGCCGGTCTGGCGTACATACAGACTGTAATTGTACTCGTTCGGGGAGGGGTTGAAGACATGCATGACTGTTAATCATGACGATGGATGACACTACTACTGTAACTAGTACTTACATACCATACCCCTGTACCACTACAGCAGCGTGCATCAGTATCCCATCTTCTTATTGAACTCATCCACCATTTTTCTCGCCGCTTTCACAATCTCTAATGCTCCAGGACTATCCGAATGACAACACATACTCACTTCATGTTTCCCCACCGGCAACTCAATCGTCTCACCCGTCACCGTCACAACAGAAGAATTCTCGATTTGCGAAATTACGTGTTTTTGCGTCTCCTCGGGCGTCCAGGCTTTCTTTTTGCGATCTATTACTAGGGTGTTGTCGGAATTATATTTTACGTCGCCGTATCTAGATCAAGCGTCAGCGAAACCCGAAGGATAGAGTAGTTGACTTACAGTTCTGCTGTAAAAGGCAACCCCATTTCTTTGGCAACTTGTTCTTGACATGTTCCAGCTAGACCGAATACACGAGTTCCGGGTGGTACTCCGGCGTATACGGCTCGACAGATTTCTATGTCTCGGTACATCATTCCGTATAGTACGCCGTGAGGTTTTACGTGGTTTAAGGGAACACCAGCGGCCGTGAGGAAGGCTTGGAGGGCTCCGACTACAACGACCAAGAATTAGGATCGTGGAATTTTAGATCCGGAGGAGGGATGAGTACCTTGATAGCGAACCATTGCTGTGAGTTCTTCGGGAGACATTTTGATTTCGCGGCGGCCGAAGCCTTGGATGTCTGGCAATCCTGGATGGGCTCCGACTTTGATGTTGTGTTGTTTGCATTTCTCTACTGTTGATTGCATTATGAGAGGGTCGCCGGCGTGGAACTGTGAGAGTCGTCTATTAGTATGGTTGATGATCTGGTGAGATAGAAGTCGTCTTACGCCACATGCTATGTTAGCATGATCGATGAGAGGTATGAGTTCATCGTCTGGGCCGCACTTGTAGTTGCCGTATGCTTCGCCCAGATCGACGTTGATGAATACTTTGCTTTGGACTGGCGGCATCTTTGTTATACGACGATTTGAGAGAACGATGAAATTTTAGAGGTGAAGTGTCTCCATATGAGTTCCTGTAGAGGACAACTGAGGTGGAGCTCTACCATGGCTTGCTCGCCGCCCGCCGGCCAGCAGGTGACGTCCAAGGTATGGCTTGTACCTACCGAGATAGGAAGAGGTCATTGAGAGGGGTTATCCAGGTTGCTTGAGCAGCAAGTGAGGAGCTCAGCAACCGGGCAAGGTCTTATCAGTGGTGGGCAAGCCGTATTCCCGGGTGCTGGGAGTGGCATGGTCTCGCATTTGCTGATGAGACCAGACGTCTTCGAGCTGTGCTACCTTGTGTCACGTTCATGATATACTGTGAGGATGGAGAAATTGAAGACGTTGTTGATCGCGAATAGAGGCGAGATTGTAAGACCCCAGCTTCGTGCAAAGAAGTCGCGGTCCAGACGCGCTGACGTGATCGACTTCTGCGTTTACACAGGCCGTGAGAATCATCAAGACTGCCAAACGACTCCGGATCAAGACGGTGTCCATCTACACGTCGGCGGATGCGGCATCACTTCATGTCTCCAATGCAGATGAAGCGGTGTTACTGCCGACTGTTCAGAGCTATACAGATGGCGATGAGATCATCCGGATAGCCAAAGACAAGGGCTGCGATGCGGTCATTCCTGGGTATGGCTTCCTCTCGGAAAATGCAGCATTCGCGAGGGCCGTGACCGAAGCTGGACTGGCTTGGGTTGGTCCGAATGAGGATGCCATCAAAGCCTTTGGCATAAAGCACACAGCTCGCGACTTGGCCAAGAAGTCCTCGGTGCCAATAGTGCCAGGTACTGAGGGTTTGGTCGAAACCGAAGAAGATGCCCTCAAGCAAAGCGACGCCATTGGCTACCCAATCATGCTCAAGATCACCGCTGGCGGTGGAGGTTCTGGCTTGATTACTTGTTACAATCCAGCTGAGGTCAAGGATGGCTATAAGAAAGCCAAATCTCGCGGTGAAGCATTGTTCAAGGACTCTGGTGTCTTCATGGAACGATACTACCCCGAATCGCATCATGTGGAAGTTCAAGTGTTTGGCAATGGACAAGGCAAGGCTGTAAGCTTTGGCGAGCGAGAATGCTCAATCCAACGAAGACATCAGAAGGTCATCGAAGAGTGTCCGAGTCCTTTCGTTGAGAAGCATTCAGGTCTTCGGGAGAAGATCTGCAAGGCTGCCGTCGAGCTGGCCGAGACTGTCAAATACGGCTCAGCCGGCACTGTCGAGTTTCTGGTCGACGACAAGACCGCGGATTTCTTCTTCCTTGAGATGAACACACGACTTCAGGTCGAACACCCGATCACAGAACTCTGCTACGATGTGGATCTTGTTGAGTTGATGCTTCAGCAAGCTGATGCTCAACTGGCTGGGAAAGGCGGTCTAGAGGCCGAGTACCTCACATCTTTGCAGAAGCCAAAGCCATTCGGAGCCGCGATCGAGGCCAGACTGTACGCTGAGAACGTGCTGCGCGACTATGCTCCTTCTCCGGGCTTGCTGACTGAGGTACATTGGGCTGATCTGCCTAATGCTCGCATTGACACATGGGTACGGACAGGCTTACGAATCTCTCCCAACTATGATCCCCTAATCGCCAAAGTCATCAGCCACGCCAAGACACGAGATGCTGCAAGGAAAGGAATGAGCCTCTTGCTCGAGAACTCGAGAGTTCTGGGCCCTCCAAATAATCTGGATTTCCTGGCAAGCATCATGGATAACAACACATTTCAGAGTGGCAACACCTTGACCTCCTTCCTTGGAAGCTTCAAATATGAGCCTCCTGTCATAGACGTCGTTTCTGCTGGAGCATATACACTTGTACAAGATCTTGAAGGCAGGCCATCTGTCGGTAAAGGCATTCCGCGCAGTGGAGCGATGGACCCAGTGGCACTTGCTGTAGCGAATCTGCTTGTCGGCAACGATCGGGCCAAGGAAGGCCTTGAGATCACTCTGTCAGGACCTGAACTGCGTTTCTTGAGCCCCGCAGTGATTGCTTTGACTGGCGCTCCCATAGAGGCAACGCTTGATGGCGATGCTATTCCAATGTGGTCAAGAAAGCATATCAAAGCAGGGCAAAAACTCAAGATCGGCCGTACTACAGGTGGAGGTTGTAGGAGCTACCTTGCGGTGTTCGGAGGATTCTTGTCGATCGCAGATTACTTTGGCTCCAAGTCGACTTCGCCTATTGTAGCGATTGGTGGTTATCAAGGCCGACAACTTGCCCCGGGAGACCAGCTTCAGATCGTGGACAGAAAACCAGATACTTTGTCAGGACATCCTACCATTCCCGAGAACCTGCGACCTTCGTACGAATCCCCATGGAAGATAAATGCACTGCCAGGTCCGCACGAAGAAGGCTATTTAACGGAAGAAGACATAGAAATGCTATACAGCACTGAATGGAAAGTATCGCACAACGCCAGTCGATCCGCGATCAGACTGATCGGTCCAGTACCAAAATGGGCGCGAGAAGATGGTGGCGAAGGAGGGTCGCATCCTTCAAATCTGGTGGAATACGGCTACTCGGTCGGCTCTCTCAACTGGACTGGCGATGAAGGCTGCATTTTTGCTATGGATTGTCCTAATTTTGGCGGATTTGCCAGCTCAGCAACAATTATTCGCGCCGATTACTGGAAGATGGGACAGGTCAAAGCAGGTGACAGCTTGCAGTATCAACGCGTGTCTTTGAACGAGGCCCTTAATCATCGAAAACAGCTAGCCGATTACATCGATGCTCTGGAGCTGGCAGTATCGAAAAATGACTTCAGCAGTGTGAAACCAATCGACGCGGACTGGAACCCTTCCGGAGACTACAGCAAAGCTGTTATCTGGGAGCGTGCTGCCGAAGGAGCCCAACCACAAGTGCGATATCGTCAAGCAGGCGATGACTATGTGCTGGTCGAATACGGCAACGAGCAATTTGATATCAACTACCGGTGTAGGGCCACGGCACTTGAGAAGGCTTTGAACTCCGCCGATGCACCATCTTGGTTGAAGGATAATCTAGTCACGACAGTCAGTTGTTGTACGTCGGTCAACATATGCTACGATGGATCGAAAATGGATCGTGATCAGCTGGTCAAGCATCTCCAGTCACTTGAAGATCAATTTGGAGATCTTAGCAAGGTCATGGTCCCATGTCGCAAATTCAAGCTGCCTCTGGCATGGGAGACTTCCGAACAGCGCGAGGCAACGAAGAGGTATATGGAAACGCAACGGCCTCATGCCCCATATCTGCCTGACAATCTCGATTTTGTGGCCAAGAACAATGCTTTTACTGCTGAGCAATTGAAGCACAACATGCTGAACGGTGAGCTCATGACAGTGGTCGTGGGCTTCTTCTGTGGCAACACGGTCTCGGTTCCGGTAGACCCACGTCAACGAATGGCCTCACCAAAGGCAAATCCGTCCAGAGTCTTCACGCCTGAGGGAACATTCGGATGGGGTGGCTCATGTGCTTCAATATATCCTGTGGACTCTCCCGGCGGCTACCAGATGCTCGGAAGAACCATTCCATGTGAGTCGCATCAACACCGTCCTACGTTCCCGGCTGACTGTATTGTTCTTCAGGCTTCGATTACTATGGCTTCAAAGCTGGCTTCTCGCCAGAGCGACCATGGCTGTTTCAGGACTTCGACATCCTTACATTCTACGAAGTCAGCGAAGACGACCTCAATGCCAAATTGGAGCTCTTCCGATCTGGAAACTATGAGTTCCAGTTCGAACCCATCGAGTTTGACATGGCAGAGCACAATAAGATGCTCGCAGACACTGCCGATGAAGTGACTAAGATCAGAGCTGCACAGCGTAAGGCACAAGAAGAGATGATTCGTGCCGAACAAGAATCGCTGGAGAAGTGGCGAGCCGATAAAGCTAAGAAGAAGCCTGACGAAGGCACTGTCGACAGCCTGCTTCAGGATTCTGCCATTACCGCAATTGAAGCGCCAGTCGATGCCAACGTAGGTGGACTCTCAATTGCGTCGAATTCGGCGATACTGACCAGTTCCAGGTTTGGAAAGTGGAGGTCAAGGAAAAAGAAGACCTCAAAGAGGGCCAGCTAGTAGCGATCCTGGAGGCTATGAAGCTCGAGATCAACGTCAACGTACCCGAAAGCATGAAAGGTAAGATGAAAGTCGAAACGCTATTGGTAGAGCCTGTAAGTCCCATTGCCCACTTCCTCCCTTCCACGATTAGACTCATTTACTGACGTAACGTAGGGAGAGACGGTCAAGGTATGCAGGCATCCACATTTCCAAACTCAGCTTCATTACTGACTTTGACAGGCCGGTGGTCGAATAGCCCTCATCAGGTCCCAGTAAAGAGAGGATGGAACAGCGCCGCACCAATTTCTAAACAGCTTCACACATACCTCGTATCGTGACGCGCTTCATGCAATAGCAGGCATGCATGAGATGGTAAATCCCCGAGAAGGCTATGGAGAGAGTTCACCGGTGTACATTCAATGGGCTCATTCGACCACTCAAGTCCGTGGTCAATGCCACCCCAAAGGAATTGGTGTATCGAAAGGAGTGACGCCCCTATGAACACATGCAAGGCGTTCGTACTCCCTGTGTCAAGGTTTTGACTCCTCATCTAGGCGGCAGAATAAAGGTGAAAAGTGCTGCAGGATTTGGGACCCAGAAGTTTGCGCGTAGGATTCGCGGCTGTGCTTGGCTGTGCACGGCATGCCGATGTTCTTCCCCCTAGATTCGCAAGTTACACACGCTACTAATTTAGTATTGCCGAAACAGGATACAAGGCACTCAAGGTAACAGAAGACATGTGCATGTGCTGTAGAAGCATTGCGTTCACTCTTGCTTCGACTAAATTTACTGCTGCAAACAGCCAGGAATTTGCATCGCATGGCTTTGTTCGAATGCACCTTCCGAACGACAACCAACCCGACCGACTCGAGACCGTACAATGCATAACGAGCATGTCCCACGCCAAGTCGAATGTTTGCTTGAATGGCACAAGGTTGTACGCGCAATCGCAATAACGACAAGCATTATTTCGGCGCGACACCTCTTTCTTGATGGCTTCCACTATCCTCTGCTCCTACTGCTGGCGCACACGAGCATCGCGCTTATAGTCGAGCTATCTAGCGCAAGGAGAGACACGCCAGTTTCGGAGACGAGGCAACGCAGTGGCCGGGTTCAGTGGACATGGCAAATCGTCTTCTCCGCGCTCGTCGCAGCAGGTCTTGTGCTTGCCTATCTGGCAATGTTGCATACGAGAAATGCGACGATGTGCTTGATGACCTTGGGCTTGGCTTGGGTTGTGGTTGATCGTGCTACCACGTTGATCGTACGCCCAAATCAAAACCCCATCGCAGAAGAGTTGCTGCGCGTGACAACTATCATCAGTTGTGTTGGCCTGCTGTTCTGGAATGAAAGGATGCTTGGCGAGAAGGGAATCCAGGTATGTGACGCCTCTTCTGCATAATCCGTTGTACTGACCCGATGAAGCTCATACTGTACTCTGCGACATGTGGAGCACTTGTCAAGTTCCTCTGCGATAACAAGTATGTCGAAGATCAGTCACACTTCGGATCCGTCCGCTTGAGCGCTCGTGCTAGCGGTCTTCTCACCTGTGTACTTCTCGTGGCTCTTCTCCTCGGACTCTCTGGTTGGCACAAGCGGCGTGATTTCCATTTACATGGCCGACTGCTGTGGGTGCTCGCGTCTCTGGCTGCAGGCGTGGTATCGATCTTAAGCAAAACAGTATTGGAACGAGTCGTACCTGGCCACAGTGTAGGCTTTAACCTGCCTTTCGGTCTCGACCTCGGTAGTCCAAGTCTCACTCTGCTTCTGGTCGCTGCTGTTGCGATCGACAATAAGGTTGCGCAGCATCGACCAACGATCACCTCGGCTGAGCAATGGTTCGCTTTCGCAATAGGATGTGCCTCGACCGTCGATTTGGGAACTCTGCTGGCCGTGGCTGACCCGACAATCGTTATTGGAATGAAATCTGCCTCGCTTCATTACATGGCCTTGGAACAAGACGACTCAGATGAGCAGCCTAGTCATGATGAACTAGAAGAAGAAGTGCATGCCTTGGATCTGGAGGATTGTGGGAGAGAATCGAAAGAGCCCTCTTGGCGGCGACAAACTTCTCTTGCGTTGCAGAGCTTTTTCGCCGGCTCCTTGCTACTGCTCGTACTATTCTGCATAATACACCTGATTCGCCCGCGCCATGATGCGGCACCTGCTCGGCGAGGTCGATCGAACACAAGTGCGGATCTAGATGTGGTTATCGCCTGGTACGATGAGCCTTACGATCATGTGATTAATACCGCTGGTCTGGCATTTCAGGCTTCCAATGCAGAGAAACTGAACATTCGGACGATAGTCTACAACAAAGGCTCCTTGAACGAAACAGAATTGCGATCAAGATTTCCAGCAGATCATGAGCTCATCATCAGAAATCTAGATAACGTTGGTAGAGAAGGCCACACGTACCTGTCTCATCTGCTTGGAGATAGTAACGACTTCTCGCCACACACAATGTTCATTCAAGCAGAGCCGCATGAGCCCGGATATCTTCAAGCACGACTGCAAGATTACCTGGTATCCAATACTGGGTTCCTTTCGCTGTCATACGCCCGAAACTTCTGCTCCGATTGCGACAAGTGCAACGATCATTCCGGTTGGCATGTGGATGGCGACGTTCTGCGTGACATCTTCGAGCGATCCAATAACGGTACAAGCTGTGGCGACATCAGCTTGACCTACAGAGGCCAATTTGTCGTCTCGGATGAGCGAATGAAGCAGGTCGATCGCGGTCTCCTTCTGGACCTTGAGGATCGTCTACTCAAGGATGGTGTGTTTGGGTGTACTCTTGAGCGACTGTGGGGTACTCTTTTCAAGTGTCCGACCATATCGCCAAGATGTCCGACGCTGATGAGTGGTTGGCTGGGAAAGTTTGATGATGTGTCTGATTGTCAGTGTTTGGATTCGATACCCATATAGCGATTGTGTTTGTTTGCCATAGCAAGGAAGGTGCAACGGCAATGCATGTTGAGATGCGTGCCAACTGAGTGCAAGTCTTTGGACAGTGGAGAGCCCGGATGCATCGGGCCTGCAACGTCTCAAGAGATGTAGCAGCATTGAAGCATCAAGCCCAGACGGACTCATTCTCAAGGTCAATCTCCATTAGTTGTTCGGCTCTGAGCCGACAAGTCTCTCACCGTGCTTGCTAAAGTGAGTGGGCAGAGCGAAGCACGAAATGAGAAATACTAGGTACTACGGAGCGGCATGTATCAAGCCGCGACAAAAGACAAGTTCGAAATCAAATTATTAAATAGTATACTATTGGTACCTATCTTTTATGAAATAAGGCCTTTAGATATAATATTCCGAAATGACTAGAGTCGTAGTAGATATTATATGCTACTTTGCCTTACTACTACTCCTTAGATATTGTATCTTATTATTTTATAAGAATTCTAATATAAGCGACTACTAGCTATAGTTTACTACTTTGACTTTACTTGTAATAAGTGACGGTAGTATCACGTGATGTGAAGTTTTAGTCATAGACCCTAATTGTACTAGCTTAAATTAGATTTAGATAGTTTACTTCGCTTTGCGACTTCTATAGTAGTAGATACTACTACACAACGCGCCAAATTTACGCCGCTGGTCATTGCGAACGCGCATACTAGCAGTCGCTATCTATCAACAACTGCGTTCCCATCGGCGTAACGCTGTCGGTGGTGCAGACCGGTAAGTCAATCCCCGTTTGCTGTTGACGCGACTTGAGGCCAGCGCGACCACTTGCACTTAATGCTTCGCGAGTTCCAGCCTTGAGTGTGGTCTTATTGCGTCTTGTGTCTTAGCATTGAAGAACGTTATCAGGTACAGAGACATACTAACCTCGTGGCAGCGCATCACTATCCTTTGAAGTCGGCAGCCCTTGGCGGCATGCGCAGGTGACGCTGCACATCCTCTTCTTGGCACCACCATGGACCAAGAAGAGACCCAAGATGTTTCAATGCACGATGGAGAAGTCGTACAGACGACTGAGTCGTACTCGTCACGCATGGCTCAGAGCGCAGAACTGCCTGCAAAGCAGTCTTTAGGCTCATATGATGGCACCGGACCTTTACCAAGACAACACTATTCTGGAGCAGCGGTGCTTAAGGGGTCCGGACTCAGACGAGAGATACAAGCCACTGATCTGGTTGCTCGCAAAGATGGACCAAAGCCTGCCAAGTTCAGCAATTTGCCCTACGCAACGTCACAGACTGGACTGGTCTACGATGTCCGAATGCGCTTCCATGTGGAAGCAGAGCCCTCTGAGGACGATCTACATCCCGAGGATCCCAGACGAATACATGCCATCTTTGAGGCTTTTGTGAACGCTGGTCTTGCCTGGAGAGAAGGCGATTCTGGTTCCACCAGTGACTACTACATGGGCCGTGTTGACGCAAGAATGGTGACTAGAGAAGAAGTCTGCCTCGTGCATACAGCTAACCACTGGAATTGGGTGCAATCCCTCGGCATCATGAGTGCGGAGCAGCTGGAGATTGAACAGCAACATGAGGGCTCTAGGAACGACTCCATCTACCTGTCCAACAGTACTCCATACTGCGCAAGCCTTTCGGCAGGCGGCGCGATTGAAGCTTGTCGAGCTGTGATGCTGGGCAAGGTCAAGAACATCTTCGCCGTGATCAGACCCCCGGGCCACCATGCCGAACGCGAGGACGCGAAAGGTTTCTGCTTCTATGACAACGTCAGTATCGCTACCAAAGTTTGCCAGAAAGAATTCGGCGAGCGATGTCGAAAGGTGTTCATTCTTGATTGGGATGTTCATCACGGCAACGGCATACAACAGGCCAACTATGACGATCCGAACGTGTTGTACATCTCGTTGCACGTGCACAAACGAGGCTCGTTCTATCCGGAACACTCCTATCGCGATAACCGCGTCGCTTATGGTGATCATCTACATTGTGGCGAAGGCGCAGGATTAGGCAAGAATGTCAATATACCATGGAGCCGTCAGGGCATGGGAGATGCAGACTACATTTATGCTTTTCAGCAAGTGGTTATGCCAATTGCCACCGAGTTCAACCCGGACCTTGTCATCATAGCCGCAGGTTTTGATGCCGCAGAAGGCGATATGCTGGGTGGCTGCAAGGTCACACCGGCCGGATACGCTCACATGACCCACATGCTCATGTCGTTGGCAGATGGCAAGCTCGCGGTCTGCTTAGAAGGTGGTTACAACCTGGAGTCCATCGCGCGATCAGCAACCGCCGTTGGCCGCACCATGATGGGTGAGCCACCCGACAGGCTAGACAACTTAACACCTACAAACTCTGGAGTCGATGATGTGAAGCTCGTGCTTCGTCAACAGAGCAGGTTCTGGTCTTGTCTCCATCCAAAGGATCTTTCGGCCAAGCTTGGTCTTCTACGCGGCGAGCGTATGCATAATGTTGTCCGTGGCTGGCAAGCAAAGACTCTATTCGAAGAGTATCGCATGACATCGCTCTTCGTGCATCGTGAGCAATTGGCAAAAGAATTCGAAGATCAAGTACTTGCAACGTAAGTCCGCGGTATGAGATTTCTGATATCGTCGAGTGACTGACTTGTTACAGACCTAACTACGCTGAGGCTAGACCTTTGCTGGTAATACTGCACGACCCGCCGGAAATTCTAGCATCACCAGATCCCAGGACTGGCAAGATTGAGCTACGCAACACTTGGCTGGTAAGCATCCTGCCCTACTGCTTTTTGCAGATAGCCCGCTGACTTGATCAAAGACTGATGTGGTAAAGACCTACATTGATGATGCAGTGAAGCGAGGCTTTGCTGTCATCGATGTCAATCTACCAAAGCACGTGTCAGATTATGATTCTGATCCTCATCAACACCAAGAAATTGACAACATCGAGTCTAGGACGAAAGAAGCCACGCAGCTTCTAACATACATCTGGGAAAACTACATCGAGCTGAACGACAGCACTCACATTTTCCTGATGGGCACTAACACTGGCCACGGCGCCATCCTAAGCTTCATCAAGAGCCACGAAGATCGTGCGCAGCAAATGGTCAACAAAGCCATATCCTTTGTGGAAGACGTATCTCTTACGTCATGCAAGTCTCTCGTGGGCAATGACATGCTTCCATCGTGGTACTGGAACCACTCACTCGTCTTTGTGGCTGGCGGTCATAACTACTGGGAAAGCGAATACGCACGGAAGCCCAAGAAGAGATTTGGGAACGTGTCTCGAAGTGCTTCAACATCTATCAGCGACATGCTTGCAGAACATCGAGACGAGGTGCTTGAGTGCATTCATGACGAAGCAAGCGACTGGGTACCAGAACCACCAAGTCCGGTCGATGAGATGGATCTGAGCGCTCCACTGCCTAGCAAATTACCGCCTCTGGGTAACTTCGCTCTGCACTCGGCCGCTTCACCTGCTCCAGCGCCACAGAACGGGAGCATAAGTCTTGAGCCGCTTGCGACCTCTCCTGCTCTACCGCGATAGTCCGCGGCGCAGCGATCAGAGGTCGAAACGCCGCAACGAAGTAAAGGTCGGCAGAACAGAAAGGACTCGCCGAGAGCGAAGCGTACACCCAAGAGTGTATCGCTACCGATACGAAAGCGCCCAGGAAGCGACGAGTCGTCGCGAGTGACACCAAAAGCCACAACTGCGCATAGTTCACCATCGAGCCAGGGCAAATCGGTGAGCAGCACAGCATACGAGCAAAGGACCTGTTCAGATGGAGTATCTGGTTCATCAGGATTGGATCGCAATGAGTCGCGAGAAGCGATGGGCAAGCCAAGACGTGGCCGACAAAAGAAAGGTTACACCCAAAGAGATGACTCGCCAATGCAATCATCTGGCGTCCGGCTCCAAAGCTTGCCTGCAAGTCCGACACCCGACGTCGCAAGGAGAAGTCGGCGTGGTCAGGAAGTCAGCAAGACCGTTGACTCGGAGCAATGATGAGTTGCCAGAACAAACAGCGTTGTCGATCTGTACGAGGCCTATCTGCTATCAAAGCTACCACGGAGCACTTCTGACATTGGCAACGTCAATCTCTTATTCTTCTGCATTAGATATCAGCAAGGAAGTGCGGACAGCCCTCTGAACGCTTAGGCAATGATGTAGCTAAAAATGCTCGTGGTTGCAAAATGCGTGACTCTTGTGGAATAGCCGTCATGCATAGCGCAATGGCATAAATTGCATCCGTAGAAGCTACATAGCCAGCGAGGGTACTGCACTGTCATACCAATATCTCGCCAAGATGTGGTTTACCGAATAGGCTTAGCGTGTTTCAACTGAGTATTTCCAAGGAGAAGCACCTCACCCTGTCTTCTCCTTCGTGTCGCTCATCGTCTTATGCTACGCAGCTGAGCAATTCCTACTGCCGTACATTGCCATCATTGTCATCCGCAACGTCTTGCTGGGGAAGCTCATGTTTACGGTGTTCGTCTCCAAGACAACATCCCCCTTAACTTTGACGAATAAGATGCAAGATTCGATCAGCGTGTGATCCGCGGAGTCGCGGCTGAAGCCTCTCCATCCTTTGTCAGGCTGGTGGCTCACTAGTTCTACCAACCGGTCGATCGACAGCATGGAGTGCTTCGACGCCATGGCGTTGGTAGGTGTCTTATTTTATGTAGGGTCCTCAGCTCCGCAGCTTGACATCCATCTTGCTGCATTAGAATGCACGAGCTGCCAAAAGATCTAACAAAATCTCTCCGGTCATGGAGGGGAAGCATATATGGAAATAGCGATCGTCCACAACAATTGAGCGACCTCGAGAAAGGCCCTGAAGATTATGGCGACAAGAAAGCCGAGGAGCCTCTGAGCCCAGCAGAGAGCGCAGTCATACTACACCCTTTGGTGTCATCGCGAAGCCTTCGACGCGATCCTAGGCAAGGCCGTCAACAGCAGCAACAGTATGATTATCAACCGATCTCGCGAGGTCAGCAACAGGGATCCACCCAGGACCACGATGACAGTCAACAGAACCGGCCCCAAAATGCTGTGGCCAAGCGGCAAGGAACGCTACCGCCTCAGACTCCTGCATCGAATAAAGTGAGCGTGTTCAATCATGCTCCGAAGGTCGCCGATCCAGATCCAGCTGCTGATCGTCTCGACGATAATACCACGCCCCTCTCGAAAGAGCACTTTTACGAATTGATCGGTATGAAACCTCCGCAGCACGATGGACAGCTGCCAAAAGAGCTAGCAATAAAGCATGGCCTATACGGCAAGATCAGGAGTCACTACAGCTACATCCAATACAAGTATCGGGTATACGATATCATGACATACGCCTTCCTGTCACTGCAGCTGCTGCTGAGCGCTGTTTTCATCGTGATTGGCTCATTATCAAAAGTCGACAGCCACATTGCGATCGCTGTGCTTGGAGCCATCTCTACAGTGATCGCTGGCTCGCTGGCTTTGATGAAAGGACAGGGATTGCCAAATAGACTGCGGCAGATTCGAGATGATCTGTCAAATGTCATATTTGAGGCAGAAGAATTGTACTGGGATATGGCTGCTGATCGTCCGATACATTTTGGAGATATCAAGAAGTTGAGAGAGGATTACATGAGGGTACTGGCGGAAGCAAGGCAGAATCATCCAGACACTTTCACGAGCACAGCGAACAAGATTGCGCAAGGGATCGAGGTCCATCCAAAGGCTACTCCAGCAGCCGCTGCAAGGTAGCTTCAGTTGGAATAGTGCTTGGCATGCATAGAGCGGGTGTAATTGCAAGACTCATTTTCTCGTGGTCCTCGCTATTGATGCTAACTGCTCCCTAGGGCCGAGACGAACTGTAAATATGTATATGTTTGAAATGGATGCATTGGAAGTGATAAGCTTCCAGGTCAATGCTCTTCAGTCACGACTGTTGTCGAGTGCATAGTTACATTTGTGGTATCTATGCTGATCTGTGCTGATAACGAGACATCCAGGATACGCCAGCGGACCGCACTTCATCGTATTGCCTATACGAAGACTCTAGCATGCGTTAATGGAGCGGTATCGGTCCGCAAAAGCATCTTGAAGCCTCTTAATATCGCCCAGCGAATCGGAGATAATTTTATCAAGATCTGCTCGACGATCTGACGTTACACGTCACGGAGGCGCTGGATCTTCTCTACTTCGCGTTAATATGGCATGACCTTCTATCAGGCGTCGTTATGGACTGCAGTATCACAAGAAACCTGACTGTCCCATCAACCATCCGACCGCGGCCTTCGCAATGCCCGAACCCAGCAATGAGGCCCAAGAGAAAGGAGAACGACAGTTTCAGTTCGTCAACGAAAAGCGTCCGCCGCAGACATTGAGAAGTCGCAGCTCAATTGCCGTGACGGGAAGGCCATTCTGCCCTTCTTAAATAGCTCCAAGACGCCGCCGCCAGAAGCATTTGCACACCATTTCATTGACGATGCTTTCACAGAGAGCTGGCAGAGAGATGTTTCTCGTACCTTGGTGCGTGTTCCCATCCCTCTCGCCGTGTCCTGTAACACGCTCTGCCACATCTCACAGGGCTGACGATCGCAGCATCACATGCAAAGCTTAGTCAATGTCGAAATCGTCGAAATCGATGGCACTGGTGTGGAAGGCAGCATCAGCAAGATTCTCTATCCTGCAGTGTTCTCAGAACCAGCAGCCATTCGTGCGGTGGTCCTCTTCGGCAGTGCCCATCACATTCGGTTCTGCAACGGCCAGTACGACTCGCTCAACTTCCTCGAACTCAAGTCTATGGCACTACGCTCTGTCAACCAAGCTGTGCAATATGGCAATACATCTGATGCTACGATAGCCGCTATCGCCAATATTGCCACTACGGAGGCGATGTTCGGCTCGCCGTACGTGTTTCACACGCACATGCTTGGTTTGCTGGGAATGGTTCAAGCTCGCGGAGGTCTTGATATGCTGGGCATGGATGGTGTACTCGAGCGATGTCTGCTATGGATCGACAGCCATGGATCACACGTGGCAGGCATGACCCGCACTTCTCCAAGAAGGATTACTCGCAGCACACTGCGCGCTCGAAAGCTCCACATCCCGCACCGTCAAAGCAACGGTTCATACCGGCCAGGCATGACACAGCACCATAACCTTCGCTGGGTTGTTGAGAGGATCTCGAAATGTGATGTGACAGCGCCTGCTACAAGTATGCCTAGACCAGATAATGTCCTGGAAAGAGGCCTGGGTAATGTCAACGGATCATGTCAAAGCAGACACATTCATTCATAGTAAGTGTTACATCGCATTGAACCGCACTTTCACCGCCTGCTCGCTCCGTTCCGAACCACTGACCATGCAAACGGCAGTCCAAGGACGATGATTCTGTGGTCAAGATGTTAGCAAGCGACACTCCGAGAAGTTCAACAGGGCAGCTGGTCACGGACTATCAGCTGCGGCCAACGCCGCGATAGATGGAGCACGAGAGGAGCATGCCGCAGGTACCTCAGCACTCCAAGCAGGGTACAACAGGCTGTCAGCTGAAAAGGAGAATATGTCACGACAACGCCAGCAACGAGCGCAGCTAGAGCTTGTTGTTGGAGGCTTTCGTACCGAGAGTCCGATCGGCGACTTTTGCGAGCGAAGCTAAAGAACTGGAAGAAGCTCGTGGCATAGACTGTAGAAGGCTTCCATTACCATTCATCCAATCGCGCCCCAGCGTAGTCATAATTGCAACTTGGTGATGCTGCGGATGCCCATCAATACCCTTTCTTTGATAGGCTAGACCCCGCAAGTATGATCTGGGTCGCAAGATATACTTCTTACCGTGCAAGTTATTGCCCTCGCTGTTGTTGGACGAGAAAGCAAAGTTATTTGGTTGTATGTCTAGCAATCTGAGTTGGGATCTCGGGCCGTGTCCCTCCCGCGGCGAGCGCCATCATTCCTTCCCGTCGACCCAATGGAGCGGAGCTTAGTGCGCTGACCCTTTGTAGTAGCTTGCTCGAACCCTTAGAATGATTTTTTTGAACTCGAACGCTTTCATCTACAAGCACAGGGGTTCGCAAAATAAACACCTGATCGGCAGTCCACCAAGTTCCTCACCAAAATTCGACAGCGACAACAAAACAACCTAAAAACTCCCGTTCAATCGATGCGATAGTCTAAGAGACTACTTGCGATACCGTATACCAAGTTTTACGGTCTAGAAGGTCCTCGTCGTCGAGATATAGAGAGGCCAAATCCTGCCTACTCCGGGGCAGATAATCGCAGATCAGGCGCTTTTTTTGCGAACCCCTGTGCAAGCCTCACGTCAATCATCACTCAACACGTGGGTAGAACGCTTTATAAAGAAAACTATACCCTCAAAGCGCAAAGAATCTCGCCGTAGGCCTCTGTCGTCAGCTCTCTCTAGAGCGACCTTCGGAAGGATCTCTTGCTCGATTTCAATCCAAAGAGCAGCTTCTTTCGGCAAGTCCAAGATATGGCGTCGAACAAATGCCGCGCTGGATTTTTTGATCTTCCACTGGAGATTCGACAATTGATATACGAAGAGATATTCCCAGTCAGCAAAGTGGTGGACCTCAGCAAATCCGCAAGCAGTCTCGAACGCAACATCGAACATTTGTGTCAGTCCGATCCTCGTGTCCGTGATGAAATCCTCCACTGGGAAAGCGAGCGGTATAAGCAAGCTCGTTTTGTCATCACCCCTCGAGTGTGGCAGCAACCTGCACGATTTAGATATCCGAATCTTGAATGGATAACGATTGGCGTCGAGCATTACGAGATGGGCCAACCGAACCAAGAAATCCAAGCCCAACTCGCCATCATGCGTGTCAACTTGAAGAGATTCGTGGCGGCCGTTGCCACCTTCAACCGACAAAACCGTGCACCACCGAATATCGCTGTCAAATTCCGCGAGTCTTTCAGGACACCATTCAAAGGAGACCTGCATTGGTGCAAGCCTCTTGACTGGGACGAAAGCGTAACTGGCGACCTGCTCGCCACAATCGATGGCTCAGCTGGTTCCGAGACAATCTTCACCTACCTTCTCAAACCATTACTGAAGCTACCGGTATGTCAGAAAGCTCGAATTATAGGTTTGAGCCACTTGTGCGGGTTTGGTGTTGATCTGGACGACCCTAATCACACGAGATTAGAGCAGAAAGAGTTGGTCCATGATCACTGGTGCTCAGAGTCCTTCTGTGAAATGATGGAAGCGTGGCTCGAAGGACGAGTTAGCAGGGATGACCCCTTTGCTGAGAAGTGGAACGAATACAGGTCGGCGAAGCTACGGAGTCCAGCAGGCGTATTTTTGAAAAGCATTCGGCCCAAGCTGCTGCACATCAAGGCGCCGAAGTGGTGAAGGCTACCAGAAAAGCAATGCAACCTAGGAGGCTCCGATTTCTGGAAGGCCACTGCCTGCGCACAATTGTATCTGCCGGTAACTTTACACATATGAGGCCCGTGCATTGGAAAGTTCTGCCAAAGGTCTCATCAAAGGACGTAACGCTACAGAGCTGGGTTAGTGAGCGTGTTAGTTGGTTACCGGCAGGCCATACCATACCAAACCAACAGCTTAAGACATCTATACCAAGCCTACCACCGATATACCAAACATTTTGGGGGCCAATAAGGCAGTCAGGCAAACTCTTGGCGGCAGCGAGGCGAATAACTTCCGCAAGCCTGCCTAGGACGGAGGTATCAACGGCTGGTCACAATCTCTACTCTTTAGAGGGATTTTGTCCTGAAGTAGGAGAAAGGAGTCGCCTGCAACAAGGCATGAGTCTGGCTACCTCACTGGCGCTACTTGAACAGGATTAGTCTTGGTAACCCGTAGGCCTTGGCCTTGGCTCTCAATCCCGCCAAGTACCAAAAGCCATTCTATGATCATCATTACAACCTAAGACCGACCAATTACCGACCAATATCCATGAGTGCCGTACCAACAAGGCCACCGGACTGGACATAGCACAGCCAACGCATCCCCCGCATGCACAATCTGGCGCTGTCTCGACAAGACATGATCGTCTGCCTCTGTAAGCACGGTCTTCGAATCGATTATGACTACATCTTCGAGAATTGTCCCGACACCACACTCCTTATAGGACGAGAGAGATCTCTGGACACTGAGTGTGAGTTGATGCCTGAATAGGCTACAACCACTTTGTGAGATGTCACCTTCAACTGCAGCAGAGTAGTCGCCACTGCCGAGCCCAAATAAGAATGCTTCCGACTACTCGACCTTCCACCAGACTTAGAGCCTGAAAGCGGGAATTGTGGAATGCTCTCATCGATAGCCGAGTTGATGTCTAAATAGAGCTGTCTATAGGGTTTCGAATTGCCTCATTGCCGTCTTGACTCGCTCTCTCACATCAAGATTCGGATCATTGGCAAGCGCCTTGACTGCTTGCTCTATGCCTAGATTGCGGAGCTCAGACGACCTCTGCCTAGCATCTTTGCGGTCACCGTCCTCCTCGATCCAGGTAAGGCTGTTCACGGCCCACACGCTCATTACGCGGACTCGATGATCAAGATGATTGAAATGCGGCAGCATAGCCTGCAGCAGCGGCTTCTGCGCAATCAGCATCTGCCTGTGCTTCGGTGATGCATTCGCGAGATGAATGATAACGTGAATAGTGCTCAGAACCAGTTCAGTAGGATTATAGACCGCACGACCATTACTCGTAGCGCGAGAAATTGGTGACAGCTTCTCCCTCAGAAGGTCGTAGACTTTTGATGAGCCGACCTGAAGCATCAAGTGATCGGAAAGAGCAGCGCAATCATCTCCGTTGATGAGATTCCGAACGAAATCGAGTGCTTGTTGCTGTATGGCGATTTCATCTCTTCGAGCCGTGTATTCGTCATTTTGCTCCATTTCGCGAATGGAGGCCAGGTAACGTTGGCGATTGAAAGCAGGAGAACCACCGGCTAGAGTTGACCGCAGCGAGGAAGATTGGTAGTGAGTGCTGCTAGCTTCGTCGTAGAGGACTTCGCCATCTTCGTCGTCTTCGTCCATCGCTTCTGAGGGGTATGCTGGTTGCTCGTCCACGTCCATGGTTGATGGATTGAGAATGTCGACTTGTTCGCCGGCTGCATTGGGTGTGCTTAGCCCGACACTCACACCACCACCGCCAGGAGCGGATGTCGTTTCTCTGTGCTCGCCTTGGATGATGCCCACTAGCCAACCAGTTCCGAGCTCTTCAAGAGTCTTCATCTTGAGCTCCTTCGGACATCCGAAGACTAGGTGCTTAAGAGCCCACAGACTCGCGAGACGCAATGCCGCAGAATTACTTCGAGCATGCTCTACCAGGATCGACACCACTTTCCCATCAGAAAGATCGTCTCTCATTGGACTGAAGTCGGGAAGCAGATTACAGCACACATCCGTAGCTGCAATCTGAACCTCGAGAGATTTGTGATGGAGTAACTGGATCAGCGGCTTGGCGATGCCGCCATCAATTAAGGACGTCCGTAACACGCTGACGCTTCGAGACATCGATTGAGCTGCTCTGCACGCTGCTAACACGACTGGCGTGGTGTTGCCGTCTTTCGGAGTGACTTGATAGCGACCATTCGGTGTTTCGTTAAGATCTGATGGAAATGGTTTGAGGGAGTCAATGATGCAGCTAACCACTCCGGCATCAATAATGGCTCTGCGGTGAACGTCTTCCTTAGCGGCCAGCGCTTCTAGGGCCTTCAGTGCCCCTCTCCGGCATTGCATAGAATGTGAGATCTCAGGAGGGAAGATGGCAGCTCCTAGATGACATGATGCGGGAGCGTTTGGGTCGACTTGCGTATGAGGCTTGGCCGACCACATGGGCTTTGCGAGAGTCACGTTGTCGAAGCTCTTCTTCAGGAACGGGCAGACATACTTAATGGCATGAGCATCCACAGCTGCGACTTGCAGGTCTTTATTTCCTCCGATCAGAAGAGCCAAGACAGAACACGCATGCTCCTGAATGCCATGCAGTTCTCGCTGTTCCGTCACACTCTCTGAGTTTCTGCTTTCGCTTGCTGCTTGGACGAGCTTTACTGCGAGCGGCACAGCTAAAAGCGACAGCTGCTTTTGACGTTCGCGTGTCTTTTGGGCAAACTCAGTTCGATGCGAAGGTCCAGCAGGATCCGCATCAATGGCATTGGACACCAGTGCCAGGAGCCGCAAAGCGATTAGCCTGTTCAATCCTTGCATGGAACGAGTCAAGACAATAAGCCAGCCGCATACTGCGTTTGAGTGGTCAATATCGCCGACGAGTGGTGTGAAGTCTTGAGCGCCATTGGTTTGTTTTCCGCTTTGCAGAGACTTCAGGGCCGGAAAGCTGTTTGAGGAAGGGTTGTGCGAGACTGTCCGATACGCAGGTATATGTAAAGGCGGCAGCAGGCTATGATGAGGGTTCGCGAAACCATGTCTCGCTCCAAAAAGAGCACGATGGTCTGCAGAATCGGTGCCGGAGTGCAGGAATAGGTCTCGTATATGTGGTTCCAGAATGAATCGATGCGCTCGATAGTTAGATCCAGCTATAACCGTCGCAACAGCTGCTAAGATGCTCGGAAGACACGTATCCGGAGGAGGGTCTGGAAGTTGTGCAACATCGCCTCGATACTCAACTATCTTGTTCTCAATGGCATGAGACACCATCAGACAAGCGAGCGTGTCCAGTATGCCACAATTGGTGATGAGTGCCTTGGTAGTCGTTGGTGCATTGTAAACGTCCGGTAAAGCTGAAATTATCTCACAGACTAGCCTTAGCTGTTGTTTGGAAGGTGCAGTATTCGTAGGCTGACGAAGAATATGGTCGAAAACATTCAGACTCTCAGTATTGAATATTGCAAACCAGAGATCATACTCGACCGGAGGCTCATCTGCAGCGGCCCAGAAGCTGGCGAGGGCTTTCAGCCCTTGAAGGACTGCAGTTGCCAATCTCGGAACAATATCAGTCGAGAGTGCGTTGACAAGGACTCTGGGTATATCAGCAGCGCATAGTGGTTGTAGAAATGCCTGGCCACCGGATGCAAGGCTTCCGATGATGAGGATGGCTTGCAACCTCAGTTCATCGTCTATGGTCCATCCCGAGGTTTGGTGCAAGGCCACGCCATTGGATTCTTGTCTCCGCTGCTTTCCAGTGGCCTTGGTCGCGGAAGTGATGATGTCTGCCAGTGGTTGTATTATGCCGAGCTTTACGGCCAGTTCTTTGCGCTGATCATGGCCGACAAGGACATTCTTTAGATGCTTCGCGATCTGGACCTTCCTGTCCGGCGCCGCAGAGAGTGATGCGAGTTCAGCAATATCAGAGGCTGCTGGGCCCTGCATCGCTCCGATTCGCAGACCTATCGTTACAATTCCCAGTTTCCAGTCGAGGGCTCGATCAAGAAGCTGATGCGGAAGCGTGGCGATGGGCGGAAGGACGTGTTAGATGGACGAGGTGCTGCTGAGGTTTGGTTCCAGGTGACAAAAGTCTCGCAGTTTTATCACACATTCTGTCACTCAGTCTGCTTACGCGTTCTTGTTCGCGACAAATGCTGGAACTCAAAGAAGAGCAAGAACCATCGCATCTCAACGAGCCCTCCAAGACCTCTCTTAATCGCCATAACGCCGCCTCGCTCAGCTTGTCGCGATCCTGCGACTCACAAAGCTCAAGTCAATACAGTGACGAACCTCAATAGAGCGAGAGAAAACGATAAAGCCGCGCTTGCTTGCGCGCTATCCTGAAAGATGGCTGCAGTATGTATGAGACCTCTCTGCTACTAGAACTAATGACTTACCATAACTATAGCCAATAACCACGGTATCCGACTCGAAACAGACGCAAGGACTCAATCTAATCGCAGCGCACTCACACGTCCGTGGCCTTGGAGTAACGCCAGACACCCTTACACCAAAAGCTTCTGGAGATGGCCTGGTCGGACAGCAGCAGGCGCGAAAAGCCGCCAGCGTGATATTACAGATGGTCAAGGAGGGCAAGATCGCAGGTCGCGCTGTTCTGATATCAGGTCCGCCAAGCACAGGAAAGACTGCCATTGCGATAGGAATGAGCAAGGGATTGGGCGAGGATGTGCCTTTCACTATGCTCGCCTCCTCAGAGATATTCAGCTTGGAGATGAGCAAGACAGAAGCGCTTGAGCAGGCTTTCCGAAAGTCAATCGGCGTGCGGATACGAGAGGAGAGCGAGGTCATTGAAGGAGAAGTCGTCGAGATCCAGATTGATCGCTCGGTGACTGGCAACAACAAGAGCGGGAAGCTGACACTGAAGACCACCGACATGGAGACACTTTACGATATGGGCACGCGCATGATCGATAGCATGACAAAAGAGAAAGTCATGGCAGGCGACATCATCAGCATAGACAAGGCAAGCGGCAGGATAACGAAGCTGGGACGAAGCTATACCCGAAGTCGTGACTACGATGCCGTTGGCTCAGATGCCAAGTTCATCCAGTGTCCAGATGGCGAGCTTCAGGTCCGACGAGAGACCGTCCACACGGTATCGCTGCACGAAATCGATGTCATTAACAGCAGAACGCAAGGCTTCCTTGCACTATTTTCTGGTGACACTGGAGAGATCCGACAAGAAGTCAGAGAGCAGATCAACACGAAGGTTGCAGAATGGAAGGAAGAAGGCAAAGCGGAGATCGTGCCTGGTGTTCTGTTCATCGACGAGGTGCACATGCTCGATATCGAATGCTTCAGCTTCATCAATCGTGCTTTGGAGGATGAGCTTGCACCGATCGTCATCATGGCCTCGAATCGTGGGTCGGCGACAATCAGAGGCACCAACTACCGCAGTCCGCATGGCCTACCTCTGGACTTCCTTGATCGCGTGGTCATCATCTCCACGAACCCATATTCACCAGACGAGATTCGAGACATTCTCTCGCTACGAGCGCAAGAAGAAGAAATCGATCTTTCGCCAGATGCTCTTGCACTTCTCACCAAAATCGGCCAAGAGACCGGACTACGATATGCCAGCAATCTCATCACAACATCGCATCTGCTCTCGCAAAAGCGGAGAGCGAAGGAAGTGGATGCAAACGATGTCTCGCGATCCTACCAACTTTTCTACGATCCAGCTCGGAGCGTGAAGCTGGTCTCAGAGCAGGCGGCGAGATTTATCGGCGAAGACGGTGGTGTTACATTGGGTGCAAGCACAATCTCCAACGGTGATGCCATGGAAGTTTCGTAGTTTCCATGAGAGTGGAAGAGCACAGCAAGGCGTGAAGGCGTTTCGATACCAGGAACCTTAGAAGCGCGGCGGGAAGTGAAGGCGAAGTTGAAGCTCTCGGCATTTGAATGAGAGCTTGCCGACCTCACTTCGACATGAGCTGGGACCTCTGCCACTGATCTATTATGTAGAAATAGCAAGAGTCGCGCGCTGTCAAGATAGCTATATGAGAAGTCTGCGGCGCATATTTCGAATGAGCGGACCTCACCAGCATCGCCATCGCCATCATCGAGTACCATACAACATCATGCCTGCATCCCCAGACTGGACAACGTTCACACCTCCACCAAAAATCCCCATCTCCCACCCATGGATCTCCCGCTTCTACCCTTCTTCAGCCCTCCTCCAATCCTCGTTACAAGAAGAAGAACAAATCTCGACCGTCCATCAAGAAATCTACGGTCCTCCTTCCACTCCCATAGCTTTCTCAATTGGTAACGGTGGAGCAGGCTATACCGGACTTCTCAAAACTTTATCTGAAGCCTTCATCTCAAAGAACGGCAATGACTTTAGAATTGGTTGGGTCAGCAATCATTCCCGCCATTCACAAATCGCTTTACTCGCGGATGTTGTGCAGGTTGCTTTGACATATGAGCCTGAGAATGAGGTTCTAGCGGAGAGGGAGGGATGGTGTAGAAAGGTTGGGAGTTTGCCGGTGTTTTGGGATCATTTCATTGTTGTTGGACCGGCAGGCAAATATAGGGAGCTGGGAGGGGTAGATCTAAAAGTGATACTGAGGAGGATTCAGCAGAGGAAGTGGATTTGGCATTCTAGGGGTGATGGGTCTGCGACTTTCATGAAGGAGGGAAGGCTATGGAGGAGTGTTGGTGTGGATCTGAAGAAGGAAGCTTGGGTTGACATTCTGCCTGGGACGCCGTACGAGGCTCTTGTTAGAGCGGAGAAGGATGGGGCTTTTCTGATTACGGATCGCGCTACTTTCTTAACAGCGAAGAGAGATGGGGTCATTCCTGGATTGAGGGTATTTGTGGAGAGTGGAGAGGAGCTGTTGAATCCTTGTAGCGCGATGGTGTGGGATTATGGGTATAGCGGCGCTGGGGAGGAGAGGGAGGAGAATGCGATGGCAGCAAGATTTGCAGAATGGTTGGGTGGCGAGACTGCGCAACGGATTGTTTGGGAGTTTGGAAGGAATTGGAGTGGTGGGAAGCCTTTGTTTACTGAGGCGGTCAAGCAGGAGTTTGACGACGAGGACAGGCTGGACTTTGATCAGCGACGCGTAGACGATAGATTGTAGTTTCATTCGTTCTGTGACGGACTTCTGCGATGGTACAACCTCAAATCTGTTTTCAGAGACTTTGCGACATTGAAGAAGAACAATGCATGCTCCGAGACTGAATGTCGCCATTAGCGTAGAGCAGCATGGCGCGCTCCAGATAGGACGCTCAGGACGAGACCGACGTCAGCGCCACGACCATCCTTGCCCGAGTTGTGTTCTAGAGTCATGCATGGCGGCAATTTGCCCGCGCGCCTGTCACAGAGTGTAGACTGGCTAGTCGAAGACCTCAAGTCGTCCTCTTCCCCATAGCAGTCCTCATTCAGCTCGGTGTACTTCGTCTACATTGCTCTCGCGGACGTGAAGCAGATCTTTCGAAGCGCAATAAGTACCAGAGTTAGCCATATGAGGCAGTCTCATGCAATTTGGCGCACTGTACATCGACCATCAGGCTCGGAGACTACTATTGTTGCGTTCCACTCTGGATAACGAACCACTCCAAGTCCTGGACAGGCACCACAGATGACACTTGTGATGGTGTTTATGTAGGTAGCTTGAGAGTCACAGCTCTCAATCACTTTCATCATTGGCATCGATTTCGCTTTCTTCGATCGATATGGATCGTATTCTCGTACGTGCTCCACTGCATTTGAGCTCTCATGCGCATCTTGATTGAAGATAATTCGTGGTCGGAGAGATGATGTTGTGAATTATACTCAAATCCGGTAAATGTACCTTCCACTTTGACCTTATAGCTTTCATCTATGCAATCCATCTCTTGCCGTCAAGGTGAATCGCCTCTTCTCAAGTCATCCAGCTTGGCTTGGCTTCTTCTTCACCTGCTGCCTTCTCCCAGGGCTTCTTTCTCCTCGCCGTGTTGCTCTCGGAAGCTTGTCCCTCGAGAATGGTATCTGGAATATCCTTGATACCGGGAATTGGTTTGCCTTCAGCAATCATGTCACATATCTCAGCAAAGGTCGCCGGCTTTGGAGCGTCTGCCATGCCTCCGGACGTGTCTGCTGGGACGTGTACATCTGCAGCGGTTCCATTTGTGCGACCAGACTCAACCCAATCCTTGTAGCCATCAAAGTCAACAGGAGTCCCGGCCTTGCGGGCGTAGTAGTAGCACTTGGCTCGCAAGGTCAGGTGCTCAACTTGCTGCTCGTTCTCTGCTGAGCCTAGGATTGCTCGAAGCCCGCCTTGAAATTCGGCATCCTCGTCCCATTTGTACTCGTCCAGCTGACGGAACAGAGCCGTATTGTCTACTGTGCCCTCGGTTGCCATCGCGACTCACAGTGATTGACAAAACGCGAGAGAGGTGGGAAGCATTGCATCGGGTGGAGAGCTACTCAGCTGGTTCCCGAAGTCAAACCGTGCCAGCAATTCTTGAGGTCCATTCCATTTTTCTCCAGTGCTCTATTATATCGACCTTCGTGCAACTTGTTCAAACCAACACCCACACTCTTAGTCTCTAATACACCTCCCCAGCGACTGCTACCCGAGCTGGTCTTGGAGCATCGCCTCGCCTCGCCTCGCCTCGCCTCGTCCCGTCTTGTCGCTCACTTGGAAGCTCACTTCACGCGTCGCGTCCCGCCATCACATTTTGGCCTCCCTATTGGAAGGCGGAGCAAAAGCTTGGCGTCCGACGGCGTGTCTGCATCTGAAGGTTGACATTCGCGACTCTGCTCTGCAACACTCGAACATCGAAATCCTCAGCATACACACCTACTCCTCACCACCGCACGCGAGTCGCCATGTCCGAATACATTGGCTCGCGGATATCGCTCATATCCAAATCCGACATCAAGTGCGACAGCGCCCGTTTTCCGAGCCGCAGCCTTTCAGCTAACAGCTTCCAGATACGTGGGCACGCTCAAGTCCATCGACAGCGAGACCGCCACCGTTTCCCTGCAAGACGTCCAATGTCACGGCACTGAAGGTCGCAAGGGCAATCCTGCCGAAGAGATACCTGGCTCAGATACCATCTACGATGGCATTGTCTTCCGTGGCAGCGATGTCAAAGACCTCACCATCATCTCTCCTCCGAAGGAGAATCGCCCACCTCAGATGCCCAATGATCCTGCCATTCTAGGGGTATGTGGATACCCATTCTCCCCTTACCACAAAATAGCTCGCAAGATGAAATATTTTTGGATGAAAAACAAATAACCACCGATGGCGCAAAAACCATGTGGAAATCTCCATGTTGCCTTCCTTCTGATCAGGAGCACAAGCTACACTTATATTCTAGAGTCGCAATGGCGTTGTGCACCTGCTGACGATAATCTTGCAGTCATCCGAAGTACATCAACCTCCACAGCAGCCTCCGCAACAGCAGAACCAATTCCGTGGCCCACAACCTCCGTACCAGCAACAGCAGCAGTTTGGGTATCAAGGTCAGCCACCTAATCAGTTCCAACAGCCGCCGCGATTTCAAGGCCCCGGCGGCGCCCATGGATTCCCTGGTCAGCCTGGTGCTGTGCCTGGATATGGCATGGGATATGGTGGCCCTCCACCGCCAGGCTACGGAATGGGCCCAGGTCCAGGCATGGAATTTGGCCCACCACCAGGACATTTCCAGCAAGGCCCTCCAGGCGGCTTTCCTCCTCAGCAACAACCCATTGGTCCTCCCGGCCAACAGATGAACCAACAGCGACCACAGCAGATGCCAGCTAACCAGCAGCCACCGATTGGCAGCAAGCAGAATACACCACAGCCTGCCACGAGCGGAGCTCCACAACCGCCAGCTGCTCCAGCACAGACGAAGCCTGCCGAGATGTCCACCACGCCAATTCCTGCATCAGCGGGACCTCCACCCCCGATCGACTCGAAGCCCAATGTCGCCGCCGCAACCGCACCGGCAGCAGCAAGCCAGGCTCCATCACAGCAACCTGCTGTACCAAAGCCAAGAACGAGCAACAAGGTCGCTGTGCCGCTCACAGCTAGCCCGGCTGTTCCGAAGCCAAGGGCACCTGCAGCTGCGCCGCAGCCCCCTGCGCCGGTTGCACAGCCAACTGCTACTCCTCAGACTGCAACTGAGGCCGCGACAGCAGCCGTCGCTGCTGCTATGGCCAAGCTTGGCAATGTCAACCAGTCAGGAGCAGTAGACAACTTGACACAGAAGGTCAATCAGATGAGAGTGAACGATGACACTACACGAGGTCGAGGTCGAGGACGTGGTGGTCCTCGCGGCGGAGCACGAGGTGGAAGACGTGAGAGTGCACAGAAAGTCGACATCCCCAAGGAGGACTTTGACTTTGAGAGCTCGAATGCCAAATTCAACAAGCAGGATCTGGCAAAGGAGGCGATTGCCACTGGAAGTCCACTGGCAAGCCCGACGAACGGTGACAAGGCAGATCCACTTTCGAATGGTCATGCAAATGGCGTTGAGGATGTTGTGATTCCGCCAAAGCCGGTCGAGAAGGGTTATGACAAGAAGTCATCGTTCTTCGACAACATCAGCAGTGACCTCAAGGACCGCGTTGAGCAGCAGTCAAGCGGTGATGTGGTCGATGGGCGGGCAATGCGCAACCAAGAGCGCGCCAGAAACATGGACACGTTCGGCCAAGGCTCTGTCGACGGAGGCTTCCGTGGCAGAGGACGAGGACGTGGCCGCGGTCGTGGTGGCTTCAATCGTGGTGGCAGAGGTTACTATGGTGGTAATGGCGGTTACGATAACCAAAACCGTGGTGGATATCGCGGCCGAGGAAGAGGTGGCGCTGAAACTGCGACGGCTTAGGGAGGCGTCTTTCTGCAGTAATTGGCTAGCACATTGTCTTCTGAAAAGCACGCCAGATGCGCGCATGGATCACTTGTACTATATGGAACGTACGAACTACGAGAGAAGAGAGAAATGAATGGGGAGAAGGAGCGACGACCTGCCGTGGGCGGTCAAACGCGAGCTGCGACTTTCGCAGAACCACATTCCGCATATCTTTTTCGTTCTCACATCGTGGCAGCTGTGTGCCGGACTTTCGACTAACGACAGAGATACAGGCATCGAACGATCAGCGCAGCAGGCGCAGAATGTCGTTCCTTCCTCGTCGACCAGCTACTGGTGACCCTCAATGCCTTACAAGCCACCAAGTCTATCGGGCATACACGATACCGAAGAGACCGTTTGATATATGGTTGTGCGAACATAGTCGTACAATACTGATGCGGAAGGATTCTCACAGGGCGTTTCTGCCTTTGTAAGCATACCTCAGCCTCAGCGCGACCTTTTCTAAATCCATATATATACGACCTTGTCAGTCATCCGGAGCAGTAGCATCTTCAATACAAACAACATGGCATTCAACGACTTGCAGACTCGTCTATCAGGAACATCTCGTATCCTTACTGACCCTGCCAGTGAGGAATTTCAGATCTATATGGAAAGATGGAGCGAGCTCAATCGACAAACTCCTGCTGCTATAGCTCTGCCCGAGACTGAGGAGGATGTCGCAGCAATCGTATGTCACAACAATCCTCGAGCGCCTGCTCACAGAATTACTGAGTAGTGTCAAATTAGGTCAGTTACGCCAACGAAAACGAGATCCCCTTCACAACGAAGTCCGGCGGCATGAGTCTGTACTCCACGATTGGATCGAATGGCATTATCATCGATCTCACCTCGTTCCCTTCGAAAGTGACCATAAATAAGAGCGCCCAAACAGCAACCCTAACCGGAGCAGTCACAGCAAAAACTATGTCAACAGAACTCGCGAAAGAAGGTTTCTGCACAGCAATGCCCTCAGCAAACCCCATCGGCGCAATTCCCTTCTTTCTCAACGAAGGCAATTCACCTCTCGCAAGCCGTATCGGCTTCGGAAGCGATCTGATCATCTCTGCTCGCCTCGTAACAGCCAAAGGCCATATCCTCGATATCGATGCAACAACCAATCCAGACCTCCTCTACGCTATCAAAGGCGCGGGACAATTCTTCGGAGTAATTCTTGAACTCACGATCAAAATCTTTCCTTTCGAAGAAGCCCTCGGGAACGCAGGTGGTAAAATCTGGACTGGAGTCTTCGTCTTCCCAGTCTCTTCTGCAAGACTCGTTGCGGAAACTATGCAGAGCATCGTCAATGATGCCAAGCACGAGACGAATGGATTAATCGTGATATCCTCTCCACCACCACATTTCAATCCCGCCATCTGCGTCTTCCCGAAACTTCTCGGATATCACAAGGAGGGTTTAGAGAAAGAAGTTTTTAAATCTCTATACAACCTCTCCCCGATCTTCGCGGCTGGATCTCCAACTCCGATCCAAAATGTCGGAGATGCATTAGCTCCTGTCGCAGCGAAAGAACAAGGACAGTTTAAGAAACTCGTCCTGACAGGGTTACACGAATTCGATCCAGAAGCTTTCCTGAAAGTCGTTGATCTCTGGACCAATCTTGTTGAGAACTATCCCGATACTGTTCCCGGAACACAGTTCGGTATTCAATGGGATACCCGCTTTCCAAAGAAGCCCGAGGAGGGTTTCGAGAGTGCGAATTCTTTACATGGGATGAGGTTCTGGGGGAATTGTATTACTTGGTGTCGAAATGCGACGAGCGTAGAGCCTCTGCAGAAGGTTTTAGATGAGGTCGTAGGTGTTTTGAGGGAGAAGCAGAGTGTGGAGGAGTATGTGGACTTTAGTAATGGTGTTAGAGGGGGACCGATTGAGAGGAGGTATTTTGGGGAAGAGAGGAGGGAGAGATTGAAGGCGTTGAAGAGGGAGTGGGATCCAGAGGGAGTGTTTAGCAGGGAGCTGTTGTGAGATGGCTTGATGCTTGATTCGAAGCATACTCTTCTGACGCATAGCTGTTCTGTTGTTCCGTACCGCGTCGTTTCCTCATCTCTGAGCCTCAAGTCTTGATGTTCATGGTAGTCATTCAGTAACTCTCTTCGCTCTTCTCCAGAGCAGTCAGTGTCTGGTCAGCATCTCACCGAACGGCTTTCGAGCGTCTACACGACTTCCTAGCGTTCAGTCCTGCTATGCAGTGCTCGATGCGGGTTGACAATCCGAGATGTTTCTCCCAGCAGAAAGTCAGTTCTACCACCATTCCCAGGTATCCTTGGTTCTGTGGTCTAGGCATGCAGTGTTGCTCCTGTCGAATGTGTCCGTATGCGCCTGGATGGCCTCAGCCTGCCGATATCACTCTCGAAGCAGGCGGCCATTTAGGCCGCGATCGATATCTGCAAGGCTCATTGAATGTGCCGAACAGGTCTCCAATTCGACACAGCGTATTCCTGGCTTTGCTTGTCGTTACAAGTCGTTGGATCCTCATGTTCGTAGCAATAAGCGCGGCCTGACACCATCCAGCCTCCTTCGTGGCACCACATTCCTGGAAAAATACTTGAGCCAAGTCGATCCATACGCATATCAAGTGCGCAAAGGCCATGGATTGCAGACTACTGTAATAGTACACACTCTTGCAGATGTCGACCGCCGCGTTGTACGCTTTTCGTTCGATTTCTGCAGGTGTCCGATGTATGGCTGGATACGCATCTGGACATGCCTGGATGAGACGGAGGAGCGTGCAGTCTGCCACAAGTATCATGAACCAAGAGCATACAGAGCGCATAGCATGTGCGGGATCTTTGAAAACATGGAAAGTCGTGAATGTTGAGCTTGTGGTGATGAAGCAATGTTCTTCAATTTCCATGTCAAAGGCGTCAAAGTCGGTGACAGCAGCAATGCCTGGCGATCCGGCGAAGTCAGTCTCAACCCAGCTGAGCAGGTCTTCTCTGATCTTGTCGAGCTGTGCGCAAAGACCGAAGACCGACAGTGTTTCAGAGTTGATATCTGTCGAGGGATGCAGAAGGGTATCCGCTCTTTCGAGAAGCCCTGGCAAAGGTACCAGGATTGGGTACCAGTCTCTCGAGCCGCCGGGCGTGAACTTGTTCTCTAACTTACGCCATTCTGGTTGACTCCAGAAGAAGCGTTTACGTTTCGCTACAGATACGAAGAGTGACTGAAATCGCAGCCACATCAAGAGTCTCTGATCGAAAGGCTGAGTTGGGTCAAAGGTTGAAGGTCCGACTGCTTCGGCGTACTGGCTCGCGCCGAATAAATGCGTAGCGTAGTTTTGCCACTTGTCGTTGTTCGCGGGATTACCATCGTTGTATACGCTCATGAGGAGACAGCTAGCAACGACTTCCCGAGGGGTGAAGGCTTGATCTGTCCTTCCTCGCATAGCCAACAGCATGGAATTGAGTGTCTTGCCGTAGGCATTCTGCGATGCTTGCAGTAACCTCTGATCCTTCTTACAGCTGCCTAGGTGAGCCAGACATAGTGTGTCAACGGCGCTGCTCATCATTGGCGACGAAAGATCCAGTCCAGGAAGTTCTAGCAACGGACTCATATGTCGTGCTAGCCATATCTCAGGTTTTATGTCTGTCGGGAAGTATGAGGATAAGAATGTATACAGAAGTTGAGTCCTTTCCACGGACTGAGAGCTAATCCTTGGTATAGTGTCCCTGATCTCCTCAGGCGAGCTTGAGCTCGCTGAAGAATAAAAGTCATCTTGGTGAGCTGGTAGGTCAGAAGCAGTGCACTCGGAGCAGCGACCAGTCCAGTTCTCCACCTGCGATCGATATGAGACATGATCTTGAAGTCACATGCCAATTTCGCAGCTCACCTTGCGTCGCCTCCGACAAGCCGAACATCTTGATATTGCTTTCTTGGGACGCTTTGTTGAAATTGTAGCAGGAGATCGTCGCCGGTCTGCGTCCATCGCTGCCGAATCCTTCACTAAGCTATGCCCTCCGATCATCAAGGTCCGAGACGGGAAATGGTTCTGCGGGTGCACGACCGGCTATGCAATGCCATGCTCGATTCTGGAGAGCGTATTGTTCCTTCAGCGTGGAGCTCCGAGCCTTGATTCGTCATGCGAGTTGTGCTCCCTAGAATACTGCCAAGATGCTGGTCACTCTCCCGGTTGCCTTGTGATAGAACAGCGCGCTGGAAAAGCAGAGCACAATCGGCGCTAGACGAATGGAATTGATCCGCCGCCATCAACTCAGCCCTCAAAGCCTCGGCGCTGTAGAATCTGGTACGCGGTAGGACGGCCTTGCAAGCTTATGTAACAGAGTTCAGGACTTGCCTTCTGCGAACGAGACTTGGAACCACTCACGCACAGTAGACGCTTTTGACATGAATGTGATATCGCTTCCTCCTTCCCATCACCGAGTATGTCCGACTCATCCCACATGACCGAACCAGCACAGGTTGCAGGCTGTCTTTGCCGCAACGCTTGGATCCATCCCCCATTCGCCTAGCACGGTCTCGCTCAGCATCTTGATCATGGATTATGGACTAGTGCACAGCGATACAGGCGAATCCATGCTTTCGCACGCGTGGATGTGGGTGTGATGGGCGACAATCACACCTCGCCCAAGATGCTTGGCAACCACCACGGGCTCAGCGCTCGCATTGCTGCAACTATCCTGCTGGATGTAGGGCTGTCTTGTTGTTTTTATGACAGGATCAGTATACCCAAATCTCCTCAAGCACTGCTGCCCGCTCTACCAAGGACAATCGTGCTCCAAAGACCACCTGCTGAACTTTCGAATATACCCATGCTCTTTCAGTAAAATAAGCGAGATCTCCCACATCACCAAGATCCGGAACATCGAATAGATCCACGAGCTCCAAAACTGTGCAGAATCCCTGGAAGCGTACATTGCGGCTGCTGATCGGCGATGAACACCATCGTAGAGGTGTCAAGGGAAATCTGGGAAACCCGTTGACGTCGCGTCTTTTTCGCGTATGAATGGTGCCTTGTAGAATGCCGCCTGGCGTTTGCGTTGCTCTGACACGAGCAAACATGGCGAGCAGTTCCTCTTCACTGATGTTCAAGTTCTGGAAAGCTGAATGGCGCGAGGAGCTCAGAAATGTAGCCTCATCCACAGGATGATAGTTGAGAATGTGAGGTAAGTGACGTTGTACATGCCGTTCAATCAGCTCATGTGCAAGCACTCTAATATCGTCTGCTTCGCGGAAATTACCGCCTGTCAAATAGTCAGTGTGACAGATACTGCGGTCGCATGGCTCGTACCCCTTGACGCTGTTACGCGGGCTCTTGAAGACGGGGCGCCGAAGACGTGTCCAAGCACATGGAAAGTCTAGATTGGCGAGAACCATGCTGAGACCTTCTGAAGGCGCCGTGAGCTCATGCTGGTCTTACTCAGTTCTCTTGCCGAGGAAGTGTACAAGTCACCCTTCCGTCGAGTGGCCGTAGCTGAGGTCGCGATGCCAGACACCGTAGTTTGATCTCAGCCTTCCCTTTTGGAGCGGGACACCTTCATTTCGAGGCACATGTAAAATCTCATGCCCTCGCGTGCATCTGTCCTCAAAGCTCCTCCACTCTCGTAATCGAAGCCAAGCAAATGTATATACGTACCTCCATTGTTTGCTGCAGCCATCTGGCCGGCCCTATGATAGGCGAAAGCTTTGGCATCCTCAATCCTATCATATGGATCTGGCTGTAGTCCACGATTCGCTATGAAGACCTGTAATGCTTCGAGAACCGGCAGATTGAAGATTGATTGATTGAGGTTGTTCACCGTGGTATGCAGATGATCCAGGGCGGCAGAAACACGCTGTCTGGCCAGCAGCTCGCGATTCTTCTCGTTATCGATAATGCTCTTGAGATTGCGGTTGAGCAGGCGACATCTCAGAATGCCTTTTATTGGCGTGTATGCTAGGATGATCAAATATATTTCTGCGGGAAGTTGGGAGAATGACGCGATCTTGTGCGTAGACTCCATGCTGTTCGTTTGAAGACTGTTCTTCGGCCTGATGGTTGGAAAGGTCGGAAGGTGTATTGCGTAAGGTGAGGTAGACGGCCGATTGTCGTGCTTGGCCGCACATTCTCTCCGAAGCGAATGGGCAAATTCAAATCGAGTGGCTGCTTATAGAAAGTCCAGAAAGCAGAACACACGACGTGGGCACGTCAGGATAGTGGCCAAATCGCTTGGGCTGACTTGGCTGAAGTGTATTCGGTCAATCTGCGGCGCATCCCACTGTACCCACGTCGCTTCAGCCCGAAATGTCCAGGATCGGTCTGACCATCTTCGATCTGTTCGCAATGCTTGCAGTTGACGCCTTGATAGCTGTTGCAGTTGTCGAGGAGGGATAAAGGAGACGTAAACAATTTATTTCAAGGTAGCTTGTCTTGGCAATCCCCTACCACTCTAGGTGCATAGTTTCCAGAGTGTCGGTAGCGACATCTTCCTAATCGGATCGATAGATCATCTCATCACAATACCGCTGACGAAACAGTGCCTCTTTGAGTATGTTCGCGAATCAGGTCCGGTCCAGAGTGCCGAGTAAGCGCTCTGTTCCTCTATCAGAAGTCCATGTTCGTCTCGTGAGCATCTGCACCTCTGCCCTCACTGTATTTGAGAACTGCAGCCAATGCAAGGTGCATCTTAGACGTGTCAGGCGACGGTGCTACCAGCCGTGTCCGTACAATTGGAACACCAACAACAGTACGGCCTGTGCGGCACGGACGCGCAGGCAGATTGCAGCGCATCCTTTTCAATCTGTCGGACGTCGACAGACTGGTTGGGATGATCCGTCCAGTTCTTGCTCGGACACGACACCACGCACTTAGATCCATCAGACCAGCGTCTGCATCTGGAACATGGCGGCGGTGCATACCTCGAAGGCATAGGGATGTTGCTGGCTACGCCGTGGGCAGCCATCCAAGCCTGTGCTATACGGCGCAGGTAGCAGCATGCACCATCCAGGACTGAAGACGACGAACCCGGCTTGCTGTTTCGAGAACAGCTGCAGGCGCGATGTGCGCAGTAGCTTTGGCCGGCGTACACAAATTGGTTGATGTGCAGCTTGCGCAATGCAACTCCATGCACATCTTCTTGCCCCGATGAATTTGATTGCGTCAGGTGTTGTCCAGCTCGTTCTGCCTGGAGATTGTCAGGTGCTAGAAGCTTTGCTGCTTCACCGTGGTGTGAGCATTGTGCGCACTCTGTCAATCCTTTTCTGTGCAGCCTCCAGCTTCTCCAATCTCCTCTTCCTCTCCGTGTCACGTTGCTCCATGGCTTCCAGTTTCTGCTTCAGTCGCTCATTTTCCTTTCTGACAACTTGTGTCACATCGCCTCCAGCAGTCTCCAACTCCTTTATCTTGTCCCGCAGAGCAGCATTTTCTCGACGCTCCTGGGCCACCATATCATTCGCTTGTTGGAAGAGACTGGCACTCAGCTCTTCGACTTCTGCGTTCACAGCCTTGACTTTATTCTCCGCGGCTATGCGTGCCGTCTGCTCTTTGATCAAAGTAGCCTCCAGATCATGCTCCCGCGCTGACACCGCTCCGTCAGCTGGTGCCAATGAGGCCTTGCGCATGAAGCTTCCCAGGCGTGAGAGGCCAGGCGGTCGTTCCGGTGGATGCGCGGGTTTATGCTCGTCTGAGTTGTTCGATGTCCCCGAGCCCTGACGATTGTGCTGTTGTCGCAACTGCTCCTTCAAAACGCGAATCTCATTCTCATAGTCCGCGAATCGCTGAGCTACATAGATAACGTCAGTTGGCGCATTCATAGAGAGGATGTAGTGCTGCTGCTCCTGCTACCCTGCAGCGCATCACCATATCCTTTGCTGCGTGCAGCGGTGGTAGCATAGCATAGCATTGCGGCCTGGGGTCTGAAGGTTGTTTCGTAGCCACGTACCTGCCGCCGTGGCCTTCTCGACCAACAAAGTGTTTTCCTCTTCAAGCTCTCGGAGTCGCATTCCGGTCACGCCATTGGGCTCAACATCCAACGCAGAGTCGTGCGCACCATGCCTGTGAATGACAGGGACGCCATTCGGCAGTCCACCGCTTGCCATAACCACCAGCAACCGAGTCAGGACACATAGGCGACATGGGCGCCGATGCGAGATGGAAGGGTCGTCCCTGATGGGATTGAAGGCAGCGGTCGGCCTGCCAAGGGACTCGACTTCGTGTCTGGAACACGAGGCGCGGTTTGGTCAAGCCAAAGAGCCCACCACAAAGGAGCGGTGTTTCAACAAGCCTGGTACTTCTTGCTTGCTTGCAGCGGAGCGCACCGATCCAGAAGCGCAATTCTCAAAGGGTTCTCAAACGGCCGCTAGGACAAAGTATGCCTTCTTCGCACGTGGTCGGTGGTGGCTGGATGCTGTGCATTAGGATCGTTAGGATATTTTGTAGGCGTCATCAGGAATGCAGCTGCCAAGATGCACGGCATTGCATTCGGCGTGGCATATGTGAGCGTGGAATTGGAAAGTGAGAATTCGAGAGGCAGCTTGCGCAGCCTGAAGCAGCAGAGCACAGGACCAATTCAGTATGAGAGGCGGGGTCGCGAGATATGCAATATGAGGTTCCAGGCGTGTATTTATTACTACTGTAGGGCCACATTATACTGGTGAGCGTCGGAAACACTTCCGAAGCACAAATGTTTCCAAGCGACCAGTCAATTTTCGGTTCGCATGCATTTCTGTGATACTGTCCTTGGTGATCCAAGGGATTCTGAAGACACATGAATACTGTGAATACTCTGCTGGTTGTCTTCAGGCCGCCTTACGAGCTTACGGGCTGCAAGCGTGTAGAAGCCGACCTGAAGCGGCCGCCACCACTTGGCCGCGGCTCAAACTCAATATCTCTAGACTGAGGCATCAAAGTCACGAACATCAGATGATGTATGAGTAGCGACCTACCTAGACAGGAATACGCAAGTTATGACGGTTCTCGAATCTGCTCACCATACTGATAGCCCAATGTGGATCCGTTCAGTGCAGCTAGCGAACTGATTGCAAAGCTGATCCACCTTTGTTCTTGTCAAGAGAAGAATCAGAGCAAGAACCGCGGAAGCGATGTGGAAGCAGGACCAACAGACCGGGGCCCCTGAGGGTGGATACAATGTGCCGGGACGATCAACTCGCGACAACCGATCTTGACGTAGTATTTGTGGACCAGCGAATTTGGGTGCTGCGCTCGGCAGACAGGTAAAGATTTGAAGGTCCACCGCAATGCTTCAGCTCTGCATCCTCCAGTATCCAGACGCCAAAGGTGCAAGGCGAGCTGAGAATTCGATGCGTTCACTTCAGCCGACGCGGGTGGTTAGACGTAAGATCCCAGGAAACCATAGCATAACATGTAGCGTCATGATTCTGGTTGGTTGCTGCAGGTGAGCCGAATCTGAGCCGCGTTGCCAGAAGAAAGCTGGAGAGCTTGAACTGGGCTGCCCGGACAGTTGGAAGTATAAAACGTGAAGGAATGTTGTAGGGAGTCTCGGCATGCCGAAGCGAAAATAGGCCGAATTATGTCGTCGAGATGAAGATTGGGCACTTCAAGGCGCACATGCTGGGAGAGAGTGGTGACGACAAATGTCACGTCCGTCAAAGATTGGTAGAGAAAAGCGGGCTGAAGACAGCGAGCACAGGCAGGTGTGGCTTGAGATCGGCGATCAGGAGCGTCAGAGCGATCGTGGCTCGTTAGCGCGCTCGCGGGGGACTGGCATCTCCATTCGTTGCGAGTTGACGTATCGACCGACGGACCTGGCGCCGCAGTGCCTGGCAATCAGTTTCTTCGAGCTGCACAGAGCGGAGAGGAATAACGTGCATTCCCTACCTGCAAGCAAGGGCAGTGCGACAAGCATTTCGCTAGTCTCAGTGCACAGACCACTCGCTTAGCTGGCCAATGGTTCGTTCCTCACGCTGCCCCAGTATACGGTGGTCTAAGGGTCCTAACGCGTAAAAACCTCTATATTATAGAGCTTCCTTATATAAATAGTATAGTAATATTATAAAGCTCCTATACGCGTTAGATATATATATAGCGTTATATAGACTAATAACTAAGAAAAACGAGCCTAGTAATTATTAAAATTAATATACTAAATAAGCTAGTAATATTAGAATAACCTATATACCCTATATATAAAA
>JAASFE010004572.1:3655-36388 GCA_013365205.1 Pseudocercospora cruenta
TCCGCGGACGGTCGTGCTTGGCCGAGCGGCCGTTCACAACATCCCAAAGTCCGGTGTTGCCTGAGGTTATCTCTCTCGTCAACAACAATTGTAACACCTTGGAGAATGCTCTACCATTGATCTTGACAACTTACATGGGATCAGCGGCTTGTGTAAGCCGGGATAGGGAAATGACTATCTTAGAGACAATGCCTGCACCGCCCAGCTCGTTTGGCAGAGATCCATTACATCGCTTGAGTAGGCACACATCACTCGACATCTAACGATGGTCCATATGCGATCGTGATCCGAAAGGCAGCAAGGACCTGTCGTCTGTGCTGCTGTTGTCCCAATCGTGCAGTTACGAGGGGCAGCAGACAGTGGTGCAGTCATGCTCCCATCGCCTGGGTTTCGAATGAAGCAATGGTTCGAAAACATCGTAATTGCGATAAACGGTCATTGTGCTTCACAGCAGGACCAAGACATTCTCAAAACCTACAAACTATCTTTCTATCCACCAATGGTGCTCTCCTCGAAGGATGGGAGCCCGAAAAGCATTTTGGTAATCTCGTCGCTCTCAACCCCAAGCAAGTTTACCCTAGCCTGATTCCACAAACCGATGTCTGATAGTTGCGATCGAAGCATTTCCATCACGATGTTGACGTGCGAGGGAGGCACGCATGAGACCTGCGACTTACCTAGGTACGATCTGCGTCAGCCATGAGTCTTTGGTGTCGAAGTCATTGTTAACGATGCAGAGCAAGAGTGGAAGGAGGAGTGGGAGGGAAGTGGCAGGGTGGTGGCCGGCGCCGAGCATCGGCCAACGCTGAACAGCCATATCATCAACAACACGATCCTCGCAAGGACATGGTGATTGAACGATGGCGACGCTCAAAACGAGAGATGAGCTGCTTATATGCGTAGCATGCGGCACGCAATTCGACATTCCGGCATCCAACCCACCGAAAGGATGTCGAATCTGCGATGTAGTCTACACTACTCCCAAGTGAGACACCGAATACTAACAACATTTATCAGGATCCACGTCAATTCGTCCCTCCAACCGGTCAAGCATGGACAAGTCTAGCCGATATGCGAAGCAGTGGCAAATACAAAAACACCATAAAACGAGATGAAGTCGAGACCAGGATGTTTTCCATCTTCACAGAACCCAAATTCGCCATCGGCCAACGCTGTATTCTCCTTTGGACACCTTACGGCAACGTCTTATGGGATTGCATCACCTACCTCGACCAGGAGACCGTAGACTTCGTAAACTCCAAGGGCGGTCTTCAAGCCATCGTGATTTCACATCCGCACTACTATACCACGCATCTAGACTGGGCCAACACGTTTGATTGTCCAGTATATTTCGCTGAAGACGACGTAGAGTGGGTCAGTCAGCCTGACCCTGACGGGAGAAGGAAGTTGATTGGGAAGGAGAAGATCCAGGAAGATATCCTGGGCAAAGGAAGTGAGCTCGTCAAGGCCATCAAGGTGGGCGGCCATTTCCCGGGATCTTTATGTCTGCTTTGGGACTCGAAATTAATGATTGCTGATACATTGGTTACCACGCCGGTGAGTGTGATTGTGCTTGAGGTGAGAGATGAATGCTGACCAAGTAACAGTCCGGACTCTACCATATCGATCGCCCGCCTGGAACGAACTCTTATGTCTTTATGTGGTCGATTCCGAATATGATACCTCTGTCACCCGACATTATTTACGAGATGTGGGAAAGACTGAAGCCTCATGACTTTATGAGCACGCATGGTGCCTTTGCTGGCATTGATGTTCGAGATAGGAATGTTAAAGCACGGGTGCTGGAGAGCATGAAGATCCAGGTGTCGAGTGCAGGTTGGGACGATCTTGCAATTTTGAGGGAGACTTTATGAGTTGGCACAAGAAATCTTTACTATTCACAGTTGTCAAACGCTAAGTGCTAGCACGCCGAGGAGTCGAAGGACTGCAATCACAATCAATACGAGTTTCCGCAAGAATGAATAGGGTCGATCCAACTCACGCCATCTTTCGCCTTCGCAGCATGACTTCCTCGTTCCGCTTCAGATCCTCTCTGCTGCGCTCTACAGCTCGATCGATGCTCGCCTGAACACGACCAGCGATCTCTTCGATTGGTGTCTCCATACCCACAAGTCCGATGAACTTGCCTACTTTCCTTCTCTTGATGCGTATGCGCTCTTTGTCACTTAGGTTGGCGTAGGGATTGCGGATGCTACCTTGCACTTCATCTGCTTGGCTTGGGACGACCGGCGTCTGAAGGTCCTCAACCGTGTTCATCAGGTCCTCGAGCCACAATGCTTCATCATGGGACAGAGCTCTGCTGTGCCGTCGTTGTTGCTTGCCGTCTTTGCTGACAGCAGAAGTGGGTGTACTGACTCTCGGTTTTGCGAGGAACTCTTTGTCCCAATTCATGGACGCCGGGTAGTGATGTGTGTACTTGTGTGGCGTAGACTGGTGGTAGTAGTGTGCGATACTGTCGAGCTGATTTTCTGTGAGCAGATGGAAGGCCATTAGAGTCTTTGGAAAGTCAGGGTGTGGTGGGCCCTCTGGGAGAGGCACGAGCGGTGCGAGACGAAGCTGCAGCGTCGCGATCTTCTTTGCCAGGATTGTATTGTTGCGAGTGGAAGGTGCCATTGCAGAGGGTTTTCGGCGAGTTATTGGGGTGGAAAATGATGACTGGTCTTTCCTACGACCTGCGGAGGATGTAAAGACGGGCAGGCGTGCTTTGCACGACTGGTAGATGTCAAGATGTACTGTTGAGGTCAGTTCACAACACCGACTTCGAGGTATGGCCTGCTACTATCAAGGGCTTCTTTGTCCGAAACGGAAATGAGACTTCTTCATGCGTGTCTTCAGAATGGCTGACTACCTCGACACAAAGAGCCATCGCGACACACATCATTGGTGATGTGCCTTCTTTGTCTTGCTTCATCTGACAGTGACCATGATCTCATGTGAAGCATTGTCTAGACATGTGTCGAAAATAGCTCTTCTACGTCGGTGTCTCAGGCCGATCTTCTGTTCCCTTCTCTTGACTGGCCTGGCCTGACAAAATCGGAAAGTGAGCTGTCGGCTGAGGACATCGCGAACAGCGCAATCCTCCCGTCTATTCAATCTTGATCGTTCAGGAATCAGATATAGGCCTGGAAGCTAGTGTACCGACCGCGGTGTACTCGTGAGATACGCGACGGACGCGGAATCGGGCGTGGTAGACGACGAACCTGCTCTCTGCATTACGTAGATGATGAGAACTGCGAGAGGTCAAGTAAATGAGGCTTGTAGAGTCTCGCCATTATGCCATGTCAGACGACGGATACAGAGTCACTGCTCGAGAAATGTTTCGGCAGGGATAGAACTATTGGGAATGTGACCCGCGGCTTCCCAATCGAGGCAACCCGGCTCTATGAGCTAGGAACGAGAAGTTGATCAACAATTACATATGTTCAGCGGCCCTTATGTCAACACTACTCTGATGCTCCCATATATGGGAATACAATACTATGATTCCCGCCACCTCCGAAAGTCGCACGCAGATAAACCGTGATCAATGGCTCAATGCCCAACCCCAAGGCTCCCGTGAGCCACTCTTCCAACTCCAGCTCCACAAACTCCTTCTCGTAAAATCGTTCCATATAGGCTTTGAACTCGTTCGGCGGCACCTTGACACCTCCACTATAGTGACGGAACCGAAGATGTTGTGGCTGAGGCTTCGCAAGCACAACACCAGCGATATCCGCCGCTACTGTCTCAATTGGAGCAAAATCGAAGAATCCTTGCACGTTGATTTGGGAGACTCGCGGGATTGCACCCATTTCGGCCGAGAATTTGAGGATTGCATTCAGCGCGTCCTCTGAAGTGGCTTCCGCTCCGATCAGTGCACAAGGACGATGGATCGTGACTTGAAATGCACTTCCTGCTGCTTCTGCGAAGCGTTCTAGAAAGACCTCGCTGGTCCATTTGGACGCGGTGAAGCCCTCCGATGCGTCGACTGGTGGCTGATGCTCTTTCACGGAGACCGGTGGTAGCGCAGCTTGTGCGTCTTCGTTCAGCAGTGTCACTCGACTGGAGGAGATGTAGTGCAACGGCACACGACGAGGAGCAGCCAGCTTTGCCAGGAACTTGGTGCTGGCGACATTCGTTTGTCGAAGGGAGAAGTAGTTGTTCAAGCAGTGACCAGTGCTCCCAGCCATGATGACCCGGTCCACGCTCCGCATTAGGCTCGCAACGGTGTCGTCGCTCAAACCAAGATTCTGTTGACGCAGACTATTGCTGCTTTCGTAGACAATGACGCGCTTAGGATCGACATCGGCAGGGATTGACGCTACTGCTATACAGTGAACCCGTCGGATCGCAGGATCGCCAAGCAGAGCACGCAGGATCTTGCCACCAAGGAAGCTATCTGCACCGGTCAAAAGAACTTCGGCTGCGTCTCCCACAGGCGGCTGATTGATGATGTGTTGCGAGCTCAATGCCGATGCAAGATCTTGAGAGAGCCTTGTTTCTTGGTCCCAGTTGATTCGATCAGGCGCAGGTAGATCAGAGACACGATTCTCGATCAGCTCTGCCATAGTTCCTAGCGTGCTGTGCATGAACATGTCTCGGATGGACAAATTGACGAGCAGGTCTGTTCGAATTGCCGCCTGAAGCTTCACCAGATGCAGAGATGAGCCTCCCAATGCCAAAAAGTCAACATCGGCACGACGAGGAATGTCGGAACGTCCAAGGACTCTTGCCCATAGCATATGCAGCTCCACCTGTGTAAGCGTCGCCATGCCAGCGGTCGCATCGTCATAATGTTCAGCACTGCCTTTTCGTGGAGGCAGTGGAGTGCGAGCCAGTGCTCCACGGTCGGCTTTACCATTAGCGTTCATCGGCAGCTTCGTGTGGAGGACTACGCGAGTAGGCTTCATGTGTCGCGGTAGCGGTAGCTGTCGCATGAAGTATTCAAGCGGCGCCTCGAGGTCGTGATCGCTGTTGACGACTGGGCTGACATGTGCCACAAGAAAGGCATCGTCGTTGTCCTGGTGTAGGGTGACCACAGCGTCGGATATGAGGTGTGATCCTTGAGATAAGATGGCATGTTCAACATCACTCAAGTCGACTCTGATGCCGCGGATCTTCACAACTGTGTCGCTGCTGAGTCGTCCCAAGAACCCAAGTGTGCCGTCAGAGCGCCAAACGCCACGATCGGCAGTCTTGTACATCGTACCTTCCCGAAGCATGATGCCCTTTCCGGAGTCAATAGCATAGCTACTGCTATCGACAAAGGACTTCGCAGTGGCAATTGGATCCACATATCCGAGGGCGAGTCCATCTCCAGTGATGCCTATTTCTCCTGGAATGCCTGGTGGACAGACGTGACCATGAGAGTCTATTACGAAAATGCCAGTATTCGCAAGAGGATGCCCGATAGACGTTGCGCCTATTGTGAGCGGGTCTTCAGCAACTTTATCTGTATCGCAGGGCATCGTAGACGAGACAGAAGTCTCAGCCGGTCCGTAACAATCAGCGAAATGTGGCCGGTGAGGGAGATTCTCGAACTCCTTTCGAAGAGTCAACGGGACCTTTTCTCCACCACTGATTGCCAGACGCCAGCGATTTAGACGAGACGGGGCATCACCGCTGTAACATAGCCACATGAGATATTCGGTAGGCGTAGCGAAAGTCAGGCTCACGTTTTCCTTGAGCATCAAATTGGTCAAAGCCACCGGGTCTCCGCGGCTTGCCTGCGGTGCAATGATCAGTGTACCTCCGTGGCAAACGGCAAACAAAAGCTGCGCAATAGCCAAGTCGAAACCGAGGTTGCTCTGCTGAAGTATGATCTCGCCTGGCTTCACACCCAGCAGGTCGTGCTGGTTTGCGGCGTAGTTGAGCAGACCTCGAGAGGTTAGCAAGATCGCCTTGGGGACGCCTGTCGTTCCACTCGTGCAAAGAATGGTAGACGCTGTGCTAGGATCTTCCAGACTGTCGACCACATGACCTGAGCCGCAGGCCGGTGTGTCTTCTAGCAACAATACTTGGACTGTTGACTCCGATTTCGACACAACTTGAGAAGCGAGCTCACTAGTTGCGGCATGACACAGCACTGTATCAGCTTCAGAAGCCCGTAGCATGGTTACGAGTCTCGTGGGAGGTAGTGTTGCATCCAGTGGAACAAATGTTGCACCAACTCGCCAGACGGCGAGCATGCTGATTGCCCACGCTCGTTGTGGCTCACAAATGACCGCAATGCGCCGACCTCGGTAAGGGAGCATACGGGCGGCCAAAGACATGATGTCCTGTGCCAATTCAGCGTAGGACAAGGAACCGTCGACATCCTTAATAGCTATGACAGCAGGATTATCTTTCAGGGTTTGATCGAATCTTGCTGTGATGGTCGATGGCCAATCAACGAATGCTTTGCGGCCAGGTTTACCAATTTCGAGGGCTTTCTGAACCATAGCACCAGGATATACTTGAAGTTTTCCGAGCGGAACGTCGACCATGGACTGGTCCATAGCGTTGCCCAAGAATGTGAGGTACATTTGTGCCAGGAGCTCAGTGGCCTCTCGGGAGTACAAATCTGTTCTCGTGATGACTTGAACGAAAGAGGGTCCAGACACAGGCATTGGAACGACGAGGAAGGTGATATCGTATGACATTGTGGAGTCGATGGAGTCGAGGATGTTCAGTTGACAGTTTCCAAGCGGTATCGCAGCGGATTGTCCAGGACGAACATCAAAGCCAACCTGGAAGAGAGGCGTGCATGTGGGATCACGTCTTACGCCGACCTTGTCCAGAATTGCATCGAAGGGGACATTTGCGTGTGCTCGTGCCTCACGATATGTTGCATTTACTTGTTTCACCAGTTCTCCGAAACGTCCCGAGGTTGATGTTCGAAGTCGGACAGGGAGCATATTGACGAAGAAACCCATGCTCTCTGCCGTCTCAGCGTCACGGCCAGAGTCTGTGACTCCAATGCAGATATCATCAGTCTCAGCAAGGCGCGACAGGAGACCTTGGACAGCTGCTAGGTAGAAGTTGACTGATGTAACACCAAGAGATCTACTGATGGCATTGATGCGGTCGGCTATGTTCCCGTCGAGCTCGACAAGAACAGTATGGTTGGAGGTCTGTTCAAGACCTGGCCGCGCTTTGACAGATGCGAAGGGTAGAAGTGGGAACGGCTCAGGAGGTGTCGAGAACTGTTTGGACCAATATGTCGTCAGACCATCAGAGGCAGTATCTTGTGTGGCTTCTTCGATGGCAAGGGAGATTGAAGATTTGCCAGGAGCTGATAAAGCTGCACCTTGGTAGGCCATGTGCAGATCTCGGAAGAAGGTGCGCCAAGCAGAGCCATCCATAGCGATGTGGTGATAGCCGAGCAGTAGTGTATTTTCATCGCTCGTGTGAGAGATCAGCACGACCTCGAGCGCTTGGCCGTGCTGCAGACGCCACTTTCGTGCGCGCAGCGCATTCTGTGTAGTTCTCACAGCCTCTCTGCTGTCTGTGGATGCGGAAATGTGCTTGAAACAATCCAAAGGGTTTTCGAGAAGGCCTTGCCGAGGTGCATCGGTGCCGTCCTGGAAGAAGCAGGTATGCAGTCCGGGATGATGAGCCACGAGTGTCGCAACTGCTCGACGAAGGCGGGGGATATGAACGTGGCCTTTCATGTCATAAACGAGAATGTTATTGTTCTGGGTGTGATCCGCTGACATTTGGTCAGCAACCCACATTCTACAGTCCAAAAAGTAGAGACGTCAGCGAAGAGCCAACACTCAAAGCAAGGAAATGGGCGCTGACTAGGGATCGATACAGGCCAAGACTCACCTTGTCTGAGCGTGCGTCATGGGCGCGGTGCTTTTCAGAGTTGGCGGTGATTCTGTCTCATTTGATTCCTCCTCTTTGCGCTCAACTTCACTGTCGCTCATCCTCATCTCTACAGCCGAATCGCCAGTATCGCTCGTACTCGATGGCGAGAGAGATTGATCGACAATCGAAGACGACATGCTTGCGATCCCATCATGTTCCAGATCCGTCTCGGGCGTAGCAGAGTCTGTAGGTCCTGCTTCTGTTTTGGCTTTGCTCCTCTCGGCAAGGTATTGGGATGCGGCAAAGGCACATATGGACTCGCCGCTCTCACCGCTCAACAGCTTGAGAACAGGAACATCCACATGCACCTCTTTCAAGAACCAGGTACGAAGCTCGACTGCAAGAAGAGAGTCGATACCGACATCGAGGAGAGGAATATCGATCTTGAAGCTACCTGGAGACATCTGGAGCATTGTCTCCACTCTAGCTGCCAATGCTTGACTCAAGACTGCGGCAGCAGTGTCTTCGGATGTCGTCTCTTCCAGACGAGCAGTGACCGAAAGAGGATCAGCATCTCCTCCACCAGCCAGATTGTTGGACGCCTGTTCCTCCCGAACGTAGTGAGAGGCAAGAATATTCTTGTACCATTGTGGGTGTGCCTCGCTAGGCGTATTGCTGTCGTACACGTATGGCCCCATGCCTGTTATGATGTCTGCAGTAGTGGAAGTCACAGTCTCGCCTTCCCGAACAGGGCTCGCTGCTACAGCTTCGGCAAAGATCTGGTGCACATCGATCTCAGAAAGAGGTAGTTTCATCGTGCGCGCAAGCTTGTCGAACATTGCTTGGCCACGCTCAGCGACATATCCGACGTCAGCCACGGCTCCCACGTCGATGACTGACGAAGCTAGTCCTTGCTGCCGACGATGCTTGGTCAGCATAACTTGGTAGAGGGAAGCGGCATCGTAATTCGATTGGCCAGCATTTCCAATGATACATGACAGTGTGGAGAACAGGATGAAGAAGTCGAGGGTTGGATCACTGAATGCCTCGTGAAGATACAGTGACCCATTGACCTTTGGTCCCAGAACCTCATTCATGTCGGAAGCTTGCATGTCGAGAAAGAGTCGGTCTCTAAGCACGAGCGCGGCATTTGCCACACCAGCAATGGGTGGCATTTCAGCTCGTATCTTGGCGACTGTGTTCTGAACACTGGTCTTGTCGGAAACGTCCATGCGGTAGACCACGACTTTGGCTCCGAGCTGAGATACTTCCGCAAGCCATTGCGGATCAATCTTGGCGCTACGGCTTGCCAGCGCAATGTGACGCGCTCCATTCTCAACCATCCATCTGCAGATTGAACGACCCAGAGTTGAGACTAGACCAACCAGGAAATATGTTTTGTCAGGGCTGAATAGTCCTTGGCCTCGTATTGGGTTGATTGTGACTTGCAACGAGCTTTCTTGAGGAATGGTCCAATCAACGACAGCAGGATACTTGAGCGAAGCACTTGGGAGGCCGGGCAAGTGATGCGCTGATATCGGCAGGGCTTGCTCAACGGCGTCCACCGTGTCTGCTAGGGTTTGAGAGACAACGGTTCCAAGTTCTGCAAGAGGTAGGAGCTTCCCTTCGAGAAGTAGCGCATCGAGACCGAACGTGATGCCTGAAAATACTGACAGCAGCTTTGTGGTGACCGGATCGTCCTTGGCAAGTGCAACGACGTAGCCGATGTTGGGAGGTAGAGACCTTTGCAGATTGTATGTCGATGCTCGAGGATGTAGAGGAACAATATTGGCGTTGGACGTTTTGGCACTGGCCGTTGACTGGGTGAACACCAGTTGCAACTGGTCTCCGGCAAGCTTCGCTATGACTTGAGCCAGATCTGGAGAGGCACCATGTATGACCACCTTGGGCTCTTGTGAAGCGCCACGAGGAATGGTAGCAAGGACTTGTTTGGCCAATATGAGAAGAGCGCAGGCTTTCAGGTGCTGTGCGTTGCACGGCATCGTCACATCCAGCGCCAGTGATGAAGCCGGTCCAGAGGACATGATCGACGAGTGGGCATCAGTGAGGACAAGTACAGGTCTGTTCTTCAGATCAAAGCCTGTAGCAAGGACTGTCGAGGAGGAATATGGCAAGGTGACAGAAAACGCTGTTTTGATAGCGGTGTTCCCTGCAAGATCGTGCTGACGACCACTCACACCGAATAGCCACGGCTCTGCTTCCTCGACACGGATGGAGCCATCGCGAGACACAGCAGTATACCTGTGTTTGGCCACATCAACGGAACCGACAGGCTTGCTGATATACCGCCCAGCAGAGTTTAGGCGATGGTTCCGCTCCAGGTCTGGCTTCAATCGTGTGATCAGCATCTCACCCTCAGGCGTAAGGGTGAGCTCGGGCTCGTTGGACCATAGAACTGGGTGGAGCCGGAAATTGTCTGAAGCGCCAAGCCTAAGGCGAACGAACGCCTCGACGATCGGGCGAGCATCTACGAACCGAGAGCCCTTTGTAGCCATGTTCAAGAACTGAAGATTGAGTTGCTCCAATTCTATAACCACAGTCCTGCAAAGACCGACCATCATGGCGGCGTGTGGGTCATGGTCATCGAGATGTCCAGTTGTCACCCATAGCATATCGGTGGCTTGTGCAAAGAGGGCTTGGAATTTCTTGAGCCGTGTCTCGGTGACAGCGTCCGCGAAGAAGGGCCGCTCTAGATCACACAAGGCGATCACAGCAGTCGGTCCTGCAGTGTGCATGTCGGGATCAATCTTGTCAATGCTCTGAACCACTTGAACACGTCCCGCAAAGCGTGCTACGTACTGCGAGATGCTTCGCACCGTCTTTGCCATAGCCAATGACTGTCCACCTATTATCAGCACTTGATCACTGAGCGGCACATCGTCCAAGAACTCCAAAGGCCCGCGAAGGATTTCCACACGCGAGTCTGTGGCCTGCGTGACGACCACTGAGATCGCGTGTGAATCTAGGTCCGGCACATCACTTTGATGCTTGTCAACGCCCGTAAAGCCTGTTGCTCTGAACAGATCGTCCCAACCTGGGAGTGTTAATCCAGGTTGACTGGCCATTCCTTCGCGGTTTCCGAGCCACCAGCCTTCTAGCGGACCCATGAGTAGTAACCCCTCGAGGAATTCGCCTGTCACCTCCAGCATGAACAAATATCCTCCGGGCTTCAGCAGGCGACGTACATTCTGCACAGCCTTCGTCAGATCGGTTGTAGCGTGGAGCACGTTTGCGGCAATGACCACATCTTGAGACTCCGCCTCGAAGCCTTGCTCAACAGGATCTCGTTCCACGTCAAAGACTTTGTACACCACTCGGCCTGCGGCTTCAGCGTCCGTATGAGCCAACCGCTCTCGTGTCTTCTCGAAGAAGCCTGCCGAGACGTCTGTAAAGGTGTACTGGCCAACAGCATCTCCAAGCGCTGCAAGTACACTCTGCGTTGTGCCACCACTGCCGCCACCAACCTCACAGTATTTCGCACGAGGGTATCGATGCGAGAAGGTCCGAACGAGGTCAGCAATGGTGCGATTCAGCCGTACTTGATAGCGGCCATGCGAATATAGCTTCGGCCAGACATTCTCGCGAAGGTAGACTTCCAGCGGCCTTTCCTCACCTGCCATGACCTTGGCCAAGTGTTCTCCCGCTATGTGTACGGCTCTCATGTCGATTTGATCTTTGAAGGCTGGCGTCTGCATGTAGCTTTCCATGAGAGCGGCTGTGTCATCAAGCCAAGATTTCTGTAGGTTTGGATGCCTGCCGTTAGAGGTATGCTGCAAGACGAGTTTTACTGAGTTATAAAATGCCTGACGATCCCAGGTCCAGCTAGCGACCTGCGTATCGGAGACCGAAGAGAAGTAAGTGCGTAAATAGTATAAGCATGATCTGTTGATCGCTTCGATGAGCTTCTGTTCGTCCTCATCTGGGTAGAGTTCGGGGAGGTTGCTGCCATTCGCATGGAACAAGTCTGGTTGGTAGTCCAGGAAAGAGAACACTGGGCGATCTTCTTTCGCACTCAACTGCTTCCAGTTGTCCATCCGGAATCCCTCACCTTGGAGTATGCATTGACCTGAGGGTCCAAAAACATGAATGTCGCCTTCGCAGGAGCGAGCAGTGTTCTTCGTCAGGATGCAGTCTGTCTCAAACACCACCTCGGTGCCGTCATCAGACAAGCTGCGAGCGTGAGGGTTGATCACCATTCGCGACATTGCTGAAGGCAAAAATGATCCTTGAATGGGAATTCGAGTAGGGTCGACCATTGCGGCGAGAAGTCCCTGTAGAGCGACATCCAACAGGCCTGGATGGGCGATGTATTGATCTCCCACATCTTCGGCAGGCCACGATGCCCGGGCGCTGGAGAAGCCGAGCGTTCGACGAACGTGCTTCATGCCTCGAAAGAGTCCTGTGTAATCTAATCCGGTGGTCTTGAGAAGGGCCTGGTAATATGCTTCACCATCGATAGATGTCGTGCCAGAACGAGATGGCCGGCGTTCTGGCAGCACAGAGCTGTCGCTATCTTCGTCTTTCGTATCAGGGGATGAGAATAGCTCGATGATGAGGCGTCCGCTGACATTCTCCACCAGCGCACCACCCTGAACGCTAGAATGGCAAGCAAAGTCTGTGTCAATTGTCAAAGCGTCGTGGTTTGCCGGTTGCCGACGCCGTACAGAGAACACTATCTCCACTCCGGCGTGATTGTCTTCCATCACCAAGGCACGAGGAATGACCAAGTCGTGAACCTCGATCAACTTGATCCGATCAAGGCCAGCAATCTCTGCTGCTGCCTCGACAGCCAAAGCCACATAGCCCACAGTGGGGAAAAGTATCGCCTTTTGGAACACATGTCCCCTTGTCCATGGCAACTCGCTGACTTTCAAAACGTTCCGCCAGCGCATGTCATTGTCTGAGTCGTCAGCCACACGTCTACCCAGCAGCTCGTGCGGTCGCCGCTCTGACAGACGGTATCGGCTGGACGAACGACTTTCCTTCCAGTAAATCTGGTCGTGTGACCAACTGTAACTCGGTATTGGCTTAACAACGGTCGCAGAGGCCGCAGAGTCAGGCCCCAGGTATCCTCGCCTCCAGCCGTCCAGATCCACCCAGTTGCCGAGAGTAGTCCATAATGATCCAAGCGAAGCAGAGAGTGCTGAAACGTCGTTCTGGCCGCGTTGAAGAGTTGCTACGTAAGGAAGCAGTGCATTGGGACCTAGGGCTGTCGTGATAATCTGTGTTGCAGGGCCCTTCAATGCAGGGTGCGCACCAACTTCAACAGCAAGATCGAATGGCCCAGCCCGCCACAGAGAGCACTCTACCGCATCAGAAAACAAAACTGGCTGGCACATGTTCGCAACCCAATACTCATCCGCGAGCACTTTGAGATCTGCCGGGTCGTCTAACAGCTCAGCGTGACCATGAACCGAGGAGATCCAGATGCAATCGTTGTTCTGAGGCCGTACTTGAATGTTACATGCTCTCAGCGAGGCCAGATATGGGGCGGCGCAGGGAAGCATATGGGCCGAGTGATAGGCTGTATCAACCTTCAGCAGTCTCGCAAAGGTCTTGCGCTCGTCCAGCAACTCCTTAGCCGACAGAACTGTATCTTCGTCACCAGAGAGTGTGGTCGATGTAGGGGAATTGCTGGCTGCGACGCTCAGACGGCCGCCGAAGTCAGCGCAGAAAATCTCGGCATCATCGATGCCTAAGCCAACCGCCAGCATGGCTCCCCGTTGACCTCGCCCACCTTGCGCTAGATGAGCGTGGAGACCTCGATAGAAAGCCACACGCATGGCATCTTCGGCCGACAACAGGCCAGCGGCATATGTGGCAGCAATCTCACCGGACGAGTGTCCTACGACACCGCGGAAGGATATACCAGCGGCAGCGAGAGTATCAACCAAAGCGATTTGAATCGCCGTGCAGAGAGGTTGAGCAAGGGCTGCTTCACCCAAGCGCGATTCCGATTGGTCCTTGGCCAACTCTTCCACGAGAGACCAAATCGGTGCATCAGGGAGTGACGCAAGAGCAGCCTCGCAAGCTTGAAGACTCTTCTTGAATGTATAGCATTTGCTTGCCAGATCACGACCCATGGTGGCCCATTGCGCGCCCTGGCCTGTGAAGATACCAAGGATTCCAGGATTGTGCCATTTGAGCTTGGTCGGAGCGCGCACGCCAACATTCTCGGGCTTCACGCCCGCTGTCGACGATCGCAGCGCATCGATCAACGACCTTTTCGATTTTCCTCCTGCGAATGAAATGCGCTGTGGAAATGTGGTTCGACGGATTTGTGTGGAGAAGGCGAGGTCTTCTATGCTGGCAGAATTGTTGCTTTCGTCCTCGCATTGGGCTTCCAGCATGTCTGCCAAGCTATTGATGCTTGCAGCAAGAGACGCTCCAGTGGATGCTGAAAGCAGCAATGGTCCAGCGAAGAAATCTTGTTGTATGGGCGCCGCTTTAGATGTTCCGGCCATGGGAGCAGAGGAGGGTATATATTGCTCAATGATTGCGTGACAGTTGGTTCCACCAAATCCAAAGCTGTTCAGGCTGGCACGACGTGGTGAAGATCCAGAAGGCCACGGCATTGCTTTTGTAGGCACTTCCAGACGATGATAATATGGAGCGATGTCCGGATTCAAGCTCCGGAACAGAAGATTAGGCGGAATGGTTCCATGCTGCACGGCTAATGATGCTTTCAGGAGTCCAGCTAGGCCAGCACAACCCTCGAGATGACCTATCACAGTCTTGATCGACCCACAGAACATCTTTTCATCAATCGCATCATCGGACTCGTCATTCGTATCGTAGTTGAAAAATGCGTCGTAAATTCCACGAGCCTCCTGTGGATCGCCCGCCATAGTTCCCGTGCCGTGTGCCTCGAAATACTGTGGTCGATCGCTTTTGCGTCGCAGGTTCAGGCCGGCACGAGCATATGTCTCCCGAATGAGAGAAGCTTGGGCTTCGCCACTCGGCATTGTCATGCCTGTCGTCCTCCCATCCTGTCCCATTCCCGTCTCGCGGATGATGCATTCGATGTGGTCGCCATCTGCAAGGGCCCGCGACAGCGTTTTCAACATCAATGCTGAGACACCCTCCCCACGCGCGTAGCCATCCGCAGACGCATCCCACATAGAGCTTCGTGATGTCGGAGAAAGCATGTGGAGTTTGGACTCTGAGACGTATGGAGTACAGTCGAAGATCAGATTCACACCTCCAACAATTGAACTTGTTGATTCGCCATTTCGCAAAGATTGGACTGCGAAGTGGAGTGCGGCCAGAGACGATGAGCATGCCGTATCTAGCGTTACTGAGGGGCCGCGAAGATCGAAGAAGTAACTGATACGGTTCGAGAGAATGCTGAAAGTGGAGCCCGTTCCATGATAGCGATTGATGGTCTCTAAATCTCTTCCTTGAATGTCACGATAATCGTTCGTCATGCAGCCCACATATACTGAGGTTGCGCTGCCTTGCAACCGTTCGATGGGATATCCAGCGCTTTCAATGCATTCGTAGACGCTTTCGAGGAGCAGGCGCTGCTGCGGATCCATGGCGTCTGCTTCCATGGGATTGATGTTGAAGAATGGGGCATCAAATAATCGCGGATCTTCTTCAAGCAGATACCCCTTGGCAACGACATTGGTAGAACCATGATGCTCGCCATCTTCATGATAAAATGCCCCTAGGCCAAGACGGTCCTTAGGGATCGTGGAAAGAACGTCTCTGGGGGTTTTGAGAAGTTGCCACAGCTTGGATGGAGATGAAGCGCCACCCGGGAAGCGACAGGAAGACCCGACTACAGCAATAGGCTCGATCATATTGTCGTGGTGCGCTTCTGTAATTTCTGTTAGGTTTAGAGCTGCTGTCGAAAGGTTAGATGAATGATTGATGCAAAGAGCCTTCTTCCAATCTTTGTACTCAACATTATCAAAAAGACCCGATGATCCTACTGTCCTCCGATTTGTGCTCGTGCACTTGCTGGCTATCATTGAGAGGACAGTGGCCCCAGGCTTCTCCGTATCGTCATTACGATAGAGAGAAGCTAGCAAGGCTATCGCAGGGCACAGCCGAGAGGACTCATCATGGCCTGCAATCTCGACGCTGCTAGCCAGAAGCACGATGAGGCATTCCGAGCATGGCCCGCTTGCACCTGGACTGCCTTAACTCCTCGTCCAAACCACGGCTGCTTCTATAATGAGGCAGAACCTGAGCCAGGGCACTGCCATACACGGAGATGTCCGATAGTGGCTCGTACCACCTAATCCCCTAGTAATTTGTTAGCAAACCGGTCTTCCGTACCATTAGCGGACATCTCTATCGATGCGATATTGTAAGAACCTCGGCAAATGGCCAATGGAGGTGCCCTGTCTAGATAGGGATCGCGACAGCCTAAGCATTTGCCGACCGACTAGGGACCCCCGGCGGACCCCCTACGGTCGTAGGGATATAGAGACCTATAATCTTCTTCCTCTTAGATTCTTTAAAATTATTCTAGTATACGAATAGAGGCTATTGTATTGCTATATAAACCTAATACTTATACTATATATCCTTACTTTAAATAATATCTTTATATAATAATCTTTAAACCTTTCTACTAAGGATAGTAGTCTAATATACCTTTAAAGAGAACAACCTATTCTAATACTTAGTAGTATAGTAATAGTAGAATACTATCTATAGATACTAAGATTAGTTTAAGATATATAATTCTACTCTTAGATCTACTAAGTAATATAAAAGTAACGTCTATAGATTAGCTACGTAAAAGTAGACTATAGAGAATAACTATATATAGAGGTCTTCTAGAAGGCGTCCTAAGAATTAAAGAGGTTAATAATAAGAATAATTTTATTAAAGATTAAATACTATAAGAAGAAAAAGAAAGTAATACTAAAAATAATAATTAGCTAGCTACTAAATATATAAAGACGAAGGCGATATAGCGTATCCTCCTAAAATAGAAGCTTACCTATCTCTAAAAAGATAATAATAGGCTTACTTAGGAAATAGCTTATATAGGAGATATCTTCTAATCTATAACTATAAGAGTAGAAGCGATATCGCTATTAGTATATCTTCTACTAATACTAGCTACTACTACTACTTATTAGATAGACAAGTATAAGTATATAGCCTCTTTAACTAACTATAGTCTAGCTCTAAAGAGAACTATTAAGAATCCTCTTATATATAAAGATAAGAGCTTAAAGGAATACTATAAGTAGATAATAGTCTATAAAATTACTTTTCTCTAAGCGCTATATATATATAACTTAGATTAGTCTAAAATTACCTATAATATATAGTTCCTTAAAGGTACTTTAAGAGACCTATAGTAGAAATAGTAGTACTATAACGAGACGCTACTTATACTTATATAGAAATATTATATCTAGAAATAGTTTATTAACTAGCTATTAAACGAGTTAGATAACCTAATCGCGCGCCTACTTAACGTATATAAAAAGTATACTAAGACTAAGTAATATAAGAGCTAGAGTATAAGATCTTTCCTACTTTATATAGAAATCTTCGAAGAATAGATTAAGCCTTATATTCTAAACTAGCTTCTCTTCTATTACTTCTTCTACCTATAGTCTAAACTATATTTTATAGTTATAGATTATAATATAATCTCTAAGAATAGAGAAGAATTATACTACTTAGTAACTATACTTAAAAAGAACCTTACTACTAAAGATAAAAGATCTTAGCGTACTTACTTAGTAGTAGCGCTAGTAAATACTAATTAAGGAAGCTCTAAACTATAGGAGAAGTCTAAGCTAAGAAGGGAAGAGAAGAGTAAGGATAAAGATTATTCTAGAGATAAGAAGTCTTAATCTTTAGTAGCTAATAATAAGGCCGACGAGGTCTAATACTACTATTATAATAAAGTAGAATATATCTAACTAAATTATCCTCGATATAAGAGAGAGGAAGAGAAGAAAGGCAATCTTAATAAGTAGTAACTTAGCTACTTAAGAAAAGTATAGGCTTTATTATAGCTTCTCTACCTATAGTAGAGCTAATTCTAGTATAATTAGAGGATACGATCGATACTATTAGTAAAATTAATACTCTAAAGAGAGTTCGCTAACTAGTCTATATTACTCTTAATACTAGTATCTAGATTACTTTTCTATAGTAGCGACTTATAGTTAAGTAGGAATTACTAACTATTAATACTAACCTCCTATATCTTATATAGCTAAAAGATTAATAAATAACTTACTATAGTATATATAAGTTAGACCTTAGTATAACTAATAGTAAAGGTTAAATAAGAACCTATAAGATTCTTATATATAGTATTAACTAAAGTAGAATTAAACTTCTACTTAGACGATATATCCTATAGTCTACTAGTATTAATATTTAGAATAGACTAGGGACTTAGATATAGGGCTTTATAGCGTAATAGATTAAATATATATCGTTAAAGCGCTTAAAGAGGGAATTAAAGGTAGGCGCTATAATCTACTATATAGGATAGTTAGGACCTAGTACTATAGGCGGTATAATAGCTTTTTAAATCTTAAACGTTACTATAGATATAGAACTAACCTTACCTAATGTACTTAAAGCCTATCGAGATATATTTAATAAAGATTCTATAAGTATACTATCTTTATTCTAAGAAACTAATTATATAATTAAACTAGTTAAAGAGAAAGAGCCTCCCTATAGACTACTTTATAACCTCTTACCTCGCGAACTAGAAGTTCTTTAAGAATACTTAGAAAAGGAGCTTAAAACTAGCTATATTATATATAGTACTAGCCCTACTAGCGCTCTACTCCTTTTTATTCTAAAGATAGTAGTCTACGTCTTTATATAGACTATAGAGTACTAAACTCTATTACTATTAAGGATAGAATTCTACTTCTACTAATAGATAAGATATTAGACTAACTAGTAGGAGCTAAGTTCTTTACTATATTAGATCTAAAGGATACGTATTACTATATCTATATTTAGAAGAGTAGTAAATAGAAGACTATATTCTAAATATAGTATAGTTATTTTAAATACTATATAATACTATTTAGCTTAAGTAATACTCTAGTAACGTTCTAGTTATATATAAATCGTATCTTAGCTAGTCTACTAGACGATATATATATAATATATCTAGATAATATCCTAATCTATACTTATAGTAATAGTCTAAAGAAGTATTAGGTTATAGTTTATAGAGTTCTTAACTACTTATAGGATATCGAGCTATTCTATAATATTAAGAAGTATATCTTTACTACTAATAAGGTTATATTCCTAGAGTTTAGAGTTAATCGCTAGGGAGTTAAAACTAATCTAGAAAAGATCTCGACTATTACTAAATAGCCTATTTCTAATTCTATATAGAAGGTCTAATCCTTCCTTAGGTTCGCTAATTTCTACTAATAATTCGTTAATAGATACTCGAAGGTAGTAGCTCTAATTACTAATCTTCTAAAAAAGGATATACTATAGTCTTAAGGGGATCGATAATAGAGAGCTTTTAAGCTTCTAAAGGAGCGCTTTACTATTACTCTAGTCCTATAATATTTCGACCTAGTAAAGGATCTCTATCTAGAGACTAACGCCTTAGATTTTAGCTTATCTAGTATTATATCGTAGCTCTAAGAAGATAGATTATAGTATCTAGTAGCCTTTACCTTAAGGAAGATAATTAAGATAGAATAGAACTACTAAATATATAACTAAGAGCTTCTAGTAATTATATATTACTTTAGGACTTAGCGTTATTACTTTAATAGCCTAGCTAAACCTATCTAGATATATACTAACTATAATAACCTTAAAACTATCTAAGCGGTCTAATAGCTAAACTCTTATTAAGTATAATAGACTATATTCCTTAGAGGTTTAAATTTTAAGATTTACTATTAGGCTAGAAAGAATAATCCTACTAATAGTTTATTAAGAAGGTAAGATTACTAGACTAAGAACGAAGTAGTAAATTAGTTATTACTAATCCTCTAGCGAAAACTAAAGCTAGTAGATAGTAAAGTAATACTATAGATAGTTTATATTACTTACGTCTAGGTTATAATAACTAGTAGAACTAGAGAATCTACGACTAAGGAGATCTTAGATACCGCTCTTAGAGAGGAGGCGGAAACTATATATAAGAAGTCCTAACTTACTAGTACTACTAAATATATATAGTATATACTACGCTTAGTAGTAAGAATACTACTAATAAGCGAAACTATATTAGTAGACGTTTTAGAACCTTTTATTAGCCTTATCGCTTAGCTATAGTACTATAATAATTTTATTAAATAGAAGAGAGATAAGCTAGAGGTATAGAGTAAAACTAGTAGGCTCTAAAGTTAGAGATTTAATAAAAAAGGCCTACTTTAATATAAAGGTAGACTATATATTCTATAAGAGTCGGCGGTCTACTAGAAGATCTTATCTATATACTATAATTTAAAACTAGTAGGCTATTTTAGTATACTAAAGATACTAGCGCTAGTATACTAATTACTATATTAGCTAGAAGTAAAATAAGATATAAAGGAGTATATAAAGACTTACCTAGTTTACTAGAGAAGTAAAGTAAGTTATAGCTTACCTTATAGTATACTTATAAGTCTACTAATTCCTTCTAAGATTTAGTTAGAAGTAAGTTTAGACTTTATTACTAAGCTACTACTAGTAAAGTATAAGGGATTAGTATATAATAGTATCCTTATAGTAGTCGATAGACTCTCTAAAATAATATTATATATTCTAGTATAGGAGATATAGAAGACGCTAGACTTCGTAGAATACTTCTTTAAAAAGATTATATTAAAGTTTAAAATACTAGAGGATATTATTAGTAATAGAGGGTTACTATTTATATTAGGATTCTAGACTAAGCTCTACTATTAGTACTAGATAGAAAGACGCCTATCTATAGCGTACTACCCTTAGACTAATAGGTAGACTAAAGTATAGAACTAGATATTAGAAGAATATCTATATTCTTTTATTAGTAAAGTATAGGTAGAGTAAGTATAGTAGTTACCTTTTACTAAGTTTATATATTTTTAACCTAAAGTACTTAAGTATAGACGAAATGCCTTTCTTCCTTATTAATAGTAAGTACCTAAGATAGTCTAAACTCTATAAGAATATATAGTAAGAAGGAGAGATACTAGTAGTAATAAATAGAGTAGAATAGCTAAGAAGTATATATAGGATTATAATAGAGTATCTATAGCGAGTATAAGCCTATTAGTAGAAGTCGTATAATAAGTAGTATACTATACTAATACTAAATAAGGGTAACCTTATACTACTTAGTATAAAGGACCTAAAACTATATTAACTAAGCTATAAGTTAAGTATATAATTTATAGGATCTTTCTAAGTAGAGAAAGCTATTAGTATATAAATATATCGCCTAACCCTCCCTTCTATCTATTAGATTTATAATATCTTCTATATATCCTTACTTTAGCCTTACTATAGATAAGAAGGTAATATATAGGTAAATATTATAGTATCTAAGATTCTTCTAAATAGTACTAAAATATAGGAAGTAGAGAAGATTATTAATAAGAGAAGCTAAGATAGGTAAATATAGTATTACCTATACTAGAAGGACTATAACGAGATATATAATATATAGAAAGGTAAAGAAGACTTTAAGAATATAGATAAACTTCTTAGAGAATAGAAAAAGATAAATAGTAGATATAAGAAAGATAAGAAAAGAAAAGATTAACTATAGAATCTTTTTATTATTCTATAGAAGAGTAGCTATAGTTAGCTACTATCTAAAATAGAAAATAAAAATATCTAAAGACTTAGAAGTATAGAAAGACCCTCTATAGACCCTCTATAAGCCTATTAATTATATAAGTTAATAGGATCTAGACTCCTAATTAGGCCTTAATACTAGAGAAGAGGCCTTATAGTAGCTATAATCTTTAGTAATAATATAGTATATAGACGCGCTACCTATATACTCTTATAGTAGTACTAGGCTTAGTAGCTAAAGATTTCTATCTATACTATAATACTAGTAGCCTTAACGGCGCTACTAATTATAGATATAGCTAGAATAGATTACTACTATAGTATATCTATAGTAGGTAGAGTACTAGCGCTAGTAGATATAGTAGAGATAAGAAGAGTAATACTACTATCCTTACTATTAGATCTACTATAGCTAGATATCTTAGATATAGAAACGCTACTAGAGCTACTACTAGTACGTAGGTAAGTAGGTATACGTATAGTTATAATTTTAGTAAGATCCTTATCTAACTTATTAAGCTCTTAAATACTACTAGTAGTATAACTACTAGATAGTAGAGTAGTATAAGGGATATATCTATAACTATTATAAGGAGTATAGGTTCTATCTAAGCGAGTACTACTAGAGATATAAGAGTAAGGAGATAGTAAGCTAAGGCTACTAGATATAAGAGATAGATTAAATAAGGCGTTAGAATTAGTACTATTCTTATTATTACTTAATATAGTAATAGGGTCCTTATAGATCTAGATAGGCTCGTAATATAGATACTTAGTAGGCGAAAGCTTACTAACTATAGTATCTAAGGTACCCTAGCGACCCTTACTATATAGTTAAAAGATAACGCCCTCCTTACTATAGTACTCCTTCTTATAGTAAATAGCCTTATATCCTCCCTTATTATAGAGAGTAGCCTTCTCTACTAGTATAAGAGTAAGAGGGTTTTAAGACAAATAGATAGGTAGTAGTATAGCTAAGTAAGTAGACTACTTATAGCTACGAGGTAGTATCTTAGTAAATATATTAGATAGAGAGTTAGTCCTATTAAGGGTAGCTAGCGATTCTAGATTAAACTTCTCCTCTTCTTCTTCTAACTTAGCGCTACTTAAAGAGCTAGTAGACTAAACGTACTTAAAATCTAATATTAGATTATAACGAGGAATCTTATCTCTACTATTCTAGCTAATAGTTAACTCTCTACTAAAGGCGTCCCTCTACTTAACTATATTTCTAGAACTAGAACTAGAACCTCCTTTATAAAGGATAGAGTATAGACTACTAGTAGTATAAATATATAAGTAATTTCTAGAGGTAATATATTCTTTCTCTAAGTTAGAGAAGGCGTTAGTATAACTACGCTTAGTAGATAATAGTATATTAAGTATATTAGAGGGAAGTAGTATACTCTATCTAGAGTATAGGCGACGCTTTAATAGTATAATAAGAAGCTAGTTCTTAGCCTTATTAATAATAGCGCGATCTATATAATATATTAAGATAAGTAGCGTACTTAAAGAGATAATACTCTTATTATTAGACGTACTATAAGAGGTCTAACGTTAGTACTTATAGTAAGAGAGCTACTAATACGACTAGAGGTTTACTAGTATAGGTAGTTACTAGTATCGAGAAGCTACTAGCTTAAGAAGAGCGCCTAGAAGTCTTATATTAATTATAGCGCCTATATACTAATATCCTATTTAAGGCCTAAGCGACTAAGCTTAGTCTCGACTATATAAATAGAGCGATTTAGAGTATAAGTAGCGAGGAATAGTATATAGATAGCTAAGAAGGCGCGATTAGAGTTATAGATAGTAGTATAATAGAGCTTATAGATATCTTAATTAATATCTTTAGTAAGTTAATAGTAGATATAACGATACGCTTTATATAACTAGTAGATCTAATTAATACGCCCCTACTATTCTAGACCTATCTATAAATATTAGTAGATAGAGCGCTATTAGTACTAAAGGATACTTATCGCTTTATATCCTCTCTTCTTTAGATAGCGATACTTACTATAAGCTCTATTAGAAGTATACCTATAACGAGCTCTAGAGGCGAGCGACTTAGTATACTACTTATATATAATTATTAGGACGGCTATAGTTATATATAAGTCGGCTAGATTCTACTAGTAGTTAGAGTTCTTAGTAATTAAAGCTACTAGCTCTATAATTTTAAAATATCTATTAGAACTATCTAGCTATATACCTAAAACGTAAGCGCCTACTATACTAATTATAGTATAGCGTCGATATATAGTTAGAGTAATAGAGGTCTCGATATATATAATATAATATATAAGAGAAGAAGAAGAACTATACTATTACTATAATTATAGTATAATAGTAGTACTAGAGTATTAATATAATTTAGAGAAAAAATTTAAGATAGAGTAGTTTATTTTAAACCTTCGCGTCGCGACTTATAAAGCGTAGTTAGGAGTATAGGCTAGCCTAGTAACTAGATAATAAAATAAATAATATACCTTATAACTTAAATTTATACTATATATATACTAACTATATAAAGAGGATATAGTAAATATAAAGGTAATATTAGAAAAGAATACTACTATATATAGTACGTAGCCTAAATAGAGGTAATATTATAAATAAGGCCTAAGCGCCTTATATAAAAGCTTAGCTAGATAGCCTACTAACTAATACGATAGAACTAGCTAAAAGCTAGGCCTTAGATATCTAGATCCTAAGTACTATAGGTAGTATATCTATAGTATAGTATTATAAACGACTACTATATATATAGAGCGACGTTATATTTAACGTCGCTATATATATAGGTAATAGTAAGTAATTTCTACTACTAAGAATATTAGCTTAGAGAGGAGGCGCCTATAAGAACCTTAGTTAAATAGCTAATAGAGGTACTCTATCTAGATAGAGATCGCGATAGCCTTAGTATTTACTAAATAACTAGGAACCCCTAGTAGTCTCTCTATAGTCGTAGGGATATAGAGACCTATAATCTCCTTCCTCTTAGATTCTTTAAGATTATTCTAGTATATAAATAGAGGCTATTCTATTACTATATAAACCTAATACTTATACTATATATCCTTACTTTAAACGATATCTTTATAGATATATTATTGTCGTATTTTAAAGCTAAAGATAATGTATAGAAGTACTATACTATTAAATTTAAGATATTATTAGTTATTATATATCTAAGATATATAGAGATCTAAATTTTACTATATCTACTAGGCGAAATTTACCCTTAATACTACTATACTATTAGTATCGCTATACTAATAATTATAGATATTATATCTACTTATTTAGTCTATTAGAAGATAACTAAGATATATAGAATATATTATTTTACTAAATATATTATATAACTTTAAATTCTTTCTTTAATAGTCTATCTCTTACCTATATTACTATTAGTACTAGCGCCTATATTAGAGCTACTAATTACGATAGTTTAATATCCTATTTAGTATAATAACTACTAGTAATATATCCTTCTAATAGAGAGCCTTATCTAAACTATATTTACTAAGGGAGTATTATATTATAACTACGTTATTTAGTATTCTTAATTAGGTTAGAAATAGTATAATTTAAATAAGGATTTAAGGCCTTTAATATATACTTAAACTATAGGTTAGTAATAGTATTCTTAATCTATAACTCTATCTTATTTAATACTTTATTATTTTTAAGCCTATAGTATTATAATTATATAGATAGAATATCTATTTTTTTATAATTACTATATACTTATTTATACTAACTAGCTCTTACTCTTCTATAGTACTTAGTTTAGTAATAAGGACTCGCTCTATAGTATAATATAGCTCGAAGCTATTATTATACTATAGTAATAACTAGTAGTCGAAGTCTTTATTAGTAAGATTATTAATTAGTAAGTAGCGCGTCTATAGGTATTAATATAGAATATACTATTTATAGTAGAATTAGTAGTTATACTTATTATATTTAATTAGTTTAGAGATCTTACTATACTATTAAAGATTACTATTAAATATATCGTTTATACTAGTATTAATCTTAGATACGATTAAGTTATAGATAGTATATAGAAGTAAGGCTATCTAGTAATAAGTTATTATATAAGGATAAAGCGTATACTTATATTTAGCCTCTATAATAGTAGCGTACTAGTCTAGTATATTAACGACTAAGTCTAAATAAATAATACTATCCTCTTAAGAATAGTAGTTTATCTATTATTTAATACTAGCGCTACGCTTTAGTAAACTATAGAAGTTCTCGAGATTACTAGTCGTCTAGATTTAAAGTAGAATAGATAAGTAATTATATATAAAATTAGCCTATAGTCTCCTATTATTATATATCGTAACTTTAATATATTTAAGCTATTTATTCTTTTCTTTCTTAGATAAGTCTATAGCTTTAAGAAGGTCTATAGTACGCTTAAGACTATTAATATAGCCGCTCTTACTATATTAATATTTAAGTACTTTAAGAGGATAATTAAGTACTCTTACAAACTTCTAATCCTTCTAATACTTATTAAGTAACTTCTTATAGTAGAATTAGTATAGAAAGTAGTTAACCTCTTACTCGCTAGCTTCTAACTCTTACTAGACGTATTTAACTACTAGCTATTCTATACTACTATTATTAGTTATAAAGTATCTTATAACCTATAGTTTCTACTAATTTTAATACTATTCTTTAATCTACTTAAAGGACTCTCCTATTATTATTCTATCCTCTCTTAGTAAGTAAAAATAGATATAAACGTAGTATATATTTAAAGAATCTAAGACTATAATAGAGAAGAGTTTCTACTTAAGGAAGTTTATCTTATATATAGAATTAATAATAAAAACCTATCTAAACTTATATAGGAGATCTAGACCTAGTTCTTTAGTAAATATAAGGGCGTAAGAGTAATTACTATTATTAGATTACTCGATATTAATATATTAGTAATAATAATAGTCTATAAATAAAGAAGTTAGATATTTTAAAAATAAGGTATTATACTAAGATTACTTAAAGCCTAATAAGAAGCTATAGATTATAGTAATCTATTATACTTCTATACTTTCTAAGTATATAAAATAATATATTATCTAGGACTTCTCTATATAGTAGGACTTTAGCTTATATAGATAAGCTTTCTCTTCTTCTAGATTAGGAAGTTTATAGGTCTATACTATTAATAAAGTTTACTAAGCGAGATATTATTACTTTTAAAGATAGGCGCGTAAAATTTAAATTTACCTTTTTCTAACTACTTTTTTACTTCTTCTATCTATTAACTTTAACTTAACTTATTACTATAATATTATAGATTTAGATATACTTTAAGCTAACTACGTATAGTATTATAGATACTCTTAATATTAAATTTAGTACTACTAGTAGCTAGTAGGTACTTACTACTATCCTTAATCTAATCTCTAGCGATAAATTAATAAATAGCTACTATTAAGTATCTATACTAAACCTTAGTATCTACTAATCTTAGAATAAATATAGATATCTTCTATATATCTATAGTATTTAGATTATAGTTATATAGTAATAGATTAGTCTTATCTTAAGAAACCTTATATTAAAGAGGCTATATCTAATATAGCTACTACTTATAATCCTTTACTATTTAAGCGCTAATTACGCCTTCCTTAACTTCTTTATAATAAGCTTAGATATTTAGTACTACTAGATACTTTAGTATAGTAGTAATATTATATTTCTACTTCTTCTTAGGATTATTACTTATCTTATTTATTATAAGATCCTTCTATCTACTATACTAATATACAAACCTAAACTAGCGTCTTATCTTCTATAGTATAAATAGATAGTAACTATTAGTAACCTATATATTATCTATAAATAGCTAGTATATTACTTTATCTTCTAGACTTATTATAAACTAATCTTTACTATAGAATAACCTTTTACGCTATTACTTTAGGTCTAGTAGTAACTTTAAAGTAACTTACTTACTACTTAGTACTAAAGTAATTACTAGACTATTTATATATAAATTTATTAAAGCCGTTAGTACTACGAGATACTCTATTATCGCTAGTATTATTATTACTATTACTATTACTCTCTAAGTCCTTATCTACCTTAATCTCTATCTCTTCTAGTCTATTAAATCTAGTAGTATCTAGTAACTAATTATTATTAGATTACTAATTATATTTCTTCGCTAGTAACTAAGTATCTATTAATATCTTATTAATTAGTATAGATACTATATCTCTTATAATCTCTATCTATAGAGTAGCGATTTAACTAGAAGTAAGAAGTCCTTTAGTAGAGTCTATAGTAGTAGTATAGAGATCTAGAAAGAGTATAAATTTAGTAGTTTTTAAATTTATATTAAGATTAGTTAATTAAGTAAGTAACGATAGAGTAGTAGTATAATAAATAGAAATTAGCGATAGTAAGATCTAGAATCTATACTATCTACTAGTAGGATAATAATAGCTATCTATATCTAATTTAGTAAGGAACTAGATATATAGCTATACTACTTAGTATTTCTTTCTCTATCTAGTATAGCTTAGGTTCTACCTTATTATAGAAGTAGCTAAAACTATAGCCTATACTTTTCTAAGTATATAGAGTCTATTATACGTATATAATTATATATAGCTAAGGTCTATATAGGGTAGGGTATAAGGAAGCCTCTCTCTTCTAAGGGGAACCCTCTTCCTTATTATCTACTTGCCTACGGCCTAAGATACTATTTAAATACTTAGTAGGGCGCTTTATATATATCGTATCCTTAGTACTTAATATTAACGCTCTTATCTTATTATTATTCTAGTTGTTCTTAGTTTCTATATATTACTAGTCGTTCTTCTACCTATCCTTACGAGATAGCCTTCTTATATATAATACTAAGCGAGATATTAAGGCTAGCGCTAGTAAGGAGTCGTAGTTAGGGTTCTCGTCGTAATAAACGTAGTAGAGTTAGTATAGCTACGCGATAGGCTATCTATATTAGTAATAGTAGCGGCGTAATCCTTAGTAATAAAGTTAGTAATAATATAGTCCTTCTACTAGCTACGTAATTACTAGATACTCTCGTAGAATTAGAAGACTAAGAAGACTAAGAAGAAGATCTAATAGCTCTATTTATAAACTACTAGCTACCTCTAATTTAGTTTAATATTAGTAGCTAGAATAGATAAGGCTTATAGTAGTAAATAGCTCTATTTACGTCTTAATTTAGCTTCTTAGGTTTCGCTACGTAGAGTTAGTAGTAAACGTCTTCTTAACTAGCGTTATAACTAGCTAGTTCTTAAGGCTCTTAAAGGACCTTTAGTTATCTAGATCTAAGCTAGAATAAAGATAAACTTAATATAGAAGGCCTTCTAAAGTATCTAAGTAATAAGGTATCTAAGTAAGAAGTTATAAACTAGCGTATTCGAAGAGAGGTTATAATAAAAGAGAAGAACCCTCCGCCGTCCTAATAATCTCTATAACTACTACTAAATTAACTATTATAGTAGTAGTAGTAGGTATAATAAGGTTAGTCTCTTTACTCTAAGGTATCTAGTAATTTCTAGGAAGAAGTAAGGAAGTCTATTATAGAGTCTATTAATACTACGATCGACTATTCCTATATTAATATAATCTATATATTAATATTTAATAGCGAGGATCTAGCTAAGCTATTACTAGAAAGAGAGCGTATAGCTAATATACCTACGAGTCGCTCGGCTATATAGTACGATACTATAATAGGTAAGAATATAGAAGTTAGGCTTAGTATACTAAAGGCCTTACTACTATTAGCTATAGTATAGATAAGGTACTTTAAACTTTTTAGATTCTACCTATTCTTAATATACTATCGTAACTAGAATACTATATCTATATTAGTACTATTTAAAACCCTTAGTTTGTTTATATAGGCGGCCTCTACCAAGCTTTAGCTTGTGTAAATTAGTACTACTATAGCGGGGCGTAACTCGAAAATCATGCAGTGGCACTTCACCTCCACAAGGCTCGGTCTTGTCGTCGGATCGGTGCAGCGAAGCTTGCGACCTAGCTAGCGGTTCTTTACCGGCTAGAAGTCAGTCTGATAAGCAGTTAGGAATTTACGTCAAAGCATGATGGCGATCCTCGAGATGTGTGCGTGCAACATTGCATACAGCTTACCGCTGGGTCATGCTTTGGGCACACCATATCGTCTCCATCTAAACCAACCACTACCATAATGGCTGTTGATCCACCTTTCTCCCCTCCTGAAGCACAGCAAGCGGTCAAGGTGATTGAGGCTGGAGTGATCCGGCTGGAAAAGAACATACCTCTACCACCTGTTGGAGAGGAGGACGTTCTTGTACGAGTGCATTGCGTTGCACTCAATCCTTTCGATTGGTATGTCTCCAGTCGGTCCTGAAGACACAACTTACACGAGATCCAAGCTGAGCTTTTCTTGTGACCCAGGAAATCTTTGGACCTCTCACCAGCTGCAGGAAGCACTCATGGGTGCGATGTTTCGGGCGAGGTCGTTGCAGTTGGGAGCAAATGCCGCCCGGACCTACGAGTCGGCGATCGAGTTCTTGGACCTGTGAAAGGCAACTTCTCTGATGGGTTAGAGAATGGCGGATTCGCTCAGTTCGCTGCGATCCACCAGCTTATGGTGTGGCACATACCGGAAGGCATGCCTTTCAGCCAAGCAGCAACACTAGGCTTGTCGCTGATGACAGTCGGGCTTGCACTGCATTACATGCTCCAGATCCAACTTCCGCTCGCTTCCATAGAGCCAGAGCAATCCGGTGATTTCGTATTCATATACGGCGGAGGAACGGCCACAGCCACTTTGGCAATCCAGACTGCTGCACTGTAAGCCAAAATCTGGGAGTGCCGCTGCCGCATCTGCTAATTGTCCTCCAGATCTGGCATGCAGGTGGTGTGTGCTTCCTCGCCACGCCATTTTGAGAGATTAAAGCTATTGGGCGCAGCCGCATGCTTCGACTACCATTCAGCGACAGTCGGAAAAGACGTGAGAAGGTTCACCAATGGTCGGCTGACCAAGGCACTCGATTGCATCACAGACAGCGCGAGCATGAGCATCTGCTACGAAGCTCTGGGCGACCAGGGCGGCCGATACGTGGGACTTGATCAATTCCCAATCCGGTCACATACCAGACGTGATGTGCTTCCGGAATGGATCTTGGCATGGACTGTGTTTGGAGAAGCTATACGATGGAAGAGACCATACGCAAAAGCGCCCAGGCCGAAACACAAGATATTCGCGGAACAATGGCAACCTGTGGTCCAGAAAATGCTAGATTCGGGCTTGTTGGCCGCGCATCCAATGGATCTGCGAAGCGGCGGTTTAGGAGCGATCCCCGAAGGCATCGACATGCTGCGAAAAGGCAAGACGGAAGGACGAAAGCTGGTCTATTCAGTTGTCTAGATTCGAACGAGCCAGGTCGATGATGCTTGTGACATGAAAGGTCAGTTACACGGTGTTGTGCACAAGTCTCACTGTTAGTCTCAGCTCTCAGACCTCGCCCGGCGTCTACGGCATCGCCCCCGAAGGGGAATAGCGTGCCGTAGGCAGTCTGAGCAACACCTGAGACTATCTCAATGTGCGGAGGCAAAGCCTTCCCCATCCGTCCAGAATCCCAGATAGCCAAAGGGCGGCGTTATGAACGTCAAAATCGGCATCTTGAGCCGGTCTGCTCACATTTGTCTCTCTCGCGCTGCTGGATCGGAGAGAGCTTCCGAAGGCAGCTTGTGGTAGCGATGCTGGGGTTCGCAGGGTAAGGCATACCAACCGGCATTATAGAAGCCTCGCGTGCCAACTGCCGGCCGCAGATCTTCATGGTATCGTTTATCGTTTCGTGTCCAGTCGCGGAGTTTATAAATGTTAAACACTCTAGGATAATTATTAAACGCAGAATACGCTAGTATACGTTGCTAAGTATAGGAATAACTATTTATATATAGAATTATTAGGTAGAGCTATTCTAAACGTATAGAACTATATCTAGTAGTATTAATATTTAAGATATCGTCCTAATCTACGATTTTTTAAGATATTTAAGTAGTTTTAAAGCTAAATTACGTCTAGATATTAAATCTAGAATAGCGTAGTATTTTAGTAGTTTCTAAGATATATATTTCTATACGTTCTTTTATCTATAAATCCTCCTTTAACTATTAATAGTAAGAGTTATTATAGTAGCTATTAAGATAGTAAATAAAGTACTAGTAGCTCTTACTATCTACGAGTTAGAGTTTCTTAATTATTTGTTTCTACTAAGTAATTCTAATACTATTTATAAGCTTAAGAATAAAGAGTAATAGACTTATAGTAGTAATAAGATTAATATAATCTATATAGTAGAAACTCGACCTAGTATTTAAAGTTAGTAGAAGATTAATAAAGCTAAATAGTAGAAGATAGATAATAATCTAGAGGCTACTATAGAGATAGCTATAGAAGCTATAGATAATAGAAATATTAATATTAAGAATTAGATTAATAGTAGAAACGCGGCTTCTAATAATAGTAATAGTAATATAGTAGTACTATAAGTTACTCTTAAGTCGTTTAATAAAATCGCTTTACTACTATAACTAAAGATATTTAATATACTAGAAGAAGATTAGAATTAGATTATTAAATTTATTTATAATAATAGGTATAAGTTTAAGCGCTAGATAATAAAGTTAAACTTATAAAAGTAGTTATAGTATATCTTCTACTACTATAGTAAAGGCGCTATAAGGAAGTAAATAGCGATAATAGATCTTACTAAGTATATTAGTAGATAGTATATTAGTAAGAAGTATAGAAACAAGTCTACTAAATTAACTAATTATAAGTATATCTTTATACTCGCTATAATAGGCTATTATAAAGAAGACGTAGATTAGATAGTATTATAGTCTCTATATCTTAGTAAGAATATAGCTTATAACTATCCTTCTATTAACTCTATTAGCCTTCCTTAGTATCGTTAAATAAAGTAGAAATCTACTATACTAGATTATCTAGTAACTCTATATACTTCTAGATTATTAGTAAGAGTATATCGTAATCTCTATAAGAAGCGCTTTATAAAGGATAGTAAGGAAATGCCTTCTTAAATACTAAGAGATATCTATAATTACTAGACTTAAGTAAGAGCTATAAAAGTTAGTAGTAAGATA
>JAASFE010004632.1:914-13504 GCA_013365205.1 Pseudocercospora cruenta
TAGCTATAGTTATACTTATATCTATAGAGGTCGTAGTATTTAAGAGGAATCGGGTATTTTAGCGGTATAGCTAGCTATTCGTACTAGCGAGCTTTCTACTACTACTAGTAAGGTAAATAGTAATAGAATTAAACGATTTAGAGTACGCTAGGTTGCCTATAATAAGGGCTCTTTAATAAGTATTAGATCATCTATATAGGTGTTATTAGCGCATTGTTATAGTAGAAACAGTATATTTCGAGAATCTATAGAATTTACTAAAGATTAGTTAGGGTCCCTCGGCGGGCGTCCCGACCAATTTGCAACCTAGAATAGTCTAACAATCTCGGCTTTGTCGGGTTGATGTTCCCATAGGTGATCGGACGTGCTTTTTTGGGAATGTGTCGTCAGTTTCGCCTTTGAGAACTGGTTACGAACCATGATTATTCGCAAGCACTTTCTTCAGCCGGTGTGAGCGTAGCAAGGTAGTTCCTGGTATAGGCGGCTCATATCCAAGGATCTCATTCGATGTCGGCGGCACGCGGCCTCTTCCAGCAGATCTCCACTTGGCGGACAACTCAGCGGCTGCCGCGGGGCAGCGTCCGGGTGCTGTGGTGGAGATGTGAGCTGCGGTGAACTGTTCAAGACAAGGCTGAACCAGAGATCTCATACTGTCGTGCGCGCCTCACTTCAAGAAGGATTCTTGTGGCCTGTCTGGCGAGATCACAAGCGAAACTCGTGCCCTTCACTTGCAGTCGAACACGTGCGCGGCGGTGCATCACTACATTCTACTTGACAGCGCATGCTCACTTCTAACACATCCTCTACCACTACTAGACATCGCATGGTGAAGCTAATCGACCGCTTCGGTCTTCTTCTATGATTGACATAGGCTGGAACAGTATACTAGACTTGTGCCATAGCAAGTCTGCCTTTCCGCCGCGATTGTCGAGGTTACGAATAGAAGAGCAGCAAGAGAGGCTAAAGAGCTGAGAAGACACCAGAAGCGGTAGGCATGGCCACGGCGGTCGCGACTCAGACCGAGACGCAGCAACCGGAGGCGCAGAAAGTGCAATTGGCCGACCGCACAAAATCCGAGCAGAAAACCAAGGCCACATTCAGTGGGCTCTCAGAGGAGCTCAAAGGCGAGATTGTAGAGCGGGTGAGCTCCAGCACAGCGTATCGCGCTGGAAGACTACCGCTCGATATACTGATAATGGCTGCTAGGTGATCCGCCCGTCCGACCTCAAGAATGTCTGCCTTGTATCGAAACAGCTGCATTCGCTCGCCGTTCGCCCGCTATATCGCAATGTCGCACTTGATCTGGGCAGCAACAACGACAACCGCCTGACGGCGTTCGTCAACCCTCGAAATATCGGCCTCAAGCACATTCGACAGCTACGACTATACCTCGCCGAAGTGCGAGATAAATGTAATCAAGAGCAGCAGGCACAATTCGCGACCCGCATGATTCTCGAGTTCTTGCCAGAAGATACGCTTGAAGAGTTCAGGTAAGCTCGATACATCCAGTCAACTCATAGAAAGACCTGCCGCCTCCAGAGGTTCTTTCTTGACGTTTTGTGGAGAATCTTGTGAAAGTTGACCTGCTGATGCTAACCAGCTATTACCGCAACAGCTGGTGTCCATGGCGACCCTTTTCCACCGACAATCTTCTACTCCTCTACAAGCGCCAACGGAAGATGAAATGGCTGGAAGTCATGGACCTCGATCGCGACGTCCTTCCAGAGCTCAAGAAGAATGCCAAATTGCAGCAAAACATGTTTACGCATGCGAAGAAGCTGGCTTTGTACCCCGAGAACCGCGAGACGCTGAATCTTAGCGGATACTTTGTGGACAAGTGCAAAGACCAGCTGGAGGAGCTGATTGTGCATTGCCACTGGCACGATCTGAGCTCTGGAGGCAATATCGAGAGTCGCGAGCTGAATGATTCTGCTACTGAGCCAGGACTACTGTCAAGAAGTATCTTCGGCCACATGCTGCCATTCGAGCAGTGCACACCATTCAAGGGCTTACGAAGTCTGAGGCTACATAAGGTGGGTCTCAGACATTGTGCAGACACTTGGTGCAAGTTCATCAAATTCCACGATCTGGAGTATCTACGACTGTATCACTGCACAGGTGCCGATACACTACTTGGCCAGCTGAGCAAGTCAAGTCACCTACCCAAGAATCTCAAGGTGCTGGAATTTCAGCATAGAGACAACTCGGACAACGAAGCTCTTCTAGCTCTGGATGGCTTCCTCTGCCTGGTGTCCGGACTTCGAGATCTAGTAATCGACCTTGAAAACGTCAAATCGATGCCTGCTGCAGCAGGTGTGGTACGACATGGCAAGACGCTCGAATTACTGAATGTGCACTGCGCACAAGACTCGCATGGCACATCACTATCCTCAGACTGCGACAGCGAAGAGCTTGTGTGGGATACTGAGGACTTTGAGAAGATATGCAAAGCGTCAAGAGACCTTGAGCAACTGTCTTGTGCATGGCCGCACACGAGCCTCATCAGAAGCCCAAGCGAGGAATGGAAAGCTTTTGAGAGCTCGTGCGGACATCTCAAGAATATGGTCACACTACATATCACGACCTGGCCCAGCAACAAGCCTAGCACTCAATTACTCCCTAGAATGGTGTACGAGAATCTGCTGCAAGGCTTGGCGCAGAGAGGCTTCGAAATGGCTGCGGGCACGAAGACCTTTCCCACTCCAGTAGTAACAGACGACAGCGACGACGAAGACGAACCTTCCGCCGCGAACACGAATACGAAAGACGACACCACAGACTCACAACCCGCCAAACTCCGACTCATCGCTTTCGGAACTTCAGATAAGATCTACGAGCGCGAAGATTCGAAGAACCAGACCATCTTCCTCCGATCGAGCTGCGTTGACGCTGACGGCAAGACCAAGCCCTATGCTGCACCGATAGGCTGGTGCGCGAGGCAGTTCATTGAGCCTCGAAGCGAAGTCTTGGACTTTGTACTACATCGCTCTGGAGACCGGGATAATCACCCGCCTGTCAGTGATTACCACGAAGGACGAGTTAGGAGTGGTTGGGGAGGGGTGGGAGATGAAGATGAGTAAGTCCGTCCCTCGCGCGAAAGACCTATGTGTTGTTTTGTGTGGCTTATCAATCTTGCTTACAGCGTTTGAATTTGTAGAAGGGAGGTTTGGTATGTGGACTAACGGTTGAACTCTTCTCGTGGAAATTAGTGAGTGGTGATCAATCAGGACGCGATTGCTGAAGACTTCGGCATCAGATACGAGACTTGAGGATACGATTCCGCTACAGTCGGAGTAAGATGGCTTGGTATGATTATATGAGTATTACCTTGGGACGAACGTTATGACTACGGGCAAAAGCGAGGCAGGACACATATTCATCAAACAGATTGCAGAAGATTTCGAAGCTTTGAGATGGTATGATGATACCCAGGTGCATTTGGCGGCTTGGGAGAATTGCTTTTGGCGATGGAGGGTGCCAGTGTTAGTCTAGCAGATGGGTGAAACGGAATGAACTGAGTTGCTATCGAGGCCGCCTTCCTGGTGTGCAGTTTCTCTCAGCCACTTCACCGGGCTGATGCATATCTGAGGCTTGGAGCTCAGCCTTTTGTGCAACATCGAACCTCAGCTTCATCCATTTGACGCCCTTTTACAATGTCCGCGTCTCATTCACAGCGCTGTGGTCGGCTCGAACATCGAGGGATCAATCCCGGTCCCGAACAATGTGGCTGCTCAACACCAAAACACTGGAATTCCAAGAGTTTTTCGACTCGAATATTCCGGAATATGCCATCCTGTCACATTGCTGGGGAGATGACGAAGTTTCTTACGAGAAGCTCCTTGCCACATCCGAGGAAGACCGCGTTGGCACTGGATGGGAGAAGATTCTGAAGCTTTGCGAAATCGCTGGCACAAGAAGACTTAAAATTAGTCCCTACCTCGGATTTTTAGGTGGCAGTCCCAGGCTTGAATGGGTCTGGATCGATGAATGTTGTATCGACAAGCGAAGCAGCGCCGAGCTTTCGGAGGCTATAAATTCCATGTACAAATGGTACGAAAACGCTCTAATCTGTCTGGTCTTTCTGCCGGACGTGCATGAAGTACCAGAGCAAGCGCCGAGGGCCATTCCGGACACGCAACAGAATCAAGCATTTGCTAGCTACTCAGAAGATCATTTTGTAAAAGCCGATGGTTTTCCAGAGGCTGGACCTTACAAGAATTAGTCGCACCCGAGTATGTCGCTTCCTACAATACGTCTTATCCGATTCTGGGCTGGAAGCATGATGAAACCATGCTCAGACTAATCAACGAGACAACACGTATTCATCAGGGTATACTACTCGACCCCTCTAAGGCAAGCCATGTGGCGATAGCCGTACGGTTCTCGTGGGCCTCTATGCGGCAGACTTCACGAGCAGAAGATATGTCGTACTGACTGCTCGGACTTTGCGAAGTGAACTTGCCGCTGCTCTACGGCGAAGGTGGGGACCGCGCCTTTCAGAGATTACAGCTGGAAATCATCTCTCGGTCGACCGATGATTCGATCTTCGCTTGGAGAACGTCCAAGAGCTTTTGGGAAATATCTTCACAACACACAAGAACTTTTTTGGCAGAATGTCCCGGAGACTTTCAAAGATGTTGCGATGATAAGTACGTCGGACTCGAGTGGAAGGACAGTCCTGGTGTTGTGTATACTAAAACGCAGAGAGGCATCGAGTTTGACGTGGAAATTCCCAGAGGTCTGCGTCCTGCGAAACACTGGAGGTATCTTTGTGTCCCCTTCCGTTATCCTCCTAGAGATGGTGCATCAATGTACCTGCTGCTTGAAGCAGACATGGGCATCAACAGCCTCAAATGCGATAGACAGCATCCTTTTGTCGTTGATCGGACTAGCTTCAGCAAAGCGGATGTCTGGAGGCATGTACTCGGTTGGACGAAATGGTCAGATGCATTTGTGGATGATCACGGGAGAGAGAAAACTCTGGAAGACCTCAAAGAGCGTCATGCGGCTCGTCCACTTCTCTTGCGGAACAGACTTCGACAGCTGTGGTACAAGCTGTATCCGGCGAAGACGATTCACGTTTATGTCCGGATCAACGACTTCTGAGGCGTAGTCAGATGTGGCTTCAAGCGAGCTCAGGTGACACACTAGATCATTTGCTGTCAGCTTCATACTGGCTACGATCACCTACCTTGCAAGAATCATGGTCTCACTGACCGACCATTCGAGTCCCTTTCCTTATGTGGGAGTCGGTACCGTAAGCCATAAAAGACGACTCCGACATGATGCACACTTTGTGTCGCGACACGACAGCGTACAAAATCGAAAGCACATCAAGCAGGTCGCTCGCAAATTTCGACCAGCGCCTGTTCGTGATATTGAGGCAGTGTGACTCAACTTCTTGCATCTCAGACAGTACCCACGCTCCGCTTGCCACCAGGGAGTCATAGATGAGTCTACCTACATGAACGTAATCATTATTCTCCTCTACATCGAATCAAGAAAGCTTCATAGTTCAGTGGCCAGAACACAAGGCTCATGACCTTGCAACCCATGTTCGATTCATGGTGAAGCTATCAATTAATCTTTTGCTTGCCGAATCCTGGTGGTCTACGGCCTTTCCCGACCAGGCACCTCTCCGAGACTGAGTTTCACGATCGTCTCTTGCATCTTAATTGTCGTAGCATAGAGACGTCTTGAATCATTTTCGTGAGAGATGAGTGTCCCGACCTCCTGAAATGCAGCACCCGATGAATTCGCCAAGCCATGGACGAGATGGCTCAGACCTGCTGGAAATTGCGATCGTGACAGGGGATTGATCCCAGGTCAATCCATTGGCGTGCGATATAACCACCGCGATCATCTCGATGCCTCCAAAATAGCCTCGATCTCTTCAGCCGACAGCTTATTACCGCTCGACCCGTTCTTCGAAGGCGTCTTATAACCATTGATATTAACATCTGTAGTCTCCGCAGCCGTCATAGCCTGACCCGGATTCCTCAAAGCTTGTATCTGCGGCGGCGTTTTCCCCGAAAAGAATCGATTCGGTGGTCTCGGCAAGCCAAGATGTTCTCTCAGTGTCGTCCCTGTATACTCCTTGCGGAAGATTCCTCTTCGCTGCAATTCAGGCACAACGCGCTGGGTGATATCGTCAAGTCCTTGAGGCAAATATGGCATTACGCAGGTAAAGCCATCACAAGCTCCTTCTTCCAACCATTTCTGCATGCCATCTGCAATGCTTTGGGGTGTTCCAACCCATGCGAGTCCTGAGTAGCCTCCGTATCGCTGTGCGAGTTGTCGAACTGTTAGGCCTTCTGCTTCTGCCAAGCGGATCACGGATTCGCGAGCTGTGTGTGAGGCATTTGTGGGTGGCAGTTCCTTTGGGAGGGGGGCGTCTGGCTCGAATTGTGAAGCGTCGCAGCCAAGCGCAATTGATAAGGAAGCGATAGCACTGTCGTAGTGGACAAGTGAATCAAGATTAAGTCGCTTCTGTTGGGCTTCCTCCACAGTATCCCCGACCACAATCATGGCAGCTGGTAAGATCTTGATGTGGTTAGGGTCTCGTCCTGCTTTCTTCGCTCGATCTTTGATATCTTTATAGAGTGTTTTCGCGCCTTCCATGTCTTTAGGAGAGCAAAATACTGCTTCTGCGGTTTCTGCTGCCAATTGACGTCCAGGTTCGGATTGACCGGCTTGCACGATTACTGGCCATCCTTGGATTGGTCTGGCGATGTTTAGTGGTCCTCGAACACTTAGGTCGTCTCCCTTGTGGTTGAGTACATGCATTTTGTCTGGATCCATGTAGAGGCCGCTCTCGCGGTCTCTTGGGAAGGCATCATCTGCAAAAGAGTCCCAAAGACCGGTGACCACATCGTAGAATTCTCGTGCGAGCTTGTATCGATTGCTATGCTGCATGTGTTCTTCTTGGCCGAAGTTCTTGGAGCTTTCAGGGTTGCCAGTGGTTACAATGTTCCAAGCGGCTCTGGTTTAGCATCATTAGCTTCGAATTTGAGGTCATTGCGATTCTTCCAATATAGTCATCCATGTTCATTTCCAGCCCAAGAAGGTCTTACCTTCCATTACTGAGGTGATCCAGAGACGCAAATCGTCTTGCAATGTGGTATGCATGATCGTAGGTAGTTGATGCCGTCGCAGCTAGCCCAATTCTGTCGGTGCATTGTGACAAGGCTGAGAGCAACGTGAATGGTTCAAAGGATGTAGTGGTGTGGCTACGCTTCAGTGCTTCAACAGGCATGTTGAGCACAGCCAGATGGTCTGCCATAAAGAATGCCTAGAATGTTTAGCTTGTGAATCAAAGACTACCTACGATCTTTAAGTCTTTCCTACATCGAATTTTGCAGCTTCCAGCTTCTGGATGAAGGACTTCAGGTGCTGCAGGTTGAAGTTGGCATCCGGATAACTGCCCGGATAACGCCATGCACCTGTGTGAAGCGACACAGGCCGCATGAACGCTGTCAAATGCAGCTGCTTCTGCTCAGACATCTTGGCGGTAATACGACGCTCGTTCTGGGTACGGAAAGATGGTTCTGGGATATCAACGGCTGAGATCAATGGTATAGATATGCTTGGAGTGGCAGAGCAGCATTGCCAGGGATGACAAATGGATTTGCGACCGTGAATGATGTGATCTCACCCACCGTATCTCCGTCGCCATACTACGACCACTTCACTTCACAAGGCGGACCTTGAAGCAGAATAGTGATCACATCCATCGTCTGATCAAGCTTGATGGAGCTGATGATTCCAGTCTATGCAGTGGTCTCGGATTCCTTCTCGCTGCCACTGCTCGGACGATTTCTCCGTTGTCCCGACAGCGGAAATCGCCTCCCAACATCTCACGCCAAGCCTGCGGTATCTCTTGCCTAGATACCAAGGAAATTGAACCTGGACGTGATGAATTTGCGAACGACGATACGTCCACTCTATCGGAGCCAAGACACGTGTTGCCCACGATGAAATGCTTAGTGGTGTCGCCGGGCATTGGTACTCGGTCAATGCCTCGAGATGGCAAGTCATCGGCCTGCAGGGGAGCCTCCAATTGCTGGGCACCACCGCGATGGATGCTGAAAAGGCATCGGAATCCGTGAGCTTGGAGTGAAGTAGTCCCTCTGCTCGCAGACAGCAATTTGGTCCCGGTACATCCTTTGTGGAGGCCATATTGCAGAGATGCGGTCAACATGGGAGCTTGGCCTGGTCGCCTTACTACCTGCTCTAGTCTCAGCTGAAGATGTACTGTACAGTGAGCGGCGGTTGCAGAAGCGATACATCGACGCAGATGGCAATTGGAACCAGTCATTCTTCCACATCAATGATGTCCATGCGCATCTGGACGAGTTTCGATCATCAGGGACAGACTGCACAGGTGAGAACTCTCGCCAAAAGGTCAGCAAAAATCTAACCTTGGACCAGATCCTGAAGATGGTTGCTATGGTGGATATGCCAGGATCTCTACAGTGATCAACGAGCGCAGGCCAGTGCTAAACAGCAGTCTGTTCCTCAATGCCGGGGACGAGTTTCAGGGAACTTTATTTTACACATACTATGGCGGCGAGAAGATTGCGGAGACCATCAACCAACTAGGCTTCGATGGGATGACTTTAGGGAACCACGAGTTCGATGGAGGTGACGATATGCTGGGCGAGTTCCTCGAAAACCTGACATTCCCTATCATATCAGCCAACATTCAGTCCGGGCATCCAGTCTTGAACCGAACCATCAAGCCATACCATATCTATGAGGACTTTCAGCTGGCTGTGGTTGGCGTGACTACAGAGACCACTCCAGATATCTCCAGTCCAGGCGAGAACACCACGTTCTCAGATGTCCGAACTGCTGTTCAAAATACCATCGACCTGATTCGCGATACCACAAACATTACGAGGATTGCAGCTCTCACTCATATTGGCTACGAAGAGGATCAGGCACTTGCGCAGAATACGACTGGGCTGTACCTGATTATGGGCGGACACTCGCATACTCCCCTGGGCACCGGCGAGGACGAGGAGGGACCTTATCCCACTATTGTCCGAAATCTGGATGACGAGGAAGTCTTCATCGTAACTGCATACAGATGGGGCGAATATTTAGGTTACATCGACGTGACTTACGATGAAGAGGGACGTATACTGGAGTATCACGGCGGCCCTATCCACATCACAAACACAACTGCCCAGAACGAGACTCTCCAAGCACAGATAGAAGAGTGGCGTGGACCCTTCGAGGCGTTCGCAGCTGAAGAGATCGGCATTTCAAACGTGATCTTAGATCAAGAGACATGTCAAGAGCAGGAGTGTCTGCTTGGCGACTTCATGGCTGATGCAATGCTCGCTTACCGCCAGAACGAGAGCGATGCCGTCGACTTCGCCCTAATCAACGCTGGAGGCATCCGAGCCACCATCGACGAAGGCCCAATCACTCGTGGTGAAGTTCTCACGAGCTTTCCCTTCGGCAACTCTCTGGTAGAAATCACGATGAGTGGTGACGACCTCTGGAACGTTCTTGAGGGCATATTCTCAGGTGTCAATACTGTCAATAACGAAGAAGTGACCAGCTTCTTGCAAGTCAGTCAAGGCATCCAGATCGAGTACAACCCGGAGAACGACAATGGAACGAAGCTCGTCAGCGTTTCGGTCGGAGACAGTGATCTGGATCGCGAGGCTCAGTACAATATCGTGACGCTCGATTTTCTTGCAGGAGGCGGCGACAACTTCTTCGCCACGCCATTCGAAGACGCAATCACGCTTGACACGCAAGATGAGGTTCTCGTCGCTTACATTCAGCAACAGTCTCCTGTAGACATTGCGCTTGATGGTCGCATATCGGTCGTCAATGGTACGTCGAGCACCACTGCTGGAGGCAACGCCACTGAAGGCGAGACTGACGAAGATGTAACTGGCAGCAACAGCACCAACACGTCTGGCGAGAGCGCTGCAACCCGCCATGTCAGCATAACAAGCACTGTAGCGATGGCTGGTGTCCTTGCTTGCATTTTCTCAATGCTCTGAGTGCATGCAGAACACTATCATAATAATGAACGTCGTACACCTGCATCCACCTTTCACGTGCGAACCACTTATTGCCGAGGCTCAACTCCGCTCTCCATGGGGTCTAGCTCAGCCATCCTCCACGCGAACCATTGTTTGAATAGAGGCCGTTTGTATCGAGATGACAGCCTCTTAGCCGTAATTGCATCACCAAGCGAGTCCTTTGTTCGCTCAGCGCAGAGGCCTCGCATCCGACCTCGTCTTACACGGCAAGCTGACTGCTTACTACAGTCGCCATGTCGTGCTACCATCCTTGGAGGGGTAGGTGAGGTAGTGCTAGAGACAGTGAATCAGCTCTGCACATAGCTCGTTGCATCGAAATCTGTATTATTCTGAGAGGAAATGAACGACCAAGGCAAGACGACTTCGGCAGACTTCGGTAACAAGAGCTATGAGGATCCGCTAGCTCTTCACCATCTGCCTACCGGAGACGGCTCTGTGTCGCATCACGAGCATGCACAGCAAGAGACCTTGCCTCCAGGAGAAAAGCAGAGAGGTCATGGTGAGAGCCTCGATTTGCATACTACCTCTTCGGCTGTCCAGCATGCTCGACAAAGATTAGGACTTCATCCCACTGCGCCTATCATCGAGGAACATGATGCAGCTCAGCATGCGGATCTTAGATGGACGAAAGTTCGAGGTGCGCTGAAAGAGCCTCTTGCTGAATTCTTTGGAGTTATGATCATGATTTGCTTCGTATGTCTTCTCATCTATCATTGATATTGCGTTTGACTTACCGTATGCTGTCTAGGGCGATGGCAGTGTAGCACAAGTTCTCTTGAGCGCAGGCCAGACAACAGCTCCCGGTGGCGATGGTTTCGGAAACTATCAATCGATCAGCTGGGGTTGGGGTCTAGGAGTGATGCTAGGCATATACATTGCTGGAGATAGTGGTGCTTACCTGAACCCGGCCATCACCTTAACCAACTGTCTCTTGCGAAAGCTACCTCTTCGACGCTTCCCAATATACTTCCTGGCACAATTTCTCGGAGGTTTCGTCGGAGCTGGAATCGTATATGCGAACTACATCAACGGCATCAACGCGTTCGAAGGAGGTAGCGGTCTGAGGACAGTACCTCCAGCTTCCAAAGCAACAGCTGCAATATTTTGCACATACCCTCAAGACGATTTGACCAAAGCGAGTCAATTCTTCAGCGAATTCATCGCGAGCAGTATCCTCATGTTCGTAATCTTCGCCCTGAAAGATGACAGCAACAAGGGAGCATTCTCGGCGAGTGGCAATTGGTTTCCATTGGCATTATTCTTCTTGATCTTTGGTCTCGGAGCTTCATTCGGCTGGAATACAGGGTACGCAATCAACTTGGCTCGAGATTTCGGTCCTCGCTTAATGTCGTATGCGGTTGGCTATGGACATGAGGTGTGGTCTGCAGGAGGATATTACTTCTGGATACCAATGGTAAGTCAGCACACCAAGATCGAGATCGAAGCTAACGACTAATACAGGTGGCTCCGTTCTGTGGCTGTCTTTTTGGAGGTGTGTTATACGATCTCTGCATTTACACTGGACCTTCTCCAATCAATACTCCATGGTTCGGATTGAAGGAGCTCTTGAAGCCGCGGGAGGCGCTGGAGCAGAGAATTGAAGCTCAGAAGAAAGATGGCACAGTCTAGTCTAGAAGCTTAGTGACCATGCTTAATGCGAAGCATCACATGTTGCACGCCATGCGCCCTTCATCGGAATCTTCCATACCAATATCGATCGTGACTGCAGCCTCAATGCAGCCTCATTGCTTACTTGACGGCACGGCAGCTCTCTGAAATAAGGTCGAATCCCAGTGCCTCGGTCTTACCAGATTTTGAATACAAGCTATATGTAGAGCTGTATGTATTGTGGCTGTTGCGGAGAATGCGATGCTAGCGTTATGCGGGAGTCTAGATCTTCCTTCGTATGTGCCGTTTGCCTCCAGGTATTCGGAGAGACCACCACTCGTAAATTTGAGTATTCTTGCTTGGCGAATGAGCTTGGTGACTTTAATGCTGTCTTAGAAATTGCCGTGAGTGGCAGCAAAAGATTGGTCGACCGTGAGACATGCGTAAGCTATTCTCAAGTCGGAAAACCCTGAGCTTTTCGGCGCGGGGCGGGCAGGTGCTGCCCTTATATAGTCTACTATACTATTTCTACTATATCTTCCTACCTAACGTACCAATTTAGTTCATTGTTTTCTTAATAAATACTATATAATCTAATACGCATTTTAATCTATATATCGCTCTAGAAAGTAGTATTATTAGTACGCGAGAATTAAATATAGATAATAGCTCGTATAGCGAGTTACTAAGCCGACCCGCTAAATGCCTCGTATCTGCCTTCTTAGTATTCTACGGTCTATATAATATACCGATATATACTATAATCGCGTAGCGCTAAGCTAATATATAATATAAGAAGACTCTTTATCGCTATTACCTCTACTTAATAATATAGTTATATAGGACTAGACTAAGTTGCCTAGCTTATCGCAAATCTAGAGTATTCCTCTACCTCTAAATCTCGAAGAAATATAA
>JAASFE010004632.1:16583-286300 GCA_013365205.1 Pseudocercospora cruenta
CTTTTATATTTAAGAGATATACTAGCTCTACCTTTTTACTACGTTACGAGGCCTATCGCTATATTACTTTATTACTAATCCTTATATCCTTAAGGCATTCTTTAATAGCTATAATACTAATATATATACTAAACTAGATAACGATATATTCTTATAACTCGTTAACTTAAGTTATTCCTTTAGCTATAATAATATTAATAATATAATCTCTTATATATAGTAATATCTTCTTCGGTCTACTTAGCTTGCCTCTTAGTATATTTAGTAAAGTACTATATCTCTTTATATAAGTCGCTATCCGCTTTACTATAGCGAACGAGCTAGTATAGGTATATTCTATACGCTATAATAATTATATATCCTTTGCCGTAAAGCCGTCTTTAACTAGCTATTCGATAATAGCCTTATCTTACGTAGTAAAAGGAGCTATAGCGGAAGCGGCGGTAAGCTATATTACTAGCGGAGATACCTTATAGTAGTAGAGGCTTAGTAGAGCGATAGCGATAGTAAGAGCGAGTAATAATACTAATTATTAAAACAACTAACTATATAGAACGATAGCAAATGCTCGGTTTACTAACTAATTACTATGGCAGGCAGAGCTAGGCAATGCGGCTCAAAAAGCTTAGGGTTTTCCGACTTAAGAATATTCTGCAGTGCCTTGGATGCAGTCCCCCAACGGTTTGCACTGCCCGCATGCTACCAAAGGATTCGTCTTTTGGAATACCGTCGAGTTCCGACCTCTCCAATTTTTTCTCATGCGCTCACGTGTTCTTATGCGTCGCTGATCATTGAGCCGTTCGCATTGTAGATGCATATCAAATTGTCGCACGAGCTGAAGTTCCGATCGCGTGTAGTCGCGTGAAATCGCGTGAAATGTAGAAGTGTTTGAACGGTTCAAAATCGCAGAGAACTGATCTTCTGCTTTCTTTGAATTGAAATACTTTGCTGTCGATTGGTCGTATAAATCTTGGGAGGCAAAGAGCACTTAAGTAAGCTCTTGCATGTATTCACATTACACATAGATCCCCAAGAAATTCAAATTCCCTTGTCAAGAATAACGCTCACCACTCCAAAACACCGTCCCCCGAGACGCCGTGCAGCATGCGTGCGTACAACATTATCTTTTATATCATAATCGTGGACGCAACTCTGGGTTCGCCTTATCTTTTAGAGCTTTCGCAGCATCTGCTTCTCCAATCGGCCGTCTCGTCTCTGGGTCAAGTGGTGGAAGGCCCTTGGCTTTTCGGTCCTCGTCTTCAGCCTTGTTCTTCTCTTCCTCCTCCAATTTGCGCTTGTCTTCCGCCTCTTTGAGTGCGACCTGTCGGATCTTCTCTTCTGGTGTGAGTTTCTCGAATGCGGCGGTGTCCTCGTCCCATTTGCGTACGCACTCGGCGTTCCAGTTGCACTTCTCGACTTCGCCGAAAATTGGGTGGTTGAAGCGTGGATGTGCTGGGGAAGATGTTAGCTCTTGCGAATGTACTATTGATGCGATTTGCGCGATTGACTTACTGGTTGGCCAGCCGGAGGCGTGGTAGTGGTGCTTGACAAGGGCCTGCTTCGTGTCGTGCGTTCCAGAATCAGAGTGTCCTTGACCAGCAGCAAAAGCCTCCACAGTCAAGACCAAAACGCCTCCAACAAGGACAGACTCGCTCAGATCGTGAAACTCGTCCCAGGTGACTTCGCGACCTGTTCGCATTTTGATGTCGTCGAGAATCGCGTTCGTGAACGCGGATGGTCCGGTACCGCTGATAACCTGGTCGAAGTCGAGCTTGACTTGCGAGATTGGTACACCTTGCTGCATTGCGACACCCCGGAGCCACACGATGATGTTCTCAACAAGCTTCATCATGACCGGAAGCCGCGGCTTGCACATAAATGTCCATTGGCAGAATGACTTGCATTTCGTGCCTAGTACTGGGTGCATGGCAAATTCTGGTTGATCGATCTCAACGCCAACAACCATGTCGACATCCTTCTCTTTCCAGCGTGGTGGGATGAACTGGTTGATGCCGCGCAGAGCCTCAACGTCAATGTCCGTGTATACACCACCTTCGATGTACATGATCATGTATCGCAAAAGATCGGCCTTGATGATGCGTGCTGTAAGTTCGCGATACACGTAAACGATATCTGGTCGATTGAGGCCATCGGGTCCGAAATGTGTCTCGACATATGCCATGTCATTCTGATCTGTAAGAACCTCATATCTGTAGTCTGGGTTCTTTGCAATCCAGGATTGAGCGACATTGTGGTCTCGCTCTTCGAATTTGAGAGGGTCGACTTTCCACGTTTGCCAGATCTTCCGCGGGAAATGCTTCGGTCTGTTCTCGAACAGTCCAGGGACTGCCTTTTTCGCTGTGCCCGAGATAAATACCAGGAACAAGCATATCGCTATTAGTCCTGGTATTATGCGTTGAATTTGCTTGGGCATTCCGATCTGGGGCATTGAAGGCATGTACTTCTTCGGTGTCGTCGGCTTCTCCAGGAAGGACTCCTTCTCTGGCTGCTTCTCGTCGTTCGCCATGATGCGGTTTGGTGACCACGAGCGAGCACGCGTTAAATTGAAGACAGGGAGCTTGAATTGCATCGCAATGCAGTCCTGAACGTTGGAGGAGCGCTATACAAGGTTGATAGGTGAAGAGAAGAACGTCATGAGTGAAGGATACAGAGTATCTCCTCACGCGAAATTGTTATGTGAAAGAGGATCGTGGTTGCGCGAACGTCTACCCGGCAGGTGCCGGTCGGATAAGTGTAAAGCATGTCGGACGCCATCCCTACTAGGCACTTTGCCTGAAGAAGGTCATGATAGACGCGGACGGGGCGGTGGGAAAATGGCTGGTACCAAACAATCGTAAGTGGCAGCTAGCTGCTCGATATCAGAACACCGGCCGAACTCAAACAAGCAAGTCCGCCCTGATTCACACTGGGGTTGTGGCCAATGGACGGCGAGCTTGCGTCGCCTCTGCTATCTCGCTTCTCTCCCTGGCATGAAGACGGCCAGGATCTATTGGAGACTGTTCTTCGGGAGATATAAATAATGTGGCACTCATATGAAAGTGTTCTAGACATCGCAGTGGTCGTTCAACATTCTTCGACAATCAATTGTGAAATTATTGCACTCTGCGAAGGCCTCAATGCAGGGTGCAGACTATTCGACTTCGTCCGCCAGCTAGTAATGCGACGTACCGCGATCACTTGTCTAGCACCGAGGCAGGCTGTTTCGGTCGAGATCGACATTAAACACGAGTGCGGCGAGGCGGGCACTACTGCAGGTTGTGGTGTACAGCTTTTGCCTTCACATGCCAACATCCGCGGCGTTCGTTTCCATTGGAAAATAGCAACGAGCTCTGCCGCCGCGAGTCCACAAAGCCCCGGTGGTACAAGCAATGTGGTGTGAAGTACATTTCCACGATCGCGTGCAGTATCGATGGAGCAGTCGTTGCGCTGAGTGCATGCGATCTGATGCATGCGGTGCTCGAGCGGCTGAGATGAGGCATGAGATGAAGTGCCAGCTACGGTCTCGTAGCTTGAACAGTGCAATTTTGATAGACCACCAGTGACAACCTTGATTATTTGCCGTCGTCTTAGCACGGTCTCGGACCATCTAATCCACGACATGTGGTTGGCCCATCTCCGGTATTCTGGCGTGGAAAGACCGCCACGACTGGACGCTTCGTATGTCGACTGTATGCAGAGTGACTTCAAAGCAGCAGACGGTGTTGCGTAGTTCTAGCAGCGGACAGTAAGGCACCGTTCGGCGCGGGACTATGCGTGCAAATCTCTGGAGTGAACAAACTGTATAGAGCGTGCGGGGCCTGGAGCAGCAGGTCGTACCGTAGCTTGATCCACGCAGGAACAGAAGTGGATTCATTGCCAAAACTCTCGCGCCGAGGCCCAAGGGGGGCTCTCAACTGGGGCGCCAGCCAATGGACGTGGTTGAGACATGTCCAAGCCTCTGCTCGGCTTGCTCAACCGGGTCGAACAGGTTTTGACGCCTCAATTTCGATAGTCGGCATCCGCATCCACACCACCGAGGGGAAGACGCGCCAACGCCAGACTCGCTGCGACTCCATCTAGCGACAGGTCCGGTGGCTTCCACTTACTGCACAATTCCATCGCCATCGCTAGGACGCGTCTGTCTAGTCTTGGTATATCGCCTCCGCAGTCTGTCACATGCGAACGTCGTAGTCGTAGCTGCGAGAGCGCTGAGATTGTTTTCTTCGCCTTGTCTTGGATACTCGCGTGCGCAGCAGCTTGAATGGGTTTTCACGACAACGGCAGGCAGTCCACGAAAATGAAGGAGGAAATCCTGGAGAATGGCGATCTGGAACCCGTACGACTTACTTTGCTTGCCCAAGATGACGAAGAGCGACAACAACCGCAAGGCGAGAGACCGCCGGTGGTCGTGCGGTTTAACGACATCGCCGATAGGGTGATGGAACTCAGAGAACCAGCTGCAAACATGCTCGCGCCGGCAGCGAAATATCTTGCTCCTGCAGCAGGTCTGGTGGCTCCTCTGGCAGCAATGTTCAGGCCATCATTTCTACCCAAGACTGGAGGAAAAGGCAAGCTGAGGGCGACTGCTTACCTGGACGGACTCAGAGGATTCGCGGCGCTGATGGTCTTTTGCCTCCATCACCAGATGTGGGCTCATGCTTTTGCCGGCGGTAGCATGTACCTCGAGAATGGCTTTGGTTTTGATGGCAACTACTACTTCGGCGCATTACCTGGCGTACGAACATTCTTCACTGGAGGCCATTTCGGAGTGTCCGTCTTCTTCGTGATTTCTGGATATGTGCTGTCGACGAAACCGCTAGCCTTGATCAACAAGGCAGAGTATGTTGCGCTCGGCGACAACCTAGCATCTGCACTCTTCCGAAGATGGCTGCGTCTCTATATTCCACTGATCATTATTACTTTCATGATTGCGATCTTCCCGCACGTATTTGGCATTGGCATGACTTTCAAGCCTGAAGGAAATCTCAAGGACGAAATCTGGAAGTGGTATTGCGATCTCAAGAATACCTGGTTCATCTGGGATACTGGCAACAGAGTCTTGCTTGACTACCACCAGCATCTTTGGTCTATCCCGGTGGAATTCAAGGCCTCCATCACGATCTATACCACCCTCTTGGCTTTCTCGCGATGTACCCGTACCGCTCGACTCTGGGGTGAAATTGGCCTCTGGTACTACTTCATGTACATTGTTGATGGCGCTTACTTTGCCATGTTCATGGCTGGTATGATTATTTGCGACCTCGAGATGGGTGCCAGAGAGGGTTATTTGCCAGGATGGATGAAGGCTCTTGCGCCTCTTGAAAAGCCAATATTCTACACAATGTTCGCATGGGCAATTTGGTGGGGAGGTATCCCATCGAACTCGATCGAGCTCAGCCACATGCGCGCGACGCCGGGCTGGTACTACCTGTCCTTCCTGAAGCCGCAAGCAGTCTTTGACTACCGCTGGTTCTTCCTGCACTGGGCATCAGCCTTCCTGGTTGCCTCTATTCCTCACATCGGCATTCTTAAGCGCTTCTTCGAGTGCCGCTTCTGCCAATATCTCGGACGCGTATCCTACATGTTCTACGCTCTTCACGGACCCATCCTGTGGACAATCGGAGACAGACTGTACGCTGCAGTCGGCTGGGTCAACGAGACACATATTCTCAACATGCCCAAGTGGGCGAATGCTTTCCCACTTCCGAGATTTGGCATATTCGGCCTGGAATTCAGCTACCTTGCTGTGTTTTTCTTCCTGCTCCCTCTCACGCTTTGGGTTGCAGAACTGGCGACGACTGTGCTTGACGATAACAGCATCAAGCTCACGCAAGTTCTATACAAGATGACGTTGCCAGAGAAGCCGGCGAAGCTTCCAGCACATGGTGAAAAGGCACCAGGAAGCCCAAAGACTGAGGCTTAGAATACAGATACAATATGATGATGAATGATAATGGCATTGCTGTACAGCTACACTATTGCTCCGATCGTCTTCCCTCTTCCCAACTTTCGCACTGCTCTCGTGCATCAAGCCCCAGGTTTCCAGAGCTGCAACTTTTCACGGCCGAACTTCCCAACAGAGCTCTGAAGCTCGCTGCAGACCCACCAAAGCATCCAGCCTTTCCAAATGCTATGCATAACCAGTCTAAACTTTAAGCATATGCCGCCCCAAGCGGCTTGTGCTTATCAACCGCGTCATAATGCACGCCATCGGGGCAGCCCGGTCTCTCTTTGATCCTGCGGCTCCCGAGCCGTTCTCATCTCTCCGCATCCCGAGACATGAATTGAAGGCGCTCACGAGGCGCGACTTGTGCGGAGGTGGCTGCGGAGAATGCCAGATAGGCAATCCTTCTTATGAAGCTAAGAGAATCCACCACCGGACCATGCTTGAAGCAGGACAAGACGGTGTACCTGCCGACTCATTGCATATTTTAGAGGATGCCGAGGCGCTTGCTCTCTGCCGTTCAGAACGATCGGGCCACTGAATAGCAGGATTAATTTTGTCTGCTTTGGATCTGAAGTCGACGGTGTGTGACGCCTCTTGATATGAACTGCTGGGGTATGGAAATCCTTCACGAGACATCTTTGAATTCGACCTCGGCGACTTCACCGAGCGAGCTGGCCAATGATTGACATCACACATCTGCTAAAACTTGACTATAGAGCTCTGCTCCACTGTTGTTTGATATAGTGCTCGCTCCCGTACGCATCGCTTAACAGGAACAGTGTTGCAATTGTGCCCTGTTCACGCGGTAAGCTTTAGCTTGTGATCACTGAAGAGCTGTGCCAACCGCCTGCGCGCCCATCACAATTGCTGCAAGGATCAGATTCAAGTCAAGGCGCTTATCCTGTGATTTCACTCAACGACGTCAAGCGCCATCGTGGATTCATACGATCGAGGAAGAAGATTAACAAGAGCGCCCATGGCCTGGTCATCAGTTCCCAAGTCACACCGACCTGACTACGACATGGAGAAAGCAACACAGCAATGGCAGCCAAAGCGCGCTCGAGGATACTCAAGTCCTTCGCCACGACCAGTTGTCAGAGGCAAGCGAGGTGTTGCCATCTTGTCATCTATGCTTCTTGTTGTCGTGATTTTTATCACAACGGCATCTTTCCGACCAAGCTACACTGAATCCGCTACCAAGTACGGCAAGAGCGCAACCGCATACGGTATCCGCAAATGGAAGGAGACCGAGGAGAAGTTGATGGGATCCTGGAACAAATACGAAGAAGAGAACTTTCCAACCTCCAATCCTCAGATGATCTCTGCCACCAACGACCGCTATGAGGATCACATCAGCGAGCCTCACCCGGGATTCAAGGGCATTGGCGGTGTCACAAATGTCGGCGACTCTGTATTGCAACCAGAGACAAAGGAGCACGTTCCGGTCGTCCAGCCACAAGCCGAGCCAGAAATCAATCTCAAGACGGGCACCACCCACACAGTGCCATCAGAGCCAGCAGTAGAAGATGCGAGAGTATTGGGAGGCGTGGCTTCGCACCAAGAGGAGAGCAACAAAGGTCCCGCGGAGCAAGTCAACAGTAACCTCGCAGGCCTCAGTGGCGTTGCTTCGTAATTGCTTGGCGTGCAGCAGTGCAAGCCGCTTTTGCACTTATCGCCAAGAATACTCGTCCTTAGCTACTGCAGCAGCTAAGCATTGAGACGCGCGGCGGGACAGCATAATCGGAGCTCAGCTGTTCGATAGACCACAGACAGCTCAATAGCATCGAGCTCGTACTCATGCTTATCGACACTGCCACCGTCCGGCATTTCGACCAGGAAGCATGTTTCGTGGCCAGAAATCCCAGCACAGGAAGGCACGGCCGGGGAGGACTCAACAGAACGAGTTGGAGAAATGATGAGTATATGAATGATGATCATGAAAGGGAAGGCGTAAGAGCGCATGTCGCAGTGCATAGAGGAGACATCCTGATACAGCAGAGGCGCTGATTTGTGTCAGTAGATATAGATGAGCTCAAGCTTCGTGTGAATTTGAGATCCTTCAAGCTCTCCTTCCAGCATTTCATCCGTGATAAGGCTGCGATTCCACACTATGGCAGTCGATAGAGTACGTCCCATTCTCGAATTTGCTGGAGCAAGCAAACTTCTCGGTCGAGTCGAATGTGAAACCGAAGACCCCTTTGGTCGTTGCATTGAGTCGGAAATTTGCGGTAGCATTGCCTCCATTCAGACCGATACCAGCTCCGTAATACAGGCTGTCTGCCTTGATTTCTGCACCTCCGCCGAGACCAAAGTCCTTGGAACCTGCTTGCAGACCACCTTCGACGAAAGTCAGTAAATCCTTCAATCGGAAACGACACAGTCGAGTGTATTCACCTCCATAAGAATCATTCGAATTCCAATTAATCCCACATCCTACACCAATCCCACCAAACGGCTCCAAAGTCCCAGCCGCAGCGACCTGTCCCGTCCCACCGGTAGCATTCGAGCTTTTGCTCAGCGTCGTGATGTTCACGCCTCCACCAGCAGGCGCATCATCTCGTACGAAGTGTACGGCTCCCGAACTTGCAATCAGGAGACCTATCGCAAGGGCGAACATGGGTGCTAGGTCCGAAGATTAAACGACAAAACGAGCGACTGAGGTGAGAGAAAGAACACGAGGTAGTGTTCGAGATAAGTGAAAGGATGTTTTATTGCGAGATCCTGGTCAGCGGTCAGTTCCCGAAATTTGACAGCCGGCAGCACATGGGCTTGACAAGGCTGTATCCTGGACCGCACGAGGCTATCGGCCGAGGTGGACAAGGTTTGATACTTTCTTTTGGTTGTTCTAGAACTTTTCATGGTATGGAGCTAGGTTGCTACTTAACGTGAGGCTTTGGAGGTTAGAAAGGTAAGGAGGAGTGGCGGTGCTGTATGATCAGGGCAGTCACAATCCAATAATGCAATGCATACTGACTGGTCGTGATGGCTCGATGCCATGGGATACCTCTGGCCCGAAGCAGCGCTGCCTTCGAGGAAGTACAAGAATCGAAGCGTTGGTCCAGAAAAGATAACAGGTCCACTCAGGCATTCAGAGACTGAAGCTCTTCAGCCACTGAAAGAATGTAGGCCATGCGAGACTTTCTTCGAAGAAATATGGCCAGCGAGATGAATCTGGCGCGATGAATGTGGGGAGGTATCGTTGTGTCGAAGTTACTATCCTTCAGTGAAGGAAGAATTGACAGTCAGCAAATTTCTTGGCGGAAGTTGCCCTTCGTGAGCTTCGGCAGCTGCTTCTCGCCTCTTCATTCACCTCAACGAGACATGCATTCCGCCTCTCTCCGACTTTCCAGACTCCAGTATCACATTTCGAGGAAGAACATCACGCGATGGGATTTTGCCGGATCAACAGGATTCAGCGCGCCAAACAGGCGATGCGATGTCCAGTCCCAAAGAGCATTTAGCCATTGCCGTAAAGCTGGTCGATAATCGTACCGTTCGCATGCACTACGTTGTTGAGAGGACGGAATGAGGGTCCGGGGGCCATCATCTCCCTTAGCGAAACGTCGATGGTCCTTCTGCTCGAATTGTGATAGAATTCGGGACAACAAGAGCTAGGTGGAATCATACTGCTGTTCTTGGCCATGACCAACAACGTCAAGCGTCGCATTATCAAGGACGGTTTGAGTGAGAAGTGGATTCACCAAGACCCTACAGTGCAGTCGCAGTATCCAAGCTGGCCGAGGATGAACGAGAGCGCCGCACGACACCCCGTTATACTGAGGAGTGAAAAAGCCCTGATGCAATAGCTTGCTATTGAGAGATCTATCGTCACCACATACAGGAACATGAGCGGAGCAAAGTGGCCATCGGGTTGAATACATTGGTTGCTAGGCCTGAGACATGCCCACTTTGCCGACGCTGTCCCACGGGGTAGGCGATGATTGATAGGGCAAGTGCAGGGCATCTCGCTTCAGTAGGATATTGAGGTTGATAAGACTAGATCCATATCGACAGGTACCGGTCCGAGTTCTCCATCATATTGATCACAAGTATAACACCAAGAAGCGTTGGATATGGGGATAGTTGACATTCCGCAACCACACCATGCCAGAATCAATTGAGTTAGCAGCAGGCGGGCAGGAGAGTCATAATGGTAAAGAGAAGGCGCCAGACGCCGAAATTCGCTGCGCGCCATCATTCGACGAAGGGGTCGTGACCGACAAAGTCGCTTTCGATACTGTCGAAGCAGAAACCGGATACACCCCAGCTGAATTCAAACGCTTGCGATGGAAGATCGATCTGTGCCTTCTCCCACTGATGTGGTTCTGCTATGGCACACGGCAAGCGGACAAGACCGCCACTGGAGTCATGAGCGTCTTCGGTATCCGACAGGATGCTAATCTGCAAGGCCAACAATTCTCCTGGTTGACGACGATTTTCTACATCGCCTATCTGGTCTGCGAGACGCCTGGCAATTACCTCATCCAGAAATTCCATGTCGGTCGATTCTTGGGTGTTTGCATCTTCATCTGGGGAATCATCGTCCTTTGCATTGGCTTTGCAGACAACTTCACTGAACTTATAATCCTTCGATTTTTGCAAGGTGCTTTCGAGTGCACCATCTCTCCGACCTTCCTCCTCATCACGGGATCGTTCTACACGACACAGAAGCACACCCTTCGTGCCGTGATCTGGGGGACTGCCAATGCTGGAATGAACGTTATCACTGGTCTCATCAACTATGCTATTGGTGATGCCGCCAACGCACATCCTGGTGGACTCAGTGCCTGGCGTGGTATCGCATTCTTCTTGGGCGGACTGACCATCCTTCTCGGCGTCCTGGCATTCTTCATTTTGGGCACACCACGCGAGGTCATGTGGCTGACAGCGCGCGAAAAGCGAATGGCGGCTGCTCGAGTGGTGGCAAACCAGACCGGAACAGATCGCGAGAAGCATGCAGAATGGAAGTGGAGTCAAGTCCGCACTGCCTTCAAGGACCCCCAGACATACTTCTTCTTTTTCGTGAACTTCGCCTTTGCGATTCCAAACGGAGGCATCACGACGTTTGGCAATCTGGTATACAAGAGCTTTGGCTTCACCAGTGAGGAGACTCTCATCAAGGGAACGATTCCACAACATGCCTTCAGCATTGTCTACTTCCTCATTGCGGGACTTACATGCCACAGGTGGAAGAACCTCAGATGTAAGCGATCAGGACGATTTATTCAAGTGTAATGCAGCTAACCTTATTTCAGTTTACTGGATCCTTTTCTCGCTCCTTCCAGCCTTCTCAGGAATGTTGTCTCTAGCTCTACTGCCATCAGATGGCATGCTGTGGACGCGATGGGGACTCTACCTCATGACCACAACCGGCACACTTCCTGGACTGCTCATGTGGACCATGCTTCCTTCCAACGTAGCAGGTCGCACCAAGAAGTCTGTCACTGCGACCGGTCTTTTCATCGGATACTGTGCTGGAAACGCCGTTGGAGCTCAACTTTTCCAAGAGAAGGATGCTCCAAGGTACATTCCAGGTCTCACTGGTTGCGGTGTTGTGTACGGGCTTGAGTTCGCAATGATTGTGCTTTGGCGAGCTTGGTACACCTACCAGAACAGGAAGCGAGGTAGGCAGGTGGCGGCTATGGGTCTCACGGAGGAAGAATGCAAGCTGAGAGGCAAGATGAATGCTGAGGAAGATATGACGGATGTGGAGAATGTTTTCTTCAGGTATTCTTTGTAGGGGAAGGCAAGCAGTGCGAGATGAAAGCGCTGGATGGTCCCATCACCGGAATATCTGGCAGAGCAGCCCGAGATTGATAGACCAGTGCTGTAACAAGGACAGCTAATAACAGTCAACAGGATGGATACGAACAATTAGTTATGGTATACTTGAACATACGTTAGTCTCAATGCAACCTTTGACCTGTCTACATGTAATCTGCGACGTGGAACTATGGCTAGAGCTTGATAGTCGTTGATCGGAAGCCGAGTGTGTCTTGCAGTAAGACCGATGCTACGTCAGATGCTCCAGTTAAGTCCATTGCCTCCATCCAAAGAATACTTATCGAATGGCAGGATGGTTTTCCACGGCAACATGGCCGAGTTCTCGCTAGGTCGTCTAAGTGAGCAAGCTGAAAGAGAATGACAACCCTGAAGACGGACGAATGTGCTGGTCGCCCGATCTTGTGTCCGCATCCCTTCCGCGTATCCAGGAGACCAGGTCGACCACGTGTCATACCTTGCAGCGCAGCATGGTAGCAGGCATTGCTATCATTTCTCTAATCTAAACCCGACTTTTCCACATACCAGTGTCCGTCCTTCGTCTGCAGCGTTGACAATCCATCCTTGAGCCCCCATCCTCGAGCCCTAGACACGCCAACTAAGATTTCGAATTTGAGATGCCCCGGTCCGCAGGACTTTGCACGAACGGCTGTGAACCCTGCTCATCAGAAATGGTCTGCCGGCCAAGATAGGCGTGAGGCTCGCCGTGCATGTGATCTGTATAGTTGATGTCTTGGCACATCTCGACAACCGACATGCATTATCCAACTTGTGAGCGTTTGTCGACTGCATCAACCTGAGCATTCCACTCTGGCAGCATCATGGGCTCAATCAACAATGCGGAATGCGGACGGCGTTCCATCGATCTCAGCCATCACATCAACAGAAGATCAAAAAGCGAGGCATCCAAGTCCATTGAAAGATATCATCAGGTATATGGGTTATGAAGGCATGATTAGCTTCGCTGGAGGTCTACCGCATCCGTCTCTTTTCGCATTTCATGATGCCTCATTCAGAGCTTATGAGCCTTCAGCGATACCTGGATCAGATGTACCGAAAGAGTCTTCCGACCTGGAAAGCTTCTCTTTAACCAAGGAGTCACGGCCAGACCAAAGTATGAATTTGATCGAGGCACTCCAGTATGGTGGTGGTACTGGCGATGCTTCACTGCTGAAATGGTGTCGGGAGTTCGTGCGAGAAGTCTTTGAGCCAGCTTACAGTGATTATGAAATCTTACTGTCCGGGGGAAACACAGATGCTTGGCAGAAGACTGTCGGCTTGCTATGTGAAGAAGGTGACTATATCTTGTGCGAGGAGTTCACATATCCCTCATCTCAGGCTCTCTGGATTCCGATGGGCTGCAAGGCCGCTCCTGTCAAGATGGATGGCGAAGGATTGCGGGCCGATCATCTCGAGGAGGTATTGAGCTCGTGGGATGAGAGCAAAGGCGAGAAGCCGCATCTGTTGTATCTGGTCCCGGTAGGAAGTAATCCGGCGGGTACCACGATGGGCGGGACCAGGAAACAGGAGATCTACGAAGTCTGCTCAAGGCATGATGTGATCATTTGCGAAGACGATCCGTACTACTGGCTCCAGTATGAGAGCTACCAGCTTATCCATGTCTTCGACCCTGCAGGAGCAGATCAAACAAAAGCAGAGGACTATGTCAAGTCTCTCGTCCCCTCGTTCCTCAAGTTCGATCGCGAAGGTAGAGTGATCCGACGCGAGACTTTCAGTAAAACGCTTGCTCCAGGAGGACGCCTAGGATATTTCGTGGCCAATCCGTTGTTCACAGAAAGGCTCCTGAGAGCCACAGAGGTTGAGACACAAGCACCCTCGGGCTGGTCGCAGATCATTGTGTCGAATCTGCTTCACAGCTGGCGCGTCAATGGATATCTTCTCTGGCTATCAAATCTCCGAAATCAATACCGCGCTAGGAGAGACTGGATGTGCGATGCAATCTCGAGAAGCTTCCTGGTGCAAAAGTCGATGTCGGAAACGGACACATTCATCGTGTCGACTCAAAGCAACAAGGTTATTTTCAGTTTTGTTGCATCCAGCGCAGGAATGTTCATCTGGGCCAAGTTTCAGCTCAACAACAGCTCCAGATTCCAGCAATTGAAGTCCCAACAGGATGTCGAGGATCCAGAGCAAAAGTTCTCAGATGAGGTGTGGGCATCTTTAGCAAAAGCACTGGTGCTTGTGACGCCTGGATCGTATTATACTCCCTGGCAGGGTAAGGACAAGACTTCCACGAAGGCCAGAGGAGCTGAAGAGGGAGTTGGCTATTCCAGATTAACATTCTCCATGACGAGCAGAGAAGAGATCGAGCAAGGCGTGAAGAGAATGGCCTTGGTTCTGGAAGAGCATTGGTCGTGATCAGATAGATGGACCTGCCAGCCTTCCCAGGAAGCACAAGGAGGACTGCGGTCACCACGGCAATTTTCCCCCAGCTGAACAGATAGGTTGGCCACGGGTGCAAGCATCTCAGCTTGACGCGAGATCCCGCTCCGGTGGCATGACTGCCCAAAATTGATAGAATATGATAGTTGGACTTGCATACTGAGAATGAAAGTTAGACGTCACTTGCTTGCTGAGTCAGTGCCAAGCCAAGCTTGTGCCACTGGTCGAAGTAAGTCTTGCCTTTTCCGCCGATCCAGAATACAACGGCCTCGGTATCAAGCATGCTTTACCATTGTACTGGTCGCACCTACTCACACGCGACCTAATGCCATCTTCTCTCATCAGCCTATTCTTGCCGCTGAAGTGGCTTTTACCTGCTGCTTAGCAGAAAGCTTTGCAATCGTGGCACAGTGTTTCGTGCGGTACGCCCGAACTACTACCGGTGTAGTTTTGCCGCTGGAAAAGATGCCGAATGTTGCAGATGCCCAGCAATGCGCTCCACAAGGACCACAAGTCGAAACATCCTCGTGTCTCCGGAAGAGAGAGTCGTCCGAAAGACCGACTCGTGCATGCCATACATTTTCATCTTCTGTGATGGTTCACCAGCCCTCTGATGTCGAGAAAACCAGAATCGTGAGCATGACTGTGCGGCCACCATCATACGGCTGAATACCTCCATCACACAGATCCTTCTGAGGTCTTCCTTCGACGCACCAGAGCCAGGCCGTTTCGATCCTTCTTGAGAGCGATACCGGTGAATTCGTCCATCAGACTATAACATGTGGAGAAGCCTCTGTCGTGGAACAATCTCAAAGCCTGTTAATCTGTTCATGACAGCTCATCTAGCTGCATATGTCAGGCAAACAGGTAGGACATCTTTCCGTGACCCGAGCCAGTCATTAGGCAATCTTTCAATCTTCACCTGCCACGAGAGGCAGGAATCGGCAGCAGCTGTGAAAGTTCTATGCGGTTTCGCTTCCTAGCGTCAGGCGGGCCACAAAACCTTGGTGGGGAAGTCGCATTGTTAAGGCAGGCCATGTGGAACGTCAACGGCTTGGGTAGAGCTGAGGGATGAGAAAGGACCGAGAATGCGAGGAACCTGCTGCTGCTGTAGATATATGTATTCACTTCACTTCTCGATCACGCAATTCAGAGAGTAAGCACGTCAAAGTTGTCTCAGACCAATCAGCTTTCGAACTTCCATCGTCTCACAGGACCGTATTCAGAAGGAGTAGCGATAACCATGCCTCACTTCCCAAGCTCTGCACGTGAGCAGCCCAAGCGTTTTATGCTTGTCACCAACCCACGCACATGCTCAAATCTCTTGGTACGGATATTGGGGCTCGATAATCAGCCACATACCAAGCATGGCGGCTACCATTTCCTTGGCTGCACGATCGCCATGTGTACGAACAACCTATGGGAGAAGAAGAGCAATGAATGGACGGAGGAACAAAGACAGTTCGCCCATGGAGTTTACAACAAGGGAATTGAGAGTCTCGAGGAAGACCTGACGCCAGGCCCTGATGACAAGATCTGCTTCACTAAGGAACATGTCGAGACTTTTATCGAGCCTACGGCTTTGGCGAAGACCATGCATGGGGACCATAAGACTCAACCCTTGACTTTTGAGATCCCTGGGTACAGTTCTGAGAGATCTTCTGGCAACGAGACGATCTTTTCAGACGCGTACCTGGAGTCTTGGAATCCGATTTTCTTGGTTCGACACCCCGCTAGAGCTTTTGAATCGATCTATCGATCTTTCATTGATGTCGTCAAGACTCCTGTATGCGAGGGAGCGAGTCAGGAGTCTATTGACAAACTTATTGAAATCCATATGACACTTAGCTGGAGTCGGAAGTTGTACGAGTTCTACGGATCTCGTGGCATGGATCCTATCATCATCGACGCGGATGATGTTGTCGTCAGTACGGAGGCGTTGACGCACAAGTTAGCGGAGTATATTGGCTTCGATACGAATGCGCTTCAATACAAATGGACCGAATGTTCGAAAGATGACCAAGAGAAGCAGGCGGCACATATGCGAAGAATGTTGTCGTCGCTGAATGAGTCGAATGGTGTCAAGGCCGATCCTGCGAAGTTGTCGAGTAGCATCAAGTCCGCGGCAGAACTTGTACCAAAGTGGTCTGAAGAGTTTGGAGAGAAGACTGCGAAGAACTTGGAGCGCTGGGTTGAGGCTGCGATGCCTGACTATGAGTACCTGCGTGAGCGGAGGATGAGACCATGAGTGCAGAGATACCCAGATCGTACACGGCGTTTATGTAGATTATAACACATTCAGCTCATATTTACCTCAATCATGCCAACTTCGCCTGGCCTCCGTATTCGTTCTTATTTCCAGCGTCGCAGGTCAATTCTGTGCATGGCACTAGGGCTCAGTGCACCATGATGAGTGGCGTAAGCTCATACGGTGACACAGAAGGTGTGATAAGGCTGAGATGCCTCGAGGTACGCGATCCGCGCCTTGGCGATGGCGTCACTCTATGCGATGGATCTTTGTTTGCTCTCAGCAATACTGCAAGTCCTTGCCCAGAGACCGGGGTTGTGGTCATGGCGCACAAGGCCAAGTCAAACAGTGATGCGGCCGTTCTTGACTTCCTGCACCTTCGCGTGTATGTGCATGTTAGCTTGTGTTGCAGAGGCTAATCATACGTTGTAGCGTCGTTGGAGGCCAATTCTACAGCTGATGATGGGTGCTCTGTGGATTGTCCGATAATCTGCTGAATCGAATGTGCGAGAGGTTTTTGTCCGGACACCCTACCCGGGGAATACACTAGGTACTGTCGGCTGTTCTGCTACGGGATATCATACTCAATCAACTTTTTGTCATGGTGAGCCGTAGTCGTGATGTTAGACTTCACTGGACCTAGCGCTTGGGAGCGGATCGCTGGCGCGGATCACGACGGCACGTGTAAGCTCCTGACCATTGACTTTTTGTGAGAACACGAGCCGCGTAGCACCAGAGCAGCAAAATGATGTGCGACATTGGCTACACACTGTCAAATATTCCTCACCTGACCAGAGTTCGTAGTGTTGAGAAGATCACGGCTTTATGAATTGGCGACGAGGCGTGATGTCTTTAAGGTCGTGTAACCCACAAATGCATTGGTCTTGAAGCTGCATGAGCGAGCACTCTCAAAAGTCTTTTGACACTATTCTGGCTCGGTCAGCCACGCTCCTTGTCCGGCGTGTACATGTTCTCGTATAAGATTGCTATGAGCTCTGGCGAAAAGATTTGAATACTCACATCTTTCAATACAACTTTGCAACTTCAACATGGGTCTCTCTGCTACACTGCTTGGTATTGCCCTTCTGTTCCGAGCAGCATTGGGTCAGGACTCATGTGCTGCACAACCATCTTTGGCGGCTGGGAGCGGGCCTGTTGCCACGCCTGACACAGTAGTAGGTTTGAAACTGGCGTGCCTCGGAGAATTCTGGTCTTCTAACGATTTGAACAGCAAGCATTTTACGATCTGTCGGCAATCAATAGCGCGGCTTCAAACGCACCTGTGCCAACAGGATACAGTGTGGCCTACACCAATATTCATGCCAGCTCCAACGCAGACGGATATCAAGGCTACTCGCTGCTCTCCAGCTACGATGTTTCGGGCTGCGCGGCGCAGTGCACTTCCAATGATCGCTGTACTGCTTTCAATATCGCATTCGAGCGTGCTCCCTCCAGAGAACCATCGGCAGCTGATGGGTCTTGTCCGCAGCCACCATCAACGACACTGTAAGTGTGACAGATCAATCGCATTGCATGTTGATAGGCTGATGCTCCTTAGGATTAAATGTGTCCTTTGGTCCGGTCCAGTGAACACCGACAATGCCGTCAACGCTGGTCAGCTTCGCAATGCTTTCCAAGTTGTCATTGCGGGCAGCAATGGATATAACAAGCTCGTTCCTCCAACACCCTCGGGATACAATGCAGCTGTCAACCTTGGCAAGCGCGCGATTTCGGCGCCGACTTGCAGCGACGGCACGAGAACAGCCATTAGGCAGGTATTTTTGTCTGCTTCGAACGGTGCTGATCCACTAAACGTCACTTACTGTGCTGGCTGGTGCGACACAGAGTACACTAGAACGGGGCCTTGCAACTTCTTCAATGCCTACTTTGGCAGGAGAGTCGACAATGGCAATGCTTTCGGGCAGGTGTGCGATCTGTACTCCCTGCCCTGGGGAAGCCAGTACGCCACCAAAGCTCAGTTCCGCTTCGATGGGCCGCTGTTGAATGTCGAAAGCAGCTTCGCTTTCACAAGAACAGGCGCTTCAGCTCAGTGTGCCGCTCCTGCTCCAAGTTCTTCTTGAGATCCTGAGGTAGGTGATCCGGGAACGGACCGAGGAAATGCGGTTTTGTCCATAGAATATAGTAACGAGACATGTCAATGCTTTGGAGGCAATATCTCATAGGGGTCTCGGTGGCAGCTCGTAAATAATTGTTGCTGGGGAGCTTCCTGGACTGTCGGTATCTAGTCGCGTAACATTGAAGGACTTATGGCCGACTTCTAGCTCGCCGCTCGCCGAATACTTCGCATAGACCAGCGTGCCAAGAGAAGAGCGGTAGTACGGCTTCGGTGCACCAACGTCGGAGATATCGCATTCAATGATGCGCGCTTCTGCAGGGACTTGGTGCGATTCAAAGTTGACCAGATCCGGCTCATCCAAGATCTTTCGTGCGAGATCCTCCTCGAGATCAATAACCGCGTCGTAGTAGGAACCTAGAAAATCGCTATCGAAAACGCCTCGCATGTCCATTGCGCGGATCAGGGCAACTCCCTGCCTCCGCATGATCGAGTTGCGGCAAAGCTCGACGATGAGACACAGAGTCATGCCCAGGCTTGTACCCACAGTGGCTGCAGGGCGTGTTTTCCGAATAGATTTTGACATCGAATCAGGCGATTCTACCTTCATCACAGGCCGCTGCAGGTCGAGATACTTCTCGATGAGGCCCAAGATATGTTTGAACTGTTCTTCGAAGCGGTCTATGTCCATCAAGTCGCGGTCACGCCAAGAGCACACGACGACCCAAAGATAGAAGAAATGAATGTCGACAAGTGCTCTTGAGGCATCGAATTCTTCCGTGGCGGGAACAAAAGCCAAAGCATTCATGAAATCGAGCAGCTCTTGTTTCACGTCGACCACTTTCTCCATAATCTCCGGGTACGACTCCAAAGTTTTGTCCATGAAAGACATAGCCAAGCAGTCCCAGGCAGGCTCATCGAGAAATGCCATGTCCGGTCGTTGCTCGCGTAGGTCATTTTCGGCTTGTGTATACCATCCGCCCCAAATGTCGTTCATCTTGCGCTCCAAGGCATCCAAGTGCACCATTGCTTCGTCTAACGACTTAAACGTCGCGGGTAGAGGCTGTGAACATGTTGGAAATAGGTAGGCGTCCTCGTCCAAGAGAAGAGCAAGGTCCGCATCCAGTCGAATAAACGTCTGAGTCAAGATGTCCATTCTAGTCTTGGGCTGCACCTGGATTGGAACGAGTCGCTTCTCCGCAGAAGCTTGCTTGCCGTGCGATCGCTGTATATGTTCAAATAGAATTTTGAGACCGTTGCGTAGATGCATAAAAGACGCAGTATCGTTTCCTTGAAGTACGTCAAAACTGAACAGTAACAGACAGACTGTCAATACGAGCTCTGCTTGGCTGGCTGAATCTTGCTTGTACAGAGTTTCGATGCAGCTACGAAGCGTGAAGACAGTCTTGTTGTACTGCACCAGAGCCAGTTGTGTATGTTTTTGTCTGTGTTCCAAGGTGTCTGTAATCATGGCTCGACTGAGTGCTCCGAGAGCAGCGGCCGCGTGCATGATGGCTGGTTCTGTCTGACAAAAAGGCAGGATGAGACGATCCCAGTTCAGGAGCCAGTTGCTTCCGGGCAGATCTTCAAAAGCCCTTTGGCGAAAGTAGTCCAATGCATAGCCTTCTGAGCTTGTCAAGGCACAGGATAAGGAGGGCAATGTGGGTATTTGCACTTTGACATCAGCTTTAGACCTTAGTTCAATCTGCGTGTTTGATCTGGGAGACGAGGACGTCTCGTAGCCGGCACATTCCTTGCCAGAGCTGATGCATTTCTGACATATTGGTCGAGCCTCATCACACTTGATGCGTCTCTCTTTGCAGGCTGGTTGCTGGTTAGAAGTCTTCCTCTGCATCAATATTCATATGCTCACTTCGGCAGCCTGATCGCACCTTGGCATGCTTAGCTCGCTTGCGTACGACGGGTATCGTCATGGTTGCCTGCGAAAAGAGGAGATTCTGCCATCGCCAACGGGATCAGCGCAGGAGCTCTGCGGTATGAATGCTGGCTCAGCTTCGAAATATAGATGAAGTTTGGATCAAAATCTGCGTGCGCGGTGTCTTGTTCGGTGACACTGCCTCAGCCTTCGAGTGAAAGGGAGCAAGGGAGACACGCAAGAGAAACTTGCTCGCGTCGCGCGGGGCCAGAGTTCAAGCTTTCTCGGAGACAGCCGAAAAGTCAGTCCGACGCTTCGGATCGGATTGCCTTTTCACAACTTGGATGTCCTTGCTGACATTATTGGCTCTTTCGATGGCATTTCACGTCCAGCCGGTGAATCGTCATCGGTGCAGTCGCTCAGCTCAATGCAAAGACTTGTGCTGTACGTACTTGAGCTGAAGCTGCCTACTGATTGCACGCCAAGACTCTGGCCGGCGATGCTCGTGTTTGTCGTTAAGTAGCGCAGGATTCGAGGCGAAGCCATCAGAGGGAAGCTTGGCCATGAGTCTAGCAGCATCAAGCACTCTTGTTGGAGAAATGGTGTCAGGGACGGACAGGAGTCATGCAGCAGCAGAAGCGCCACCTCTGGATCCTCTTGGAGGCGATTTCGAAGTGCGACTGCAGGAACTCCATCTCATCTATTGCTATGCAAGTCCGACTCTTCTACTAGGACCGACCAGTCACGCTTCATGCTGATTGCCGGGGCCTTGCCATCGCAATCATGAGGTGGCCGTTCAGCACTACTGAGCTCGACGCTGCTCAACGGCTCTATCCTCGTCTCCACTGTGCCATGGACTTTGTGTGCCTTGCTGATCATCTGGAAACTGTCCTCCTCGTCACCAAGTTTGGTGAGACCGGTCAAGGAAGAGAAGAGCCCCCCGGATGAACCTTTCTTTCGGGACCGAGACTTGTCACTGCCCACAAAAGCTGGCGATTGCATATGGCTGGGACGACCAGACTCCTCTAGAGTGCCATGGCTTGTGCCAAATAGACGGCGAAGTCCAAGTAGGCTGACAGCAGGCTTTAGCGATGGCAAACAGGCGCAGATCAGTCCAACGTTGACCTCAACGACGGACCATAGTAACACCTCTTTCATCTTCCAGGTGTAGTCGGGACTGGCCAAATCGACGCGCATCAGATTGTACAATCGCACGATTGAGACAACACTGACGAAGCATCCCAACATGAAGATCCCACCGAGCATCAAGCGCTGTGCCAGTCGTGTGTTCAGGCCCCAGACATATCGAAGAGGCATGATCAGCAGTATCACGTCAGTCACGATGTTCGGCACAGAGCCGCCCTGCGAAGCTTGGTTAGCAGGTCATGCCTCCACCCGATGCTTAGGTTACTCACCAAGTATAGCTGCCGAAGACCTGAGCATTTCGCATCCGTGATTGTCGGATTCCATTGAGCCGCGATAGGATCGCAGGTAAGGACCACTGCGATGACCTGCCGAACTCAGCATCATCCAAACATACCACACAGGATGAGTAACTTACCAAGCCAATCAACCATACAGCTACTATGCCGAACATGATCAGCATGGGCACACGAGCTCTGACGGAGAAGAGTCGCCAGTAGAAGGCGAGGATAGCAGACTTGTTCGCTGCCACGCATACCAGGTATAGGAGCTGTTCCGGGAACAGAAACTTCAGGAACGTGGTCAACTCCGGTATCGAGACCTCTGTGCCGACATGCTTTCCTAAATCGGGTCCCAGACCTAGGGCAGTGTTAGCTGGAGCATATGGAAAGGGCTGATTGCACACAGTGTGCTTACCCAACATTCCGATGAAGAAGAAGACACTCGCCAGCAGCAAAGCAACCACACATAGCGCATCGTCCCATCCCAGCCGCATCGCACCGCCTTTCGACATTCTACACCATATCTTGAGTGGCACAACCATCACACATACTGCGAATGTTGATATGGAAGATCCCAAAAGTCTCCCTCTGAAGGCTTCCAAGCTTTCTTCGTGTGCTGACATTTTCGCAGGCCGTGAATGAATTGTGAAATAGGTCAAGACATAAGATGAGCTGCTTCCGAGGATATGTGTAAAATTACACCGCCCGCTATCTATGGCGTCGGTATTCCTCCTGATGCCCAGATTCCTCGATCGACAGTCGGCTGCATCAGGTCTGAACTTTGTTGACGAGGAGGAGAAGTCTGCTTCTCGAACGCAAACCCTTGATGCTCCCGTCTGGAGGCCCCACACAGTGGATATTCGATGCAACGCAAATGGTCTCCAACAGTTCCTGCATGTGCTCGCTGCACAGACATTCCAACAATCCGTACGCAAGTGGTCCGCAACGAATGCTCGACTATAAGAAGCAAATTATTGCGCTTTCGAGTGTTCGGCGACCTTTCTGGGCCGCGCATTGATCGCATATGCGATGCCACAGAACTGCCGTGCGATTTGCGAATTGCTATATCTACGCGAGGGCCTCTCACTTCGGTATCAAAGCCGTGAGTGGATCTCGTCGTCTTCGAGTGCATGTGTCGGGCCGGAGACCGCTCCACTATGCCAGGGTCTTATACACTGGGGTGCCTGTCTAGTACCGTGACTAGTCATTCACCATCCGAACGCCACGGGCACTACCGACAGCATCGACCAACGTTTGTGCACGAGCATGACAGGCAACGTCGCAAGCGAGCAAGGCCGTTGCCTTGACCTGCAGCATACTACGCCATGCTAGGCCTGACATCCGCATCCTACTGCTCGGCCGACATTCGCCAATGAAGTGATCGCTATTGCAGAACACACCGAGCTCGAATGGACCTCTTCTCTTTTGATAAGAGCTCTTTCATGAGCGTCAGCTGCTCTGACTGACATCGAAGCACCATGGCGAGGCTAGTCGACAACGTGCTGCCTGGCGATGGGTTGACTTACCCCAATATCATTGCTTTGGCAAGTGCAATAATAACTGTAGCAGTGATCACTACAGCTATCTACAGATTGTATCTGCATCCTCTTGCGAAGTTTCCTGGTCCATTCTGGGCTCGCTTGACAACGTTCCCCTCATACTGGCATACGCTGAAAGGCGATCGGCACGTATGGCTCTGGCGTCTACAGCAGCAATATGGTCAGTCATATCGACATTCCAGTTTTAGGTCATAGACATTCTGACCTCTACCGTAAGGCAAAACATTCCGATACCGACCAGATGGCGTCCTAATCAACACACCGACCGGCTACCGAACAATCTTCGGCCCCAAAGGCAACGTCCGTAAAAGCGACTACTACCGCGTCTGGCCCAGCGACTCCAGAGTCTCCAACACCTGGAACGCAACCGACGTCCACACCCACGCCCCAAAACGCCGAGTCCTAAACCACGCCTTCTCAGACAAAGCCCTCCGATCCGCCGAACCCTTCGTCCAATCCAACACAGACCGTTGGTGCGAACTCATCTCCGATCGAATTCCCAAGCAAGAAAAGGATAATGGCTGGAGTAAATCTCTGAACATGGCCCCAGAAATCAACCACCTAGTCTTCGACATCCTCGGAGACCTCTGTTTCGGAAAATCCTTCGAAATGAAAGAACCTGCCTCAAAAATGCGTTACGTTCCCGAACTCCTCGCCGACTTTTTAGTACTCATGCATCCCATCGCTTTCTCGCCTTTCGCAGATTGGTGGGTTTGGTTAAAACCCAGAGGATTGGATGCCTTAATTTCTTATGCTGCTCCACCGGCATTAGTAGGATGGGAGACCTTCGTAGCAAAATGCCTCCAAGATCGAACAAAAGTCGAAGAAGAAGTCCGAAATAACAAGCGCGAAGCTAGAAAAGATTTCTTCTATTACCTCTTCGATGCCAAAGATCCCGAAACCGGAAAAGGCTACTCTATGAAAGAGTTATACAATGAATGCGAACTTCTCATCATCGCAGGCTCCGACACAACATCTATCGTCATGAGCGCTATGATGTTCTACTTGGCTCGAAATCCAGAAATTCAAGCAAAACTCGCAAAAGAGATCTCGGAGAACTTTTCTTCTGCCGAAGAAATCCAAAGTGGAATCAAACTCCAGTCCTGCAAATACCTTCGCGCATTTATTCAAGAAGCTTCTCGAATGACACCTCCTGTCGCAGCGGAACCTGCTCGTCAAGTTCGAGCGGGAGGAACAACGGTCGACGGTAATTACTTCCCTCCAGGCACGAAGTTATCAACCGGTCTCTACTGCCTCTCCTACTCCGAATCCGTCTTCCCAGATCCCTTCTCTTTCCGTCCCGAACGTTGGATAAAAATCTCAGAAGGTGGTTCCGCTTCTGAAGAATCTTTGGCATTAGCGGAAAGTGGATTTTGTGCATTTTCTACGGGAAGTAGGGGTTGTATCGGGAAGAATCTAGCATGGTTGGAAATGATGATCGTTATGGCGAAAGTTGTGTGGAATTTTGAGGTTAGACAGGATGAGAGTAATCAGCTTGGGGCTGGGGATTTGAAGGGAAAGGAGGGAAGGAGGTGTGTGGAGCAGTATCAGGTTAAGGATGCTTTTGTTGCTATGAGGGATGGACCTATGGTGCAGTTCCGAAGGAGGGTGCATTCGTGAGTGGGGGTGGCATGGTAGAGAAATGATGTGAATGTCAGTTAGAGATAGACAGATGCCAGTAGCCTTCATAATGTTGTAACTTGATAGACGCTATTTTCCATGGCATCGAAGGATGAGATCAACTGTGCACAGAGCTCCGTGTCTGCCATGCATCAAATCACGAAATTGAACGGCACTCGGTGCTTTCCATGGCATGATTCTGCTATCCGCTGCAAGTCTGAAGCTTTGTCCCGCCTCACTGAATCTATAGCAGGCAGTCCCTCGATCTAAGACCTGAGCGAAGCTTCCACTTCAGGCCATTCACTCATCCTTCGACATCGACTTTGCTCGATTCTACGCTTAAGCTGCTCCTTCGTCTCCCGGTCAAATCCATACAATCCAAGCGCAACTTCTGGAGACAACTGCGTAAGCGGATCAAACCAGTCCAAAAATCGTTCTGTGTCGAAGCGCATAGTGGTCGACACAGGCACAATGACTGACAACTTCCTCAGACTCTGCGCACGTTCGACAAACGCCGACATGAACCTTGTCGGATAGCTGTAATCGGGAGAATCGTCATGCCTTCCGCAGCAGGGTTTGATCGTCAAATGCAGTCGAATATTTGTCAACCTGGGCAATCTGCCAATGTCTCTGGTAAGAAAGGTTTCGATCTCATCCTCGCCCAGTACACAACGCGCTTTAAAATCGCCGTTGATACTAAGACAGATAGATTCCGGGGGATCGTAGTCGCAATTTCTCCAGATGATGACGGTAAATATCGCAGGCGTCACATCTTGGAAAATGGCAATGGCTTCTTTGTAGACTCTCTTGGAGACTCGAAGGATCTGAAGGTGAGCTTTGCGACCTGCCTCACTATCGCTGCGTCCTATCTCTTTGTCGCGAGTCAAGAGTGCTTCGTAGACGCGATCGCGCAACTCGGGTGGCAAATCCATAAATCCAAATGTCCATTTTTGGTCGAGCTGCTCGAGTATAGAGATACACTCGTCCCTACGAGATGTCAGTCACACGTCCTGACATCTTGGAGAATGAGCTGCGCACCTTAGAAGGTTTTCAGGGATGCAATTGGCTTTACGAGCGCGCAGAAATTCCTCCAGCTCATATCTTGTACATGAAGAGTAGTCCATGGTATACTCGGAAGTTACAATTTTGAAGGAGGAAGTTCCTGGTGTATCACAAGCCAGAGTCGTCAGGAGGTTCTTGTGCTTGAATTTTTTGCGTGTTGTATAGCACAGTATCTGTCCAAGACAATGCGAATGTCGATGCTTGAGGTCAACAATTCAAATACAGAAGTAGTAGTAGCCCCAAGCTTCCTCCATTTAGGTCCCGAGGAGGCAAGTCTTGGCTGAGAGCCGCTCAAGCCGGTCACGGTCACGTGGATGAAGTGTGCGCATAGATCTTGGGCTTTGCAGCCTTGATCTGGCGAAGCACCTCCTGCTTCACAGCCTCATCACCAAAGCCCTCAAGCTGGAGCGTCGTCTTAGGTGGCAGCTTTGCAAGTGGAGTCAGCCACCTAACCCATTGCTCCTGACTGCCTGCTCCAAGAACCGTAATGACCAGCGTGCGAAGGTCGGTTGCCGTTGCGACGATGGACATAACCAAGGAGATCGGCAGCGTCCAATCGCCATTCGGTTCGTTTCCAACATACAAGCCGATGTCGAGCCGCAGACGAATATGGCGCATACGTGCCAGCCCGCTGACACGCCGTGTAAGCATGGTCTTGACGTCGAACTGGTCGGTAGGATCTGGCAAGCACGTGTGGCCGACGTCGCCATTGAGGTACATGGAGAGGGTGCGGCTGGAGAGTGAGAAGGACATCCTGCCTCTTGTGAAGCCAATACCCAGCTCTGCAATGTTGACATCGTTGAAGATGCCGACAGCCTCCTCATGGACTTGCTTGGACACTCGCATAATAGTCAAGAAAGCCTTGCGGCGCTGTGCTTTAGACCGCATCAAAAGTAGCTCGTAGATGATGTTTCGCGCGGGTCCATGAACCAGAACGTCCAATTGCGGTCCATGTCTTCGAGCATGCGAATGTACTCGTATCTGTAGGGATGCCATTAGTACATCTCGTTGAGAGCGAGTCGTCGTGAAGACGAGGCAGAATGCAAATTTGAGCAGTGCACTCGGAGTCAGCCAGAGTGGAGTTCTGACGTGCTGCTGAGCAAGGGGCGCGGCAGGTGCTTGCACTCACATGCTACAAGCTTCGAGATACTACTGGAGATTAGTAGGGACTGTGAGAAATGAATACTTTCTTTCAGCTGGTATCTTCTTAAGACACAAGATCACAAAATACTCCTTGAACGCCAGCGCGCTTCCGCAGCTCTCAAAATCTGTTTGAGAGCGAAGTCCACATATCTTGAGCTCTCGACCGCCTTGACATTGCGAGTCCGGTCCTGACTGGAAGGTCGTGCGCAAGCTATAGCGACTGGGCCTTTTCTGCTTTCGAATCGATAAGTCTTGGAGCGAACGCGAGGCGTATAGCATCGCTGGGCGATCGACTACTTGCATTTATATCTTGGTCCTTCTTAAAGTCCAGATCCCGTGGATGACTTGAAATCTGAGGTAATCAATCCAGCCGTCCAGGATCCTAAACTGGCACGCTCTTCATGAAATTGCTCATATGCTTAGAGCAAAGAATCCAGGCGCGTGAACACGCTCAAGCATGCCGCGACAACCTCTAGTTGTAATTCCTTATCTTTGGCGGCATTGACCTCATCTCGAATGACCTGATCGAGGTTGGCTCCAATGGCTGCCGGACCTCCAGTTCTGCGTCCGAAAGGCCATTGTGAGTACTCCGCAAGCAGCTCGTCCACCTGTGCGAATGCTCGTTCCCGTGCCTCGTGACCTAGTGTGACCAAAGCATTCTCGAGTACGTTCGCAGCGTAGGCAGCGCACAGCATAGCCACGGTGCGCAGGTACCTGAACTCCATCTCCTCAGGCAGGAATTGAGATGCTGGGAGTACCACTGTTCGATTTGTGAGCACAGCTCGGACTCTCCGTCTGATTTCGTCTTTCGCGCCGCCGTCGGCGACTGGATGAGTAGCCATGTCGAATAGGAGGAAGTTACGCTTCTCGGTTCGGAGGATGCCCTTGTCGACCAGGCCTTTCGCCAATCGTTCGCGGACTTGCTTCAGTTGGTAGCCAATCTTCATGAGATTCCATGTCTCGCCTATACATCGTTAGCACATCCCTTCCATAGATGTTCGGCCAGATTCTCGAAGGCCTACCAGACATGAGATCAATCCACGAGCTCACGCTCATCTTCTCACTGCTCTTCATCATCTTCAATGCCTCGTCGAGCAAGACCTCTCCAGTCAATGTGTCGTCCACAACCTCAATAAGTCGGTCTGCAAGCGGAAATCTCCTTCTCGAGCTATCTCTCTGCATGGAGATCCTCCCTCTGAATGCCAGCTCGATCACAATGCATCCTCGCAGCGCATAGGAGATGTTGTCATTCCAAAAGCTCAGATATCCCTGCTTATCTTTCAGTCCCATGAGGAGCACTTCCTCCATGAGTGTGAGCTTTGGCTGCTTGCTGCGCTCAACATTTTCGCTAATGTCTCGGGGGTCGAATGCGATCTTGTGTCCATTCTCACCGGCTTCGTAAGATGTCTCGGGCGCGGAAGAGAAATTGTTCGAGGGCTTTGGTGCTGGGCTGGACACTCTGCTGCCCTCCTCATCACCATTTGCAGTGGTTGCGCCGCCGCCAGCGCCTCGCCGCCGAGTCAGGCCTGAGCCCGAGGCCGAAGCCATGTTGTGTGTGTCTGTTCAGGCGCACTGTACGCTGAGTCGTGGTGTCGGCGCAGAGGATGCGAATTGGCTTTTGAGGTGGTTGTTCGCACACGTGCCAGGGATCGCGCAGGGCTGAGGAAGGGCGGGCCCCAACGGCGAGGGCGAGTGAATATTGTCGGTCGCCGATGTCAAGCCGTGATACGCGACAGTCTCCTGCAAAGCGTGCAAGCGATTATGCTGGGCTAGAAATGTGTCGCAATTGTTATGTTATGGCGTGTATGCAGCAGTACGGAGCAGCCTGGGAAGGAGAATGTGCTTTGAACCTCGCTCCAACTACGTGGCTGCCGAGCTTTACTAGCGCCGATCAACATCGATCATGATTGCTTAACGGAAAATAAATTGCATGTGCTCTGTACAGGAAGTGAACAGGAAGAATGCTGCTTCTGGTCACAGGTGCCGCACTTTGAATCCTATGCTGGACACAATTGCATTGCCAGTCCATACCAATGGCGTCAATGGCTGGACCAATTCCTCAACAAGAAATATGCATGACAACGTGACAGATTGGAGTTGATGATACAGGTCGTGCCTGGTGCTCAATTCGAGAGCTTGCAATGTACATGATTTCGCCTGGTTCTGTCTGAACTCCGCCAGGCCACTTTCCGTATCTGTATGCCAACCACCTTCCTGCTTCCGGGTCTCCTCAAAAAGCCTTCATGGATATCTAGTGGGCTGTACGTAGTCAGCATAGAAGCTTAGAGAGTGCTCTCTTTTCTACTCACCATCTGGCTGCTTCATGATGTAGTCCACGGCTTGGCTCACTACATGGCGTTAGCAATCTATCCTGCACGAATGGAGCTCTTCCACTCCACGTACCGCTGTGGATCGCGTCTGCCTCCTTGTCTGGAATTTCAATGCTGAACTCCTGAGCGTATTGTGAGCCTTTACTCGTTATCCTCGCTATGACGCCACGAACCTCTTCTATCGCCATGACCACTTCCACTGTGTCCAAGCTGTCCAATCCGAGATCGTTGGTGAAGTGAGAGGTCGCGGAGAGCTGCAAATAGATGTCAGTACTTGCTGCTCCTTTTCCAGAGCTTGCGCGTGTACCTTTGATGGGTCCTGAACCTGCAGCATGAATTAGTCCATTGACTTTACTTCTTTCACTTTTCCACGCATACCTTATCGAAGTTCTTCAGCAAGTCCAGAATGCGACCAGTCACCTCCTCCTGTCCGAGCCCTGAAGCGCTCGCATAGCATCGTACTGCTGCGATTCTCGTTACTGGTGTTGAGATTCGTGATGTGACGAAGGGGCTGCGGATGTATGTGCGGACGGCAGGCTGGGCCACGCGAGTGCTAGATTGAGCGACACATCGTGCGCTTCGGAGGAGGGCGGTGCGGAACATGTTGTCGATGTGGAAGCGATGAGATGGGATAAGTTATGGGCAGGTTGTGCTTGCTGGTAATGGGCTCTGGGAGAAACAGCGACGGGATCTCCCGAACTTGCCGCGGAAAAGATACGAGTAAGCAGAAACGACCTCAGGACTTCGACGCGCAAAGCACGTACTTCTCTCATCAGCACGACTTGCAACAAACTCCAGTGAGATCAATGCCGAATGTCCGCACGCCACATCTGGTCGCCTTGCACTCGCACAGTGCAATCTCGACCGCTTGTTGCAAGATGGTACAGCTGGACAGCAAGGCTACACAGTTCCACCTCACAGAACTCCAATGATCGCGTCCCAGACCAGGTCACCGTGCGATACCATACATCAACCAACGATCCTAGAGAGCTCAGGCCTCAAACACAAAATTTTAGATCACGGAAGACCTTCTTTCGTAACCCTGGAGAACCTCTGGATTTCTACGAATACCACTTACAATGGCCGATGAAGCCTGTGCCATTATTGCCATGCTCATGGGTTGAGGATCTACACACCACTCCAGACGGTCTAAGTAAGCGCATGCAGAATGATCCACTCGAGATCTTGAAAAAGAGCGGCGCAGACCCCAAAATTGTGACGACGTGCCTAGAGACCTTCATCGCTCGGAGTCATGCAAGCGCTCAGAACGACAAGGTCGCAGAACGCCGGATCTACGCCGAGAGTCGAGTCGGTGTAAGTGAAATTTTCAAAAGTTCTCTCCGTTCTTCTTCGTCGTATTGGGCCACGAGAAGTCGGTCCCCAGACGCCTGAAATGTCCTAGCTGTCCTTCAACGATTCACGATTGATGAGTGTATATGTTCCGAACGGCACATATATCCGCTAACGCTATTGCTCCACCAATTCTCGAACGTACTAGGCAATCTCTGATATTTCCAGGTCCACGCCCTTACTTGGCTGATTGATAGCGCTCAAGAAAAGCATGATTTCGCTCTGCACATACGGCTCCTCAGAGCCATTGTGCACTGTCTTGTGGGCGAAGATGATATCGATATTCTCGAACAATGGCTACTCGTGGATCACGTTCCTTCTTATGCTTCAACTTGGCACAAGAAAGAGCAAAATCGCTGGAGAGAGTCCGCGTTTCATTACGCTATATTATCCGTAATGTACTGGCATGATCAGAAAAGTAAAGGCCTGGAAGACGGTGTAGAATTCTTCCTTCAGACTCGAGAAAAACAGAAGCGCGACAAAATCATTCCTTGCTGGGCGGCCTGCTCTAGCCTCATGAAGATTCTTAGTGAGACCGCAGAGGCACGAACCATCGACGCTGGCTTATTCGATGACTTCAAAGCTGTGTTTCCACGCTTCATCAACAGGAGCTTCCAGGACTACATTCTGTGGTGCTCAGCGCGTCTTATGCTGAATCGTCCTGGAGGTCCATTTCCCGATCCAGCATTGGAAATCTTCAGGGACTACTCCAGACGAGGGCTTACCTCCCAAGATCTTCCATCGTTGTCATACAGACCGAATCAAGAACACGCTGGTCTTGGATATTTTTTCATGAACAATGTGAAGACTGCGCAGGCACTGAGAGATACTCGAAGAGACAGAGAGGCCCGAGAATGCCTCGACCTTGGCCGCAGCATCGCACCAGAATACTTCGATGGCCACAATCCGAAACAAATCAAGTCTAGTGCCCACGCTGCCCAATGGGGCGAGAGAATAGGAGACCAGAGTCTTCTCGAACGATTGTCAAGAAGGCGCGAAGATATACTTAAAGAGAACCGAGCCGCGAAGCAGAAACGTAACGAGATCATGCGTAATATGTCCCTGTCAAAGCCATGACTTCAAGAGGATCGTCGAGGTGAGGTCTGTGTTTGAGTCAGAAGCAAGACGGCGGAGCCTTCACAAAAGCACACATTCAGAGTACCAAACCACGCCTCGAGCAACACGACGATCACGCCACAGGAATTGATTCAGGCTGGGGGAACCCAACGAGCCATCTAGTGCGGCGGTATCGTATTCGATCGTAATCTTGGAACTTCACTCGCCGCTAGGACTCAATAGAAAGATACTAGATAGAAGAGCGGATGATCTAAGCGTTAATCACCTTCTTGCATGGGCTAGGGAAGACTTACCAGCTACGTAGCCGACAGCTTGAGTAAGAATGTTGTCAGACGAGCCGTGAGGAGAGAGCACCGAAAGGTGTGGACAGGACAGAACAGAGCTTGGTGATGACGGGTAAGAAAAGGAGACGTTAATCCAACAGGATCGCAAAATGTTCCACTCTTATCTACTCTACTCGTACTAATCACTTCTCCGCGACTCGAGACCATGCCTTTGCAATTGGCCATTTCCTTTTCACGCAAGCCGAGGGATCAACGTGTGAAAGTTCTTTTCGAATTCGTCTCCTTCTCCTCAGCTATTTTGATCCTCCGGGACTCTCTCTTGTTTTGGAATCGAACCCCCTCGGAAAGCGTCTCATTTCTTATTGATACCGCCAACTGACGCAACGCTCTTCGAAAATGGCCATTTGGCCTCATTGTTGTAGAGTCAGTGCGCCTTGAGCATAGCTGAGCTAATTGAATTGGACCAAAATGGCGCTGGCTGCCGGGACAGTCAGAAGGCCATGGTCTTTCTGCTTATGATCCTCATTTTCTGCTGTGAATTCTGCCGTAGATATCCATTCCGCAAAACTTCGATGTATAGAGTCGCCGAATGTTGTTGTGGCCCGGGCTGCCACACGCGATATCATCACAGTGTCCTGGACTGTTCTCAGTCTTGTTGCATATTGAAGCTTTGCGCAGAAAGCTGACTGCTATGCTGCTGTCAACAGTTGATGAACGGTTGAAGTCGAGCAGCAGGTATTGGCGGGTAGCTCTAAAGTGCTGTCCTCTGAAGTCCTGATTGGATCTACGGATGTATTGTGGTGAATGCTCGTATTGCCTCCTTGGAAAAACCTTCAGCCACAAATTTTAAATTGGGATTTTGACCATTGTGTCGCGTCACCAGAACAAGTGCTTCGGAAATTGCGTAGAGCTAGTCTGAGGCGGGACTGCAGCAGCTGGCTTTGCGCTTGTTTGAGATTGCTGCGTGCCGGGTGGTTGCGACCATTGTGCTTGTGGCGGATGCGATTGATGAGAAGCCGCTCGATGGTGGTTTGATATAGAGAATAGAGCTTCGCCTGCCTCTCTGGTCTCCTGGCTATATCGCCGAGAGTCAGGCCTCGCCATGACTGCTTCCGGTGCTGCCCAAGGCTCAGTCCTTCTGGGAACAGATGGGTATTGCTGATTGTAGATGTCAATGTCCTTCCGGTCCAGATCTCCAGCATTCGAGTTCGAGTCCACTGGTGATGTTTCATAGATTGTGTCCGTAGCTAGGCTACCTGGTAATCGGCCTGGAAGTATCCTTGTGGCGCTTTCTGCTATTGATGGAGCAAGAGATGGACGAGCTTGCCGATTCGTGATCTCGCCAGATCTGCGATGTCTTTCCCACGCTCTGATACCGTCTAGTCTGTTGAGAGGGTGTGAAGACCAGTACTCAGAGCCAGACATTGCGCTCGTCCATGTCTGATGGCTAGGACCGCCACCGAAAGCAGACTCACGCTCCAGTACATCGAGCAGCTCGGCATCGGAAGTCCTGTCAAGTACGCCGAGGAGAAGTCTTTCCGTGTCTTGTAGACGGTCTTGCAAAGCACGTAAGTAGTCTTTTGCTGGTCCTCTTCGGCAAGTCAGCTCATGTTTGGATGTCTGGTGTCATGGCATGGTTGCGCTTGCCTCTTCTTCGTCTCACTCCACCAACACTCTTCGTTGTGCAATCTACATTGATCGCAAACAGGCCTATCCATTGTATCAATGGTTAGCATGTCTCTGAAATAAAATCTCTCTTCTTGCAAATCTCAGGAATGCAAAGACAAGACGCAACCCACTTTTCGCCCGAGCATTTCTGCCTCTTTGCCCGGCAAACCGCACAAGCTGCAGTAATACGAGAGCGCCGAGTCTTCTCTGGAGCTGACGCCGTCGCAGGCATGGTATTGGCGAGGCGATGCGCGTTGTGGATAATGTTGCTGTGTTGAAACAGATTTGAGGCTGAAAGTTGACCTCGGCAAGGTCGCGGCGCGAAAAACTTTCTTCCGCCCCAGTACGCTCTTTCTCACTCTCTTTCCAACATCACGACACACGCGACAATGCAATCGCAAGCAGTTTTCACGCGTCAATGGCGACTGTAGTTTACGAAAGCTACCGCCATGGAGGCCACCGAGTCGCCAGCTAGCAACCAAGAGACAGGCTCTCTGACGCAGCCATCTCCTCACGAGAGCCGTTTCATTGGAAGCAGCTCGGGAGTGTTCTTCATCAACACTGTCAAGAAGGCGTTCGAAGTCTCCCAGCAAGAAGAGCCAAGCCATTTGCCAGCTGCGGAAGAGACTGTAGGAGGCGAAGATGACTTTGCACCATCTGCCCGCAATTCACCAGAACGAGGTCAAGGCTTCGAGCTGAACATAAACAGCCAAAGAGCCATTGAGATCAACAGCTCTGCGCAGCTTGGGTCTCTTCCGCCTTATGAGACTGCTCAACAAGCCATTGTCGAGTACTTCAAGACATGGCATCCTATATTGCCCTTCCTTAGCGGACCGGCATTCTTGGCATCTATGGACGCGCTCTATCAAGATCCGCGCACAGCAAAAGGTTCCGGTCGCATATCTGCTGACCGTCAAAGGCTATGCAACTTGATTATCTTCCAATGTATCCTTGCGATTGGAACTTTCAGCCTGCCTGTCGCTATTCCAGGCCAAAGCTCTCTGCCATCCAAGTCGAATCTGCTTTCCCTGGTAGCGTCGCTCGCATCAAGACACGACATACTTACTATTCAGACTTTACTCGCTGCACAAGTGTATTGCGTGTCAACATTGTCCCTCCGCACAGCTTCAACCATTGGTGGCATTCTCAGCAAGCTCTTGTTTCATGCTGGAATGCATCGTTGCCCATACCGGTATCCTCAGCTATCGAACGAGGACCGCGACCTTCGCAAGAGGATACTGTGGAGTGCGTATTCGATCGACCGCTACCTATGCCAAGCCCTTGGAATCCCGGTGTCACTTTCGGACAGTGAGATTGACGTATGTGTCTCGGGTCGGCGAGAGGCTCATGGGTCAACGCCAACAGATCTGAATGGTGTTCCACTGCCGACACCTAGCTCCGAGCCCAACGCTCTAGATAGCAGTGGCGAGCATGCCGATGCCACCGGTCCGCATGCAGGCATGACAGATGATGCGAACATGAAATTGGAAGTAATTCTTGCCAACGTCGTGGAATATGGCAGATTGGTGGGCAATCTCATGGAGCTGTTTCATGTGTCTTTGCATGCACGCAAGAATGACCCACGGAAGATTCTATTCCTGCGCTCGGATGTCGATAAATGGTTTAACAGCATGCCATCCGAGCCTACTCCGTCATATGCCAACACTGGGGCCGACGAGCAGATCATCCGATTTTTGCCGTTTCTTCATGTTCTCTACGAACAGCTAAAGATCTCTATCCATAGGCCTTCTTTGTCTCTGCCAAGGTCGACGCCAGAGTTTCATCACTCACTTCAAGTAACGATTCGTGCTGCGAAGCGCACTATTCTCGCCATGGAAAGGCAAACAAACCTGTTCTGGCCTGGATATGTGGCATCAGTCTGGATGTCAGGTCTCATCATTTCGTTCGCCTGCCAAATCGGGATGTATAACACTTCTCAAGGCTCCACCGAGATCCTCCGCTGCCTGGACTTGCTCAAGCGAATGGGGGAGCGATGGAGAAGCGCGCAGAGATGTTATGCCGCCCTGTCCACTCTGCTCTCGGACCTGCAGAAGAACCAACGTCGCATCAGCGATCTTCAGGCAGAAGATGATCCCTTCGGAAGACAAGCGAAACGGCCCAGGCTCGACACGTCGGCTTCCGACGCCGGTCAGACTCCTACTTCAATGTCTCCTACGTCGAATGCCGAGGTGTCGCAGAACGGACGCAAGATGAAGAAACAAAAGACTGATTATATGTCTGTGCCCATGTCCACCAGCGGCGGGACGGAGTGGGACGTCAATGACATCTTTCAAGACCTCAGTTGGGAAACGCTTTTCGATGATATGACACAGGACACCGACATGCAGTTCTTCGCGAGATAAGTTGCTGTCCGCAAAAGCTGCAAAAGCAAGAGCCGCAATGCCGAATTCCGTTTTAGATGGAGCGTCGCCGATAGAGAGAAAGGCGATCCTTGCGCTTTGTACTGTGCTGTTCTACGCAGGTCCAGTCCTTTGGCGCCGTGCAGAGTTCAAAATCTAGATCTTCGCACTGGTTGTTTCAGGCTTCTCCGTCATCGTTGAATCCTTGGCGGAATTGTCGATGAAACGTGGATGTCCCTAAAACCCCGGCCCTTGGAAGTCGGCTTCGGCTGGGGAAACCCGTCCATACTGCGACCTGTGTTCAAGGTCTATTTTCACCTCTTGATACAGCCGAAGACTGCAAGCAGCAAAGAAGAGCTGTTTTGACATTCAAAAGCCATCGGTGAGCAGCGCTTTGCCATTTGTGCGACACACTCGCCTAATGAGAGCCACCTGGACAAAGGATAGTGGCTGTGTTGAAGAACACTTTTGCTGCGCCTGCCAGTTCTGGACATGCTCAGCGCCTATCGCGAAGGCTATTTGTGGCATCCTGAATCTTGAAAGCGAAACAAACCACAATTGATTGTAGCTTGGTCTCGTTCGTCGCAATGTCTTGCTCGATAGCGGCTCTTTAGCTCTCTCCTCCAATCTCTGGCTATTCCGACCATTATACCATTTTGAGGGGAGCCGTCCGTGCATCGGAGCATTGGGCCAGTGCAGCGTCTGAAGCGCGCAGCTTTTTGCTGAAGCTCTAGCCAACCTCGATGCACTACACGAATTTCCAAGATCTCGGTTGTGCCTTCAGCATGTTTGTTCGCATTGTGAGTCAAGAAGCTCTGGCCGAGTATGCTTCTGTGAAATACGGTCGGCTGTCCGCCTTCCATCGATCTGGGCTAGGTGCTCTCTCAACTCTTCTTTCGCCTGAACGTTTGGCTCTAAGATATCATGATGGCATACAGCTTGTCCAGCGGTATTTTCTTTGCCGGCCTGGTGGCGCTCGCATTAGGGTCACCCATGAGAAGGGCACTGTCCATGTCAGACGCCCAAAATGCATACGGGCAACTTCAGGATTGGTACTCTCCTTCTACTGGTCTATGGCAAGGAGCAGGCTGGTGGCAGTGTGCAAATGTGCTCACGACCATATCCAACTTGGCCATGATCAACGACCAGATAAAAGACAATGTGCTTGCAGCGCAACAAGCTACATTCACATCTGCAACACAGCAGGACGAACAATTCATAGGGCAACGATTCATAAACAAGTGAGCCGATATCATCAGTTGAGCAAGCCACATGCTAATGATCTTGTAGCTATTACGATGACGAGGGATGGTGGGCGCTAGGCTGGATCGCCTCGTACGACGTCTCTCGCAACCCGCAATACCTCTCGATGGCCGAAAGCATTTTCGCGGATATGAAAACAACTTTCGGGAGGACCAATTGTAGCCGAAACCGAGGAGGGACAGGCGGGATCTTCTGGAATCGTGACCAGACTTATGTCAACGCAGTCGCAAATGAACTTTTCTTCAACGTCGCCGCGGCTCTTGCGAATCGTGTTTCCGGCAAGGATTATCTGAACATCGCTCAGCAGCAATGGAACTGGTTTCAAGGTAGTGGATTAATCAACTCAGATGGCAACATCAACGATGGGCTTACAGGTGACTGCCGTAATAATGGGGATACAGTCTGGAGTTACAACCAAGGCGTTGTCCTCGGCGGCTTGGTCGAACTCTCAAGAGCAACCAGAGACGGCTCGCACATCTCGTCAGCTCAGCGCATCGCTGATGCTGCAATTGGACTGCTCGCACCCGGTGGTGTTCTGCAGGACCAATGCGAGCAGAACGGCAGGACATGCGACAGCGATCAGACTCAATTTAAAGGTATCTTCGCCAGGAACTTGATGTATCTGCATCGTGCTGCTCCGAGTGGTAATTATGCCAGCTTCCTCAGCAACAATGCAAATAGCATTTTGACGAGGAACACGAATGATGGCAAATTTGGGCTAAGGTGGACTGGGCCTTTTGTTGCTCCAGCAAATGCATCGACGCACAGTTCGGGAATGGATTGTTTGATTGCGAGTCTGTCGACATGACGAGCTAGCATAAGTCGAGGATGGAGACACGAAAACCGACCTCGATTCTTGGCTTCGCCCGCCCTGTTGAACCGCCTTCCAGGGTGTCGATTGGGTGCTGTCGGACTGGTTCCAAAAGCTGCGGACAGCCGTGTTTTCCGCGAGAATGAGTCCTGAAAGCACACATTCTTCAGCAATCACGACTGTGTAGCTCAAGAGGAAACGATTTCTGAAGCCACGTCAATGATTTTGGCTGCACGCGACACTGGTGTCGATCGAGGCAGTGGTTATGAGTGCATGACTCGTTGTTTGATACTGGGACGAACGCAAATTGAATGAGGTCTGTTCAAAGTTTAGCGCAGACCCTTGGCTCCACTCTTCCAAAGACGCGATTGCCGCCTTCGCGCGTGTTCTCCCTTTCCATCTACAACTGTGCTATAGCTGGAGCTTTTTCTTGATCATCCCACGCCAAAGATCACGTACTTATTGCGATATCTACACTAGCGTGTCACCCCACTACGAAGATTCGATCAAAGTATGATGACCGATCATCGAGCACGGAGATTAGACGCCAAGCATCGAAACCAGGGCCACTGAGAAAAGAGGCCATCGCACCACTCGCTGCGCACCACTACCAGCCTGATTGAGCACTGAATATGACAATTCACAGGGCGCTAATCCATAGCAGAGCTGTCAGTAGGACCATGATTTCGCGCCAGGTATCGCAGCGCTGCACACTGTGCGCTGTGTGCGAGCAGGTGTAAGCGGCAGCTGAACTCGCGTGAAGTGAGCATCAAAAGCACATTGGAAAGGAGTTCCCTTCTTCTAAGTCTCTGGTAAGGTACACATTCCTTTTTGGTGAAGCCTTTGCAAGACGTGTCGCCAGCTGGTTGGTGGCCTGGTCTGCTGCAATGCGACAGTTTTTGCTCTTCACAATATCCTTCGATCTCCGGAGATGCAGTCGAAGTCGAAACCGCGAGCATTTCCAGGATAATCCTGGTTCTGACTTTGCGCTCGCCGCCTGGTTGCGTGGTTGCTTGCCTGGTGAAAATCACCTCGCATTTTGAGCCTCTTTAGATCCTTCAGTGTGTCCCTCAGCACTGAAGAACACCCAGAGCTGGAATTACGTGATGCAGTGTTCCACAGCATTCAAAAAAGAGTATTCCAGCTCTTTGGTCACCTAGAAAAAGCTTCTCACTGGGGCTCAGGTTATCGCGGCAAGTACAAGCCGCCCCAGGATCGGCCATTCGCCCGGTCCATGCACGTCGTATGCAAGATGAAAGGTTATGTCTCGCCGGGCACAGGTGCAGCGAGGGCTGAGCGCTAAGGCACCCCATCGTCACATCATGTTGGTCGTCTGCCAGAAGCAGTTCGCAGCTGATCAACAGGTACTCCTTTCACGATCAGCCATGGTCTTCATTCGTCTCCAATTCGACAAGCAACCGGCGCAGACTGAACATGAAATCAAAGAATGACTTGATCGCTATGAACGGCACCATCAACGACGATACGTTCAACTTCTTCGGACTCCCAAAGGAAATTCGTGATTTGATATACGACCACCTCACGGTCGAAGCTCCGATCAATGTCGCGATTTGGTTGATTCATCTACCTCACGCCTTTGCTTACGTCTTGAACGCTCCGCGGCCGTCTTTGCTGCGAACCAGCAGCAACCTGAGCGCCGAATACCTCCAGCAAGTCGAAGAGAACACTTTACTACGAATCGTTGGACCGACGACGGACGGTGCGATAGCTGCTTTACTGACAAAGGTCATTCGTCCTTTCTCAGAGATCATCGAACGATGCGATATCTTCATGCCTATCACTTGTCACGACTGTCGCAACCGGGACGACCACGATAGTCGAGGCCGCGTTGAGCAAGACACTGATTCGGATGCTGGGAGTGATTATGGTGGAGGACCAGGGTTTTGCGGAGCGTACGACCTGCTCAGCTTCTACACTACACTTCTGGCCACCAAGTTCCTGCCCAACTTTCGAAAGCTTCACACAATCCATCTACGCGTAGGAATGGTCCTTTCAGATGGCCAGCGTGCGACTGACTTTGACTGGCCACAATCGCCGCACTCCGACGAGTTTGTTGCTGAGCTGCGCAAGCTGGTCCTGCTACCTGTGGTTGAAAGCTTGGACATTGTCATCTGCCGGGAATGGGCCGACTACCGAGATTATTGCCAAAGTGCCGGAAAGAACATTCCACAGACGTTCTCGCGCTGGACAAGGGGCTGTGGGTGGCTGGGCGAGCAGGAGCTCGAGTCGAAAAGTATATTGAAAGCTCAAGATAGCGTCTTGGACGGGTTTGACGATCTCGGATAGTACGGAATGGGACAGCACTGTCGCAACACTTCAGGCGGGTCTACCACTTCAGCTTCTGTAAGCGTATCGGCTCTGGAGATACTTCTTCATCAATGACTTGAACGAGCTTGCTGGGTCGATCCGATGCGACGGTAGCTCCAGTTGATGGCAGAAGGCTTTACAGAAAAGTTGTCCATCTTGGTGCCCAATGCAGTCAAAAGCAGCGCCAACCTGCACATCTCTGACCCTCATGGATGCACCAGGAAGCGGTTTGTCCAATCATTTAAGGAGGGTGCTACCATTCGGCATCTGCAGTACACAAAAGCGTCATCATCTTCGAGAAGGTGGGCTGCAGTTGGAAGAAGTGCTGTGTCGAGCACAACCACGTGCCGCGTCCGGCAGATCGAGGTACAAGGACCCATACCAACCTTCGTGGAAGCTTGCCAGGAAAGATGTCAGGAACAGAGTGGCGCCCGAATTCATGCTTGGCGATGCTCTCATGATTCGGAGAATCTGCTGAAACAGGCTGTCGCTAAGGGCACATGTCCTCGGATCTGCGACTAACGACGCTGCCGTGCATACACATTTGCTGCACATGTTTGCATTACCAACGCACCACTTTTCTTGCTTATCAGGGCTCAGCCATCACACCACACTGCTGAGTCGTTAGCCTCCTGTCATCTGCTTCAGCACCTGAGAACTCACACTCATGAATGCTGTTAGTTCGACTTCCGAGGCCGGCTTGATCTGTCCGTTGTACACGCAGGAATGGCACTCCCGGTCGTCTACACATTGGTATTCGTACGTCGAGGATCCATCCTGCGCGGTGATGCAAGCCGTGATTTCGCCGACGCCTCCTACAATGCCTCCGCCATCTGCGCTCGAGCTGTTGCACCCATGGAATCGGATATCGACATTGGCGTAGCAATCCCAATCAAAATGGCCCATCTTGTCCGTTAGCGGAATGCGCATGAATTCCACCGCGTCCGTCGACGCGGCTGTCTCTTTGCAAATGTCTGCGCTTTCAGAGACGAAATTGCTGTGACTACACCAATTGTAGCCATATATCCAGGCATTTATTTCGGTGCTGTTGTCCGGAAGTCTGGGAACGCGTCAGCCTTCCTACTCACACACTTTCCAGCACCATCAGGACGTACTTTACTGTGCCGACCATTATATTAGGGCCAAAGGTGCCGTTGAACGCGCATGATTTGGAATCAGGTCCAGGTCCGACAGGGTTTGCGGGCTCTTTCGTCGAATCCTGGCTCTGAGCAGACACAGTCAAGGCAAGGCCCACGACTATGGTGAGCGACTCGAGAAATGAGAACATGTTGATTGGGGCCGCGACCGATGACTGCGCGATGGTAATAATGCACGAATAGCCAGATGAAGTCGAAAGGTGCTGGAAAGGAGTTTGAGTTCATGAAATCCCCAAGGCACCAAAAGTCTCGCACCCATGTCAGCTAAGATTAGACGCAAGGCACTCCGGATAGGATATTATCCTTGTCTATCTGGTTGGCTACCTCACTCCGCGACACTACTTTATTTATGGAACTCGCTATTCAGTCTGAGCATGAACCTATGTCGACTTGAATGAATCTCCACAAGACCAGGTCTGCTCTGTCGTTACGGCTGCCCTTCTGTACGCGCACGAATGCAGCGATTGTGGAAGCTTTGCTGAGCCGGATCGCTGATGAGAGGTCACCCGAGCACTCGAAACACAACTGAAATGTCAAGTTCTACGGGTTTCTGCTCCACATCATACTACCCGCGGTCGACACTAGAAAGTGGCTACTTTTGTGAAGTATCATCAAACTTGACAATCTCAGGCTTCAGAGGCTATTTATTTGACGTCAACTGAACTGCTCACGGCACGCTCTTGCTGCTTAGAGAGAAGGACTTCCTACGTGTGAGCTCTGCGTTAGTATCAATGACTCGTCAACGCTTCATAAATGTAAAAGCATCGATCTAGCATCAGGATCGAACGCTGCGGCACACTAGCCTTCCACGGGAAGAAAGCCTTTACGCAAAAGTGGTGAGATCCGGCACAGTCTCGACAGGTCACTCGCTCACTTGCTCTCTGGGAATTCTGAACTGAGCTGAAGCCAATCCAATATCGTCTGTCGATACGACAGCATAGTGTTACAGACGCGATGGAGCTGTAGTCCTCAAAGTGGACCCGGGACAAAACTCAAGAAGTCACTCACATCAAGGACGCTTCAATCCTTTACAGCTGCTCATCAGGCACCAGTCACGAACCTGGTCGCATATCAATACCAGTTCAATCAGAGTCACGGTCACGATAGATATAAGAAATAGACGCAGGAGGGAAAGAAAAGACATTTTGCAACAGAGCGTGCTCCGTAAATTACTGATTTATTCAATGTTGTGTACAATCCCAGAGAACCGCTCAACACGCCGAATCCAGAGACTGCCTCCCCCTAACGCCATCCCAAGAAACCCATCTCCCTCATCCAAACCCTCTCCGCTCTCTATCCAACCTCTCAAACTCCCTAACCGTCCACTCCGGAGGTCCACCAATACACCTCGTTCCAGCCAAGAAGTCCTGAGTGACGAAATCGTTTAAGAATTGATCGATTTCTGCAACATCCGGATCTGTAGCTTTCAGGAAACGAGCTTTCATAGCTCGATAGCCTGGAAGAGCTTTCGGCGGAAGCATGATTTGGAGGCAGTCGTCGAATACCAGTTGAGATTTGATGGTTCGGACGCGTTGGGCCTGGATGAGACGGGCATTTGCTGCGGCCATGAGAGCGGCTTGCTCGGCTTCCTTCTGGACTTGGAGTTCAGCTTCTTCAGCTTCTCTCTTCGCTCGGATCTCAGCCTCGTGGGCAACGGCGTCTGCGAGAGCTTTTCTGGTTGCGTTTTCTGCGCTCTGTCGAGCTGCTTCTGCTTCAGCAGCTCGGACTTTGGCTAGGCGTCGTTCGGTCATGGCATGAACCTCAGCGGCGACTATTCTGCGATCATCATGAAGAAGGCATTGGATTGCTCGATTCTTGTCTTCGTCCGAGTGGTTGATGTTCGAGACGTCCAAGCCGCGTTGCTTCATTTGGTGGCGAAGCTTGACGATGGAGAGGTTCTGGTAGTAGGTGGTTTGTGGGTTCGTCATTTTGGTGGTGTGGTTGTGAGTGGAGACTCGGCGCCAGCTGGAGATGCAGTTGTGTGTTGCGATAGTGGTATGAGCAATGAACGCTGTGTATAGCTGTGCTCAAGTGTGATCGTATGTGTATACTAGAGGGATCAGGTTTGTCAGTCGCATCATATTATATAATTCGTGAGGTAGCGAGTGAATAGCATTGTATACTGTCACAAGCCTATTGTTCACATGCTGCATGTGAAGTCTTGGGAATTCGGGTATTATCGGGTTACAATGCATTGATTCACCGTGGTGAAGGAGGTCGAGAGAGAAAAAGAGATTTAAGATCAATGCTTTTGTTTGTGTCTGGCCATCTTGCTTGTTTGCTGTGAGACCTTGCCTTTGTCTCAGACAAAGCGCGCATCCATATGTTCTACCCAGTTCTTGTGAGTCCGAAGCCTTCAGTGGACCTCTTCGCCGTAGTGTATCCCAAGGTTGCTTGAGTGATTCTTGTAATTCGTGACGAAGCCAAACGGTAGATCTATGCCACCCTGCAGCAGTCGTTGAGCGTCGTCGTGATCGTAGACCTCCCTGCCCGTCCACTTTGAATGCTCATCCACACTAGCTCACCACGCCACACCATGACGCCACTTCCTATTCATCCCAGGATCCATCCAGCTTGTCTTGCTTCATCGTCCGTGGACAGCCCTTTTTTAGTTTGTGATCGTGCTTGCTGAACGTGCTATCTGATTCCAAGCATACCGACCGCGCATGATGTCGAGGAGTGTGATATAGGGCGAGTTGCATTCGTAGAGTATCGATACCGCCTCCTTGTTGACAGACTTGCAGGTAGCGAGTATCTGTGGGAAACAACTGGACTTGCGTTCGGCGAAGAGCAGAAGATCTTCGTAGACGATGTTCCTCAATTCGCCAGGAAGATCGCAGAACCGGAATCGTGGCTCTTCGTCGGCTTTGCTGAGGATCTTCATGGCAGTGTATTTCATGCGGGACTGTGGTGGCAAATAGGTAGCGTAAGGGTCCATCTGCCGCTCGATGGACTCGAGAGTACCATCGCCAAGTTTGCGCTGCTTGATAAATGTGCGCAATTCATCGAGGTCGCAGCGCTCGTACTTGAGCGCGTACTTGGTGAGCGTCATAGTTGGTAATGACTGAGACCGCGATGACTTAGCAGTAGAGTTGTGGTGTTGGGAAACAAGTGATAGCTTTGCGACTTCACAAGTATCAAGACTGGACAGCGCACGGACTAGAATGCTTCCTTGTGCCACCTATGCTTGCATGTGACGTCCCGCCGGTGTTTACCGCACGGACCCTTTCTTGTCATTCCTGAGGCTAGACATCTGTCGAGTGCGCAGCTGGCAGTCAAATGCCCTTTAACCGCTCAAGAACCTCAAGGACTTTGGAAGACGTTCATCTTCCACTGTAACATTGGCGACTTCTGATGTCGAGGTTGATAAATCCGTATGTATAAGGGACTTCATGATTTATACATGCGGCTGGCATGAAGATGGTAGGTGCGCTAGCCAGTTCAATGTGAAATGGTGTTGTATTATTCGTACAGCGCCCTGGTCATTGCCTTGTTGGAGCACAAGCAATTTGGAGAGAAAGGAGTTCCGCGCCTTGAGGGACAAAGCTGGCAAACAGATGTACAAGGCATCGAATCGAGACGCCTCTTTCCACCGCTTCGTAGCTATCAGCCCATATCCTCGTCCATTCGCTCATCTGCTGTTCCAGATCCATCGATCGCAGCCCAGGCCTTGGTGAATGGTTGCCCTCTCCAACCCCACGCCACACAATAATGCCTTGCCAAGAGCTTCCACTCCTCAACCTCATCTAGCCACTCCAACTTCTCGATTCGCTCTCGCTCCTCCTTGCTGACCCATGCATCATGCTCGAAGAGTTGGTGCACATCCCTGGCGCCTTGACCATCACTGAATCCTGCAAGTCTCAGACGTTGTCTTTGAGCATCGAGCGAGTAGTATCGCTTTAGGGTGCGAAGCTCAATCCCTCGTGACGATAGATTGGATACCATAGTCTTGCCGAACGCATCAAACGGTCGAATCGGCTCATAAAGGATCATGCCTCGGCCGTCTCTGGCATGCATCGTAAAGTAGTTCAGAACGCTGATGGCAGTGTCAGGTGGCAAGTAGCAAAGACAGCATTCGCTCAGGATCAAGGTCGGCAGGTCTTCCTCTAATCCAGGCAGTATCGGCGGCGACTTATAAGTCAGAGCTCTCAGGTCAATGGCATGAAGGTGGTAGGCCGAGCCGTCTTCTTTTGGCAGCGTCTGCCGAGTGAGCTCATCAGAAGCTCGGATTGCAGCACGCTTTGGATTGACATTTTCTTCAAAGTCAAGCTCGTGGTACACGACTTTATGCTTGTTCACACATAGTCTGAAGAATCTCGTATCGGAGCCAGCTCCTAGCGACACGATTTGTTTTCGCTGCTCCGGATCTGTTTCGAGAAATCGTGTCACCAGTTTGTCGATGGCTTTCGTTCGAACGTAGGTCCCACGATTGATGATGGGATATCGCTTTGGTACCTCCCCGCCTTGATGGAAGAACGTCTTGGCATACTGGTCGTCCAGGTAGCCCACGGAAATCGCACTCATCCGACTGCTGCTGGCATCGCCATCTGTTTGCTGGATGATCTTGTCCCTTGCCTTCTCGACATCTTCTTCGCCAAAGGAAGGCTCGTTATCTGCGTCCGTCTGACCCGGTGTCCCTCGTCTTCCGCGAAGCCTTGGACCTCTACGCCCAGAACGTAAAGTGCTGAGGTTCGGTATTGAAGCCATGAAAGAGAGCGCGGCGACATTGACTTTGACGATGTTTCTCCATTTCCGAGGAGTCTTTTGTCACACGGTCTATCAAAAGCCCACCGTAGAGCGTAACATGACGTCGGTCTTCTTCGGAACGTCATGGGAGGAAGCATCGAGGTAGAGCCGACAGTCCAAAACAATGGACCTGATGAAGACCGTTCATTTCCACGTTGAATCTGATACTTGACTCACTCACAACTCCGTGCTTTAGGTATGTATCAACTCCATTTCCATTTGCGAGCCTTCCCTTCACGTCGACATCGTTCCTATAGGACCCGAAAAAATTCTTGGAGGGGCAGCGTGCATTGCAGCGAGCAACGTGGGGCCAGCATTGAGAAGCAAAGATTTCCAGATACTCGGTCATGGTCCATAATTCCTTCCTTTGCAGGCCGTTGTATACTGCATAGAGGCTGCCGATATCTGCTTTGTCACTGCTTAGCAACAGAAACTGCGACTCTCGGTACCCTTGCTAGATCAGAGCTGACTTGTATAGCTCCTCTCACTTTCTGCAGCTTTTGCTGAATCCTCACCACTACAACCACCTCAATTCCTGAATTTACGCCTTTCACGCCGCCAAAATGGTCGGCCTGGGTCCCAGGCGCAAGCCTAGCCGTAGAGGCTCTATGGCCGATATCCCTAAAGACCTCCTCCAAGAAATAAAACGCCTCGAAGAGCTCTTCACCGTCGACACAGCCAAGCTCAAAGCCATCAGCGACCACTTCATAAGCGAACTGGACAAGGGATTGACGAAGGAGGGCGGTAGCATTCCTATGAATCCAACATGGGTCATGGGTTACCCAGACGGATATGAGACTGGCACTTTCCTCGCGCTTGACATGGGAGGCACCAACCTCCGTGTCTGCGAGATCAACTTGCCAGAAGAGAGAGGAGAATTCGACATCATCCAGTCCAAATACCGCATGCCAGAGGAGCTGAAGACCGGCAACGCCGATGAACTGTGGGCATACATAGCAGACTGTCTGGAGCAATTCATCGAGTACCACCACGAGGGCGAGAAGCTGGATAAGCTCCCGCTAGGCTTCACATTCTCATACCCGGCCACACAGGACTACATTGATCACGGTGTGCTCCAACGATGGACGAAGGGATTTGACATTGACGGCGTTGAGGGCAAGGACGTTGTGCCACCTTTCGAGAAGGCTTTGGAGGAGCGTGGAGTACCAATCAAGCTCACAGCCTTGATCAACGACACGACCGGTACCTTGATAGCTAGTGCCTATACCGACCCGGAGATGAAGATTGGATGTATTTTTGGCACTGGCTGCAATGCTGCTTACATGGAACACGCTGGCGATGTTCCTAAACTCGAGCACTGGAAGATGGACCCGAAGCAGGAGATCGCGATCAACTGCGAGTGGGGTGCTTTTGACAACGAGCACAAGATCCTGCCACGCACACCTTACGATGTCATTATCGACAAGGACTCTCCTCGTCCTGGTCAGCAAGCTTTCGAGAAGATGATCGCTGGTCTCTACCTCGGCGAGCTCTTCCGTCTTGTGCTTGTCGACCTTTCGGAGAAGGAGCAGATCTTCCAAGGCCAAGACGTCTCATCACTGAAGAAGCCATACTCGCTCGATGCCTCTTTCCTGTCTGATATCGAGAACGATCCCTTCGAGAACTTGCAGGAGACTTATGACTTGTTCTACGACAAGATGAAGATCAACTGCCAGAAGCCAGAGCTCGAGTTGATTAGAAGATTGGCCGAGCTGATTGGTACGCGGTCCGCCAGACTTGGTGCGTGTGGTGTTGCCGCCATTGCCAAGAAGAAGGGCTACAAGACATGCCATGTGGGCGCTGATGGATCTGTGTTTAACAAGTACCCTCACTTCAAGGTAAGTCTAGTACTCGTATCATGATTGTGTTATATACTGACGCTTTCTAGCAACGCGGAGCACAAGCACTCAAGGAGATCCTCGACTGGGACAAGGGCCGTGATGGCAAGCCACTTGGACAGGGCCACGACCCGATTGAGATCCTTCCTGCCGAAGATGGATCTGGTGTCGGCGCCGCTTTGATCGCCGCATTGACCCTCAAGCGCGTGCAGGAAGGCAAGGTCATGGGCATTCGAGACGCCGATGCGATGCTCAAGGGCACTGCAGCTGCCAAGCCGAGCACCAACCAGGTATAGGAGCCTGAGCCGTTGCTCGAATGGTACTGCAGTCGCACTTGGTCGGCTTCCTGCGACAGCCAGTTCAGCTCGCACGTGCCTGAGAAGCTGGTAGCGAAGGATTAGAGCCGCTCCACTGTTTGTCGGAAGCTATGGCATCCACGGCGCGGATTATAGCACTGTCAAAAGCAAGAGAGTTGGAAGCGAATTGTGGATATCAAATTCTTGTGTATGTAGCACTCCCTATAGAATGCCTCGCTTCATTCCTCGAAACCCAAGAAAAACCCCTCATTGCTTTTGTGTCGTGTATCACTTCATGCAATGTGTATGGAATCAGCTCGACTCGATAGTGAGCGCCATCTCAGCGAGGAGAAGAGTCGGCGCCTCGAATCAGGTCCTCAAGTCGCTCACTCGCCTAGTCCAAAAGTCTCGTGTCGTGTCTACTGAACAACACACTTCCCACCCTTCCCATTCTTCTTCTCCTCAAGTCCCTGATTCATCTTCCAGACCTTCTCGCCATACAGACCCAAATTGGCAAGGCATTTGCCCTTGTCGATAGCGCCGTCTGAAAGCTTGGGGGCTGGCGAACGTCAGTGAGCTGCGCGCAGCGAATGCAGAATCAAACTCGAGTAGGGAGGATGTCTTACCAATACAATCCGTTGGAGAAACTTGCCAGGTTTGAGAAGGTGGTGCTTCGCCTGACTTGCAGAGTTCGGAACCTGGGTCTACGCAGGGGATGAGGCGGTCGCTTAGGGTGAGGTGGTGCTTGCCTGGAGTGCAGAGGGCGGTTAGTGAAGGGGTCGAGGTTGAGGTTGAGGTGGTGATAGACTTACGCTGTTGGCAATTGACGGTGAGGGGGGCGCACATTTTTGCGGTGTTGCGCCGGTAGGTCGAGGGGAAGTGTTGAGGTGTTGTGTAGCGGTGTTTGGATTCGGGTGATGGAAGTGGTCGAGGTCGTGGTGGTAGTGGTGGATGAAGTTTGTTGATGTCTTGGTGCGCTCTTTTATAGGGAAGAAATGCAAACGTGTCACGAGCAAACGGGAAAAGTGGGTCCTGCATGTGAGATTTGTGGAAGTGAAGACAAGCTCACATTGCCTTTCCTCACTTCATCCGCCGTTCACGAGCCGGAACAACATCCCTTCACTTTTCTCAAGGCAGATGCGCTGCGACTTCGACTTATATGAACACTCATTACTTGCGTATACTTCTTCTCCAGAATATCACAGTACTCTCAGCTCGGATCCCAAGTCTTCGCCTGATACATCAAGAACCTAGATCGTCGTAACCATCGCATCAGAGAACATGTGTCGACCACTCACGGTCTGCTGCGACGGAGGCAACCACAAGTTCACCTTCGAAGACATTATCCTGCCATGCAAAGAACTCGACTCTTTTGCATGCAAGCTGGGGCTGGCAGCGCTGGCAGACTTCCAGAACGCATCGACTTCATGCATTTGCGCTGACGTGGACCATGAGCCAGATTGTATTGCGTGTGCGAGGACGTGCGAGGCAGTGTTGAAAAAGTGAGTACTTTTGGCCCGGAATCTGATTGCTAGGTGTCGATTTCGTTCTTCGATTGTGTTGAAATGGCTTCGGAACGTTTACTGACCTTTTTCAGGTATGGCGAATCGCTCCATCGAGGACCACAGAAGAAGTCATGGGTAGTCCGATGGTTCCGCACGAAGGCAGAAGAGCAGGACTGGGGAAAATTTCTGCAGAAAGCTCATGAGCAGGAAATTGGAGGAGGTCTTCTCACACGAAAGGAAAGCGATGGTGCTCTTGAGGCGTTGCGTCGCGTGCGTTTGGATGTGAGAGGAGAGAAGGCGTGATTTATTGCACAATGAGCTTAGACGAGGCTTCGCCTGGGACGTTTGACTCCACGGCCGGCGTTTGGCTGCGCGGCGGGTGTCTCAACTGGGCCTATTTGCTTTAACACAAATTGCGGAGTTGCGCTTTCATCGCATCGACAATTCGGTGAAATTCTCTGGTCTGTACTGCGGAGTTACATTTGGGAACGTGAACTGTTCCCTGGATTTCTAATCGGGATGCTGTATTCTCCTCAACTTCTGGCTTCGCTCCACGGAGTATGCTTGGACGTGCTGCTCGCATCCCAAGCAGGTATGCTTGAAGAACATTTCGACGATGAGTTGGCTTGTTCACTGCCAGAGGCACAGCTTTCCAGAAGCTGTGCCAGCACCGACCCAGTCCATAGTAGGATGAAATTGTGCAACTGCCGGTACAGCAGTGATCGAATCTCCTCCAAGCTGTGCCAATTGCTGGCCCTTACTGGTATAGATATCCACGAAGCGATTCATGTTTCCAATTACAAAACGTTGAATGCCATCCTGAGGCTGCATCTGCCATTGCGCTCTGAGAATAGTCACCCATCGTCCAGTCTGATTGTTGTGAGGTATGATAGTCGCGGGATTGATCTCATTGTCGGTCAGAGAATACCCGGGCTTCCAGTCTCCAGATTCTGAGAAGTCGTATATCTTGACAGTATCATCGTAGGAAGCTGTTGCTACCTGTCCGGCTCCGTTGAATGCCGCGTGTGAGACTGACAACTTCGATAGATGCTCACCAATGAGATGCGGTGTGCGATTACTGGCTTTGCCGGTGATCTTGCGCAAGTCCCAGAGCTTGAGCATACGATCTAGAGATGCTGTGGCTAACAGATGCGGATGTGCCGGGTGCAAGCTGAAACCTCCAATCTTCTTCTCAGACAGCTGCATGAGTTCGGCGGTTTGGTGTGTTGGCGTTCGCATGTCCTTCATTCCAAATTGACCATCTAGCGTAGTGAAATGCAGCATGTTGGGATCGAGGTGAGATATCTGAACTCCAGAAATTGGAGCATCTTCGCCTTTGTCTTCTGGAGCATATGCTTCGACCGCCACTCCTTTCTGTAAGTCCAGCTTGCGAATTGAGGAGTCGTACGAGGCGGAGTAAAGGGCGTTGTGATCATGCGGCGCAAACTGAAAGGCCGATATCGTTCTGGTATGGATCTTGAATGTGGTGATAGCTGGCTCAATTTCGTCGTCCACATCACCATCCTCGTCTGCATCGTCGGCTTCTTGTTTGATCTTCTCTGGCGTGGTCTGCGATGCATCGAAAAGGCCTAAGCTGCCTAATTTGTCCCCAGCAAAAACCAACGCTTTCTCCTGGGTTGGGTGAAAGCCAAGAGCATATATTCTTTCTGGCGTGATCTTGATTCTGTTGGGTTCCGCGCCTTCCCACAGCTCGAGACTGCTCATGCGCTCTCTCAGTGCCTTCAGCTCTTTATCTGATGTATCTTTGATATCTTGCTCGCTGAACGTTCTCTCGCCAGGATTCGCCGGCCCAACTGTAGACAGCCAATTGCCTGCTCTATTCCAATTTGTCCCATTGACGATCGCATCATGTAGGTTGATGTCGTCGCTGACTCGTTGCCTCTTTGCGATCTGAGCCTGTTGAAATGCTTGGTTCTCCTCTTCCTGCTTCTGGCGAGCGACTTCAGAGTCCGCAACGATACCCTTCAATCGAGACGATGTTCTTCTCGGCCCTTCTTCTTTGATCTCCTTCTTGACTTCACGTTTCCGTTTCTGGCCAGCTGTCGTCACTGGTTTCGGTCTGGACTTGGGTCCAACTCCGACCTGCTGAGCATCGAGCTGCAGTTGCTGGAGAAGTGCCTGGTTCTTTGCGATTTTCTCCTGTCGTGCTCGTTCATACTCTGACACAGCAGCACCAGTCTTGTTATTCTTTGCCGCCATGATTACTATGCAAATTGCCTTCAATGTTGTTCATACAAATGCGGTATACAAGTTCTAGTGGAAAGTCATTGACGTAGTTCCTCGACGCGTCCAGGGGTCGCGTTCACTCGCGCATCGGGCTTTGTCAGCGGCGAGCAATGCAAATCTCAACTCACCATAAATCAATCACCATTTGGGAGTATATCAAGCACGATGTATGCCCGCAAATTGTCTACAGAAATAAGCAGGCCTTTGCTGGCTGATGCTCATGCTCCAATTCTGCCATTCCTCTGTGCCACTAGGACCATACGCAGAAGCTATGCGACCGAGGGACCAGGATATCATATTACCTCCCAAGAAGAGGTCGATGCAGAACTCAAAGCCATCAAGGAGCGATGGTCGAGCCCAAGTAAGAAGCAATCATTGGGTGACCGACGATCGCTGGCACGGTCGCGTCCGAAAGGAACGAAGGTGGAAAGAATACCTTTCGAAGGCAGCACAGGCTCTGCCAATCCCGACGAGCGATTCGAGAACACGACCATGACGCCACGTGAACTGCGAGTATTTGAGGAGCTATTCAGGCAGGGTGTGAAGACTAAGCCCAATGAGAGCAAGACGCAATTCATCAGTCGGACACAACATGAATTTCCCGAACTCCTGCAACCTCTAGCAGAAGAGGCAGAAGATATGCGACAGCAGGCTGCTCTACAGGCAAGATCTGAGAAGCTCAACAAGAAGCGATCCAAGCATGAAGACTTCGAGATCAAGGACAAACAGTCCAGGCAGATCAAGAAACGAATGGACGAAGCACAGACCGACGTAGAGCTTTTCCAAGTACTTGAATCTGAAGTCTTCTCACGAGTTCAAGGCCTAGGTGAGGACGGACCTATCAATTCAGCGAAATACGCTGCTCTTCCTGCTCTCTTGCAGCATTACGTCTCGCTCATCGAGAAATATTTTCCGGGCTCACCTCTAGGTCTGGTCCTCCTTCCAGAATTAAGAAAGCTCGGTCCTTCTGCCTTCGCTCTAGGCGCATCAACAGGGCTATACAACCAACACATGCGAATGCTGTGGCAGAAATACACGGATGTCGATGGCATTGTCGATATCCTGGCAGAAATGGATAAGGAAGTATTCTCTTTCAACGATGATACTTTGGAGCTGCTAGACCAGATGTTTGTGCACGCCGCTGCTGCTAGAAGAGGTGATCTGGGACCTGGGAGACGAGCGCTTTGGTCTACAGATCGCAAAGAGCGGGCACTTGAGAAGCTGAGGAAGTGGAGGACTATCGCAGGAGAACGCTCAGAAGCTGCAGCTTTGAGAGAAGCGCGGAAGCAGCAGGAAGTATTTGACCATGACGAGGTCGAGCAGGATGCAGCGCAAGGACATGCTGTGGCAGCTTGAAGCAGTTACACTCCATACCAGAGAGGAACACTTCCAGCATCATGCATACTACGAGAGCTTAGAATCCGGCATTTCAGAGCTTCGTGGTTGGCGAGCTGCATTTACTACCTGCGAGAGCGCTTAACGTCCATTGGCCTGCAGGATGGCCTGCAGCTAGCGCCGCAGGCTGAAGACATATGGACTCGCTTGGCTTGGTCGCAGACACGCGAGGCGCAGCTGAAGCTGGAACCTCATCTCTTAGATTTGTGAATATGCTCTTTGCAGCCTGCCAACATGCGCTGGTGTTTCAGGTCATAGCGCCGTGGGCCCATCGGTGTACATTTGCACAAATGGTGCCCGAGCAGACATGATACGCCTCCTCAACATTTTCACCCTCGAACCTCGGGAATGGCTCGGCGACGATGTGCCGCCATACGTGATTGCTTCCCATCGGCGGCTGGAAGGCGAAGCTCGGTATCAAGACCTTGCTGATAAAGATGGCAGCGACACGCCCGGGTTGCGCAAGGTCCAAGCATTCTGCGAATTCGTTCGCTCCCTTCCAGACTGCTCTGGTTTCCAGTGGCTGTGGATCGACACCGTCTGCATTGACAAGACCAATAGCGTTGAACTTTCTGAGGCCATCAATTCGATGTTTCGATGGTATCAGCGAGCTTACCTGTGTATAGCCTATATCTGGGATGTCACCACCGGACAGATTCCTCAGGATCAGGATAATATCCACCATGCCTTGCAAGACAGTGATTGGTTCAAGCGAGGCTGGACCCTCCAGGAGCTTCTTGCTCCCGATGTGGTCTTGTTCACTGATCGTGACTGGTGGTCATTGGCCACAAAGGTACGCACAAACATGATCGCATGCCTCAAAAGCTACTAAGAGGCCCGCCTTTGAATCAACACCTTTCAGAGATCACCAAAATCGCCGAGGAGGTGCTGTGGAACTATGCCGCCAGCAAAGATTTCAGCTTTCGAAAGAAGCGGACGTGGTTGGACAATAGATCTACCACGCGGGATGAAGATCACGCATATTGCATGCTTGGCATCTTCGGCGTATCCATGTCGCCCATCTATGGAGAGAGGCGCCGTCGTGCGTCGCAAAGACTGGAGGAAGAGGCCAGAAGATACGAACTGCGTCAAAGGAATGATGACACTCAGTCCGAAGTGTCTTTCTTCCAGAATGCCGTCAAGAGCGGTACAGGTTCGATAGCACATTTGCCACTCGAGCAAGATGTCTGCGCCGAAACGCCTAAGAGCTTCCAAACCGCCAAGGAAACGAGCAATGACGCTGAGATACTCGCTCTCCACGACCAGCTGCATCGTACCGAAGAAGAGAAATCTGCACTTACCGAAGAACTTCGAGCCGCAAAGAAATCTGCGAGAAGAGCACTCACTGACTCTGAGCAGCTCACCAGTCAGCTTTCAGAGCTTGAATTCAAGCTCGCTGAACAGAGATCGAGATGCCGAGATCTTGAGCAGGAGAATAGTAGAGCTTGGACACTGGTGGATAACGAGCGCTGGAAACGTCAGGCTGAGGAGCAAGCTAATCAAGATCAACGCCTTGAACATGAGGCAAACCAAAAACATGCGAAGGAACAAGCTCGCCGAATCAAGGAGCTCGAACAAGAAGTACTTGAACAACTGAAAGTGCGCAAAGACCTGGAAGAAAGTTCAGCCAAAGCGTATGCAGCGGTGACACAAGAGACCGCATGGCGGAAACAAGCAGAGCAGCAACTTGCGCAAGATCGAAATGCACGTTCAGTACCTGAAGCCAAGATCACGTCGCTGGAGAGGGGCCTCATCGACAAAGACACAGCAATAAAGACAGAGCAGGACACGCGGCGCAAGATCGAGCAAGAACTCATCGATGCCATGCGAGCACTTGAAAACAGTGACAAGGCCCGAAAGGCCCTCGAAGAAGATGTCGAAAAACTCAAGCCAGTGCCAGATTCGCTCAAGCCACCTCTTCGCTTCAAAGACGCCGTCGGCAGGAAATTCTCTTTCCCGTGGCGTCTCTGTAAAACTTGGAAAGGCATGGAAGAATTGATCAAACAATGCTTTCTAATGGTGGAGGATCCCATCAGACAGCACGTGAACGAGGGAAAGTACGATTTGACAGGCCCCGGTGGAGAAATTGTTCTGCCGCCAGTCTGGGAGAACATCATACAGCCTGACTGGTCGATCACCATGCATTTATGGCCTGCTGCAGAGAGTGACAAACCAGACACCGATGAGAGTCTGCCCGAATTCTGGGCAGCAGATCTCGGGGTTAAGAAACATTCGACGCCCAAAGCCGAGACCAAGCGAACACCTACGCCCTCGTCTTTGCATCCAATACCCCAAGATCCCTTGGCTAGCTTGGGCGTAGACGTGAAGAAGTCTTCAAGGACGGACAAGCCTCGCTCGAGTCAGAGACGCAGTAGGTCAAACCAGGCCAACCCGCTCGCAGACTGGATGAATGGCGGGCCAAGCTCAGGGAACAAGAACAGAGACTCTCGTTGAGCTCTGCGGTTGGCTGATACCGAGATGCGAACGCTAAATAGCAAGTATGCCACAACTCTAGCCGAACGCAGCGGATGTAAAGCACGACATTGCAACGCTCTCACATATCCGAACATGCCTCGACAGATTACACGTGGAAGCTTCATTGGAAAGATGTAGAAGGAAGTTGCATATTGAGGCCAATCTTTAGCCTACTCCTGCTTCCACGCCACACTTCTAGCTCCCAAAGTCTTGAGAAGGCTTTGAAATGCGAGCTGAGATAGATGTTCAGATATTTTTTTATTTTTGACATGACGAGTTCTTCCTCGCTATCCTCACCGCGAGCTCTAGACCACCCGATGTTACTTGTGATGAGCACAGCACCCATCTTTGGCCAAGCCTACAGCATCTCTTCCACCACACTGGTAATATCCTCCCAGAACTTCACCACCGTCTCTAGCTCTCGAAAGCCCACCCATCCAAAATCACATGGCTTCTTGCCTTTGAAATCTGCTGCACTCCAGCCCTCACAAACTTCCTCCAAAACCTTTGCGATGTCGTCGAGTGTGACTCCTCCAGTCTGCTTCTCGACTTTCACCGCATTCAGGTCAAACATAGTGCCGTGCTTGATGACTGCTCCTCTGTGATGACTCACCTTACCGTGTTGATGGAAGATCATGGAATCGTCCGTTGGCAGACACAGTTCGTCCGTGGCGTTGCTGAAGAAGTGCTCAGTCGTGCGAGGTGGTTGGGTGAGCAGCATGCGTCGCCAGCTGGATGTGTCGCTGTCCAATTTGGATGCAATGGGCTGATCAAGGTGAAATATCGTGGTGCTTGATGATTTTGTGACTGGAAGGATGCTCGTCAAAAGCGTCCTCGGTCCTGTGGTTTGTAGGACAGTGGCGCATGGCGTGTCAAGATTCAAGAAGTGCATGCAGCGTTTGGTCCTGGATTGGGAGGTGGCTGGCACAGATACTGGCTTAAGGAAGAGCGACCGCTGTAATTTGATGGAGCCGTTAGTGGTCTGCTGCCAGGACTTCGCGACTCGTTGGACCAGCAGCACATCGCGAATTGGGAGTTCGAGTAAGATTGATTCCAGGAGTTCCACCGTGTCGAAGACTTTCGCGGCTGCCATTTCGAGTGTTGCGGTGTGTATACTGTTCGCACGCTTGAAGTTACTGTGAAGTAGTGAACTCCATTCTGTCTCGTGGACGTGAGGTGTCGCTGCAGAGATTTCAGTCACTGCATCATGGTGAGTATACGTTCTCTGAGAGTCATCATACAGGCAGGAGCTTTGAGTCACATGTCAAAGCCCAGACACGGAAGCGGCAGGTCAGCAAACTTAACGCCGGGAAAGTCACTGGTGAACACGAGAGAAATAGCGACTTATGTCTTGTCTTGACCATCAATTTCCATTCATACTAGCCAACGACGTTCTCAACTCAGGATCTGGGGTGTGTACGAGTTTTCTAAAGCGCCGCGCGCACATTGAAATTCCCTCGCACTTTCGGAAGCGCTACTTTACTTTGGGTCGTCGAAAACGTAGGTCAGGTGGCAGCGACCGCAGTACTGGCGGTTGTGCATGGCAGCCATGAAGATGCCGGCACCGCACTAGGAGAAGTCAGTATGATATCACAGGACAAAGGTATGGAGCGCATCTTACAGTCTCGGCTGGGCACTCTCGTCGAAGACGCTCGATCTTGCCATCGCCATCCACCTTGTAGTACTTGAGCACAGCCAACTTGGTCTTCTTGCGCTTGTGCTTGATCTTCTTTGGGGTGGTGTACACCTTCTTCTTGCGCTTCTTGGCCATACCACCACGCAGACGGAGGACCAAGTGGAGGGTCGACTCCTTCTGGATGTTGTAATCGGAGAGAGTGCGGCCATCCTCGAGCTGCTTGCCGGCAAAGATCAAGCGCTGCTGGTCCGGTGGAATCCCCTCCTTGTCTGCGCAAATGTCAGATGTGCTCCGGCGGTGATTCCAGCGGTGCGCGTACCTTGGATCTTGGACTTGACATTGTCAATGGTGTCCGAAGACTCCACCTCAAGGGTGATAGTCTTGCCCGTGAGGGTCTTCACGAAAATCTGCATCGTGCTCTCCCCAAAGATGGTTCTTCAAACAAGATGGTGAGGGAGAAGAAGATTTGAGATCGGTGGAGGCGGCAAATGCTCAAGGTGCGCCAAGGCGGGCGCTGCCGAGCTTAGTCACTTTTCGCTCTTGCCTCAAGCTCGTTGCGGAGATCCCTGCCGTTAGTTTCACCCTTCCCGTCGTCGTTATTCTGCTGCTCGGACAACACCAACACCATCACCATAACAATGAAGACGTTTGCTCTCTTACCGTCGGCTCGGACATTTACCAGTATGTCGAGCCACGGTATTATTGCGCAATCGCTGCGCAATCGCCACACGAAGATTCAAGGGTTCCAGAGATGAGGCTAAACGGCGTTGTCGCTGGGATGGGTCCGTGAGATATCACCACAGCAACGTGATGTGTTGACCCTGTAAGCGATACCTCATGCATTCACGTCAGTGAGATCTCTCTTTGCTTAAATCTACCCCAACCTCTCCAATTCACGATCTTCTAGCTCTTGCACGACTACTGCTGTACATAGCTAGAAGCGGAGGCGAGCTTTTGCAGGCACAGAAGACTCACCTCTAAACCACATCGGCCTCACAGGCCTCATACCACTACACCTCCTCAGCTCGTGTTGGGATTCACGTCTGAGGGAGGAATAACAATTTGAAGTCACCGCCCGGCGGCTGCTGAACTGCGTGGTAAGTTGGCGCATTACTTCACTCATCATCAACATCACCATCATCATCAATGCGCATAATGCTAACGCTCCTGCAGAGTTACGGGACCCACGACGCTCATTCACAGCTTGAGCGTCAGACCCACGGACCACCATAGGACCTTCCCGGACTCTTCTTGCACATCGAAAATGCTGCCCGCAAGCGCATCTTCGATCCAAAAGCGACGGCAACTTCATCGCAGACAACAATCACTCGAAGTGCCCATCCTTGCGACACCATTACCACACCAACCCCGGAGACCCAATTCGACTCGACCAGGCCACCATCGGCGAGGGCTCAGCGCAGACCAAACGATGAGCGCCATCAACTCGCCCGGATTTCGACCACTACTGCCCCAGGATCACCACCAAGGACCACCAGGACTACCCTTCGCAAGGAGCCATCAACATATGACTAACGACACAGGATACCAAATGCCGGATCAGTCACAGCATTTCATCAAGCAAGAAACGCAGGAACGCCCAGCACCGCCGGGACTCAGCGCGCTGCCGCCGCAAGCGCATGGGTCCGACTTCCAATCCCATCTTCAATCGCAGCTGAATGGTGCCTTCGATCCATCAGCTGTAGATCCTAGCCAACAGGCCGCAATGCAAGATTTGCAAAAGCACATTATGTGGTATGAGCAAAACTTTGGCAAAGGATCACCCAATCCCCACGCGCAATCGCAACCACTCATTCAGGTCAACCATCCTCTTCCAAACGAGATGGCCGCGCCTGTCTACTTCTCACAACCGTCAATGTCGGCCATGCCTTCGACGCCCATCACCCACGGTCAATCTCAGACTGTGCCAAATACGCCACAAAACCACACCCAAAGCTGGCCAAGCCCACCGCCATCACATGTCAAGCATCAGCGCAGCCAGAGCTATCAACTCGACGTCGCGCCAATGCCGCAACAGCTTGACGGCAGCCAATTCGCCAATCAACAAGCCTCCTTCCACAATGGATCATTCGCCTTTCAAGGCGAGCAAGACTATGCCGCCTCGGCCTACTCATCGTCAATCGCCGACGCCTCTTCGCCACCACCGCAGCACAGCACACCGATGCCGACGCTGTACGAAGAGCCACCAGCCGACCTCCTCCTGCAGGCTACCGCTGGAGCCGAGCACGACTTCAACAGTCCTCACTTCATGATTGGTGGCGGCCCCATCTGCCCTGAGCAGGCCGCGCTTGATGCTGCTGGTATCGATGCAACATACATCGACACCGGTATCAGCGAAGAGCAAATCAACTCGTGGTTGGTTCATCCTCAGGGCAAGGGCGAGCCGTACCGATGCAAGTGGGAGGGCTGCGACACCGCGATCAACCGAAAGGAGAACGCTCGTTCGCACGTCCAGAACCATCTCGACGATCGTCGCTTCCGCTGCAATCCATGTGGCAAGCGCTTCAACCGTCTTCACGACACCAAGCGTCATCACCTCACGCACACTAACGAGAGACCAGCTGTGTGCCCATGCGGTAAGACTTTCGCTCGAGCTGACGCACTAACCCGCCACCGACAGCGCGACATGTGCGAGGGTGTCCTGCCCGGGTTCGAGAAGTTGGACGAAGAGAAGCCGAAGCGTGGTCGCCCGAAGAAGGATCGTTCTGGTGAGGACAAGTCGAAACGATCGAGTCGCCCTGACATGGACGCGCGAACGAGGAAGGCTGCAATGGCACGCAATATCGATGCCGCCAACGCTGTGCATGGCGGACATGCATCCAGCATGAGCTCTGCAGCAAGCGTACGCAGCATGCCGGACACTCCGCCACAAGACAGCGACGAGATGACAGCCAACGACTTTCTCGACATGGACGGCACGAATTCGTCATTCAACCAGCACAGCAATGGCTGGGTCGATACACCGCCAACATCACCACCATCCGCACCGCACACGCAGACTGCGAAGTCCAAGATCTTTATCGACCTCAGCATTCCAGAGGAGCCAGTTCATGCTGTCTCGCCATCGAAGCTGTCGACACGATCATCGCCAAGCCCTGTAAAATCATATCACCACGGCTCAAGTCCGCCGCAGACACAGACTGTCTTCACCGACTACTCTTCGCCTGCGGCATTTGACGGCTTCACCGGTGGCTCCAGTCCAATGGACGGCGGGGTCGACATCTTCCACGACACGATGAATTTCGACATCATGGACACGCATCCGGACGTCGGTCGCGAGGTCTTTTCCCCTCCAGGCGAATCTTGCAGTGGCTCCAGCGTCTACAACTCGGACTACGATACAGTCCACGTCAGCGCAGCCGTCAAACCTCCTGCTCACATGGCGCCAATCGCGGAGTACGGCACAGCCATGACCGCCCGCAACGCCTTCGGTCTCGACGACTTCATGAGTGCCGCCGAAGAAGACCAGTACGGCGAGGTCCGCGACATGCTCGACTCCTGGATCGCTTCAGATTAGAAGAGGTCTTGGAATTAGCGATTCGTGTGTTTAGCGTGTACGATTATGGCGAGCTACGAGATATGACGACTCTGGATGACTACTGCACAGCATGAAGACGATGAACGACGACTCAAAGAAGCGATTGTGTTACGATATGATCTGATCAAAGATGGTGGAAATTAATGGAGATGAGATTGAGACACGACGTACATGAATGACTGCATATTTCGACGACGAAGAGCGGACGAACGACCGATCGACGACGCGATTCGAAAACGAAGAGATGACATGAAATGGCATATGGTTGAGCGATTGTCGGCGCATTGCGAATGGTGTTTTGGGCGTTACATTTGAGCAAGAATGACGGAGACTTTAATTTTGACTTTCAAGCAGCGAAGATGTGGTCAGCTTTACTGCTTCCACTACAGCTCGCTGCTTTTTAATGACGCTTTTTATCATTCTGGAGTGTGCAAAATCTGTCGCTACAGCGAATGTACACTAGCAGAAAGATGCTGGAGTTAGGGGTCGAGGGGAGAATGGAGCGGTATATAGCATGTCTTGGGTTGTAGTCCTTGGGGCGCGCTGCAGGTCGAGTTGGTCTCTTTGAGACTTTGACTCCTTGCTGTGTGAGCTGAGTTGTACTCCTCTTGACATGGAAGAATGAAATGGAGCATCTTTTCTGCAACAACACCATCACTCTCACTTCCATCAGTCTCCTTCATGCCATGCTAACAATTTTGGAAGCGAACACAATAATCAGCATCACTTGTCATCTCACTCCCATGCAACAGAATCGCATGCTTTGCATTGTGGCATTCTCTAGCCTCTGCTGCCAACACGCAGGATCTACGTGTATAAATAAATGCTGAACATGACTTCGCTCCCATCGTAATATTTCATCGCCTGCCAAACTTCCCTCTCCTGCCACCAGCCTTGGAGTTCTTGTTCTTGATCTTGAGGGCTCTGAAGTTCGCATGTGCCAAAGGATTGACTTTGCGGCCTTTCTTTTTCGGCTCTTCCTTATCCACCTCTTTGTCTTGACTTTTCGAATTCGATTTCTCCTTCGATTTCCTCTTCGCCTTCTGTTCGGTCTCAGAGCCAGAGCCAGAGGCCTGACCAAGCTCATCTGGCTCGCCCGGGTCGTGTTGGAGTTGAGTTTCGGCCACAACTTCTTCCTCCTCGCTCTCCTCGTCAATCTCAGCTTTCTGGGCTTTGTGCACCACAGGCTTCATCTTAACCCGTCTCGTCTGCCTCTTTAGACCCTTCTTCTTCCACGGCTTCCTCCCAGTATCCCTATCCTCTTCTTCACTCTCACTGGACTCAGCCGCCTGATCCGGACCCAACGGCATTTCAACATCCTGACTATCCTCAACCTGTACCTTTGCCGGAAGTTTCTTCGGCGGTCCTCCATTGGCTTCCTCTTCCTCGATCTCATTCATGACATCCCATTCATCATCCATACGCTTCTCTTCCTGCTTCTTTAGACCTTGAATAATACTACTCAAACTCCTCACCAAACCACGTTTCCTGAAAGGTGGAGGCAAAGATGTTGACGTTTCCGCGTTGTCCTCTGCTATAGGCGCAAGAGGAGCAGATCTTCGGAGGAAAGAAGGAGTGGCGAATTTGCGTTTGGAACTGCTTGTTGTTCCAATGTCGTTGTCATCTCGTTTTCGTTTTAGGGGAGTGCCAGCGAAGGCGTCGAGGAAGTAGCGCTTGCTGAGGGATTGGGGGGTTCGTGAATGTCCTGATTCTTCTGAAGCGGTGGCGGCGCTTTTGCTTGGGGTTCCTGCGATTAATGCTTGGCCATTGGTCTTTGACGGGCTGTCGCCTTTTAATGGTGTGTTTTCGATTGCGATGTCGAAGATGCTCAGGACTTGGCCATCTCGATGTGGGGTAGGTCCCAATGCATTGCGGATGAAGGCAGGCGTAGGTTCAGCTTCTTGTACGGGCGATAGTACGGGTGCTTGTAATGTAGAATGCTTCTTGCTTGGTGTCCTCTTTGGGGTTGCTCTCGCAGGCTTCTCGATTCGTGAATGCTTGATGCTCTTGCTCGGTGTCGAAGCAGTCTTCGGTCGAGAGGCCCTCGAGGTCAATTCGTTGTATAGCTTGTATTTCGCCTCTACCAAGTCATATTAGCATGTGGCACTTCTATCACTTTGGTGTCTGCCCCACGTATAGTCGCGTCTTTCTTGATATCTTCGCGTCCAGCTTTCCGTCCATTCTGCTCCTTAAATGCCGTCTCCCATGCTTTCAGTTCCACACGCACAGTCACAGGATCAAGATTGTTCTCCTTGCCCTCGACTGACATGTTTGCGATCTGTATGCCAGAGAACATCGAATGTGATCTATCATATCAAAGTACAAGCACAAGCATCACGAAAGAAGGTTCGCGGAGACGCGTCTCCACGTGCGAGAGGCGGGCCTGGAATTTCAGACACCGACGTCACACCAAGCATCCTCTCGCATTCACTCTGTTCTCACCCTGCTGACAACGTCCTCTCCCAAAGCTTCATCCTAGTTCTCAGTTCCCGAGCTGCTTGCTCAGCTCGTGTTTCGCCGAGCTCGCTGATATACTGAATGACACCAAAGCGCGACATTTGCTTCATAATACCTCGCCCAAGAAATTGCGCAATAGACGGAGTTGACCCGCTTGATGACAATCGCAGCAAAGGGGGACATATTCGGCAACAGAGGTCGAGTTCTCTCATGTCTTTCTGGGATTGAACCCTATACATATATCCTGTCAAGATCAGATAAGTCGGCTTACTTGTCCCGAGTTTTCCTATACGCTTTCGTTGCTCTACCAAGAATAGCCTCCCTTCCTTACCAGTTCCAGAATGGATCCAACCTTATATGAGTACCCATCGCCTTTACAAGGCTGGGAGAACCATGAGCCTCTATCAAAGTAAGCTACCGAATATCCGAGAGCAACGGAGTTCCGCATATCAGATCAGACAGAGAGCCTCTCTGTGCATCGAGAACTGAGAGGCTAACCTCCCATAGCGAACGCAACTCAGACGGCAAATCTCTAAAAAAATCCAACTCCAACCAAACAATCCCAAGCCTACACTTCATTCACCTCCCCAATAACAAACGACATCCGAGGAGGTTTCGACATCCACATCTACTTCCTCCAAACCAACCCTGTCCAACTAGAGTTCGCAAAATCCCTGCACACAAGAATCCGTCTCGAATTCCCGGAATTAAGAATTTATCAAGTCTGGGAGAAACCCATTGGACCACATCCCGTAGGAATGTTCGAAGTCAACCTCTTCACGCCCCAACAATTCGGAGCTTTTATTCCTTGGTTGGTGATTAACAGGGGACCGCTTTCGGCTTTGATACATCCTAATACTGGGGAGGATGAGAGGGATCATACGCAGAGGGCGACGTGGATGGGTCAAGCGTATCCTTTGCAGACGGGGATGTTGAGGGAGTTTGATAGGAGGAAGAGGGCTGAGGAGGCGAAGACAGAGAAAGAGAATGAGAGTTTGTAGTGAGGGAATGTGATTAATTATACTTTAGTACAAGATGATCGGCGTCCCGTTTCCTTTCTCGACATTCGTGTATAGCCCTTCGACAGGCTTGTAGAGGGTATCACATTTCCTTTCTTGATGCCAGCATCGTAACATAACTTCGTAAACGCCATAGCACCTTGCTTCATAACACAATCTCAAAAAAAAACACATAGCGATCCTCCTCCTCTTCATCTCCTCCTAACCCAACACTCAATCCCCTCATTCATTAATTGTCAAGAACCAGAACCGGAACCACTCGCATGCTGAGGTATAACCCCAGCAATAGCAGCCATAATCAAAACATAAACACTCCCACAAACAGCCCACTCATTCAACGGCATCAAATCTCTTATCCTCGTCGTCGTAGCCGTGACCAAAACCGCAGCAACAGAGATCAGAAACGTAACGATCAATCTTCCAGCCAATGTCGGAATCACGCTGAAGAGGAGAAGTGGTAGCATTAATCCGACAGTGAGATATGTGAATATCATCTGATCCGAGGAAGTTGGTCGGTGGTGCGGACGGGCCGCTGGAGGTGTGCTTTTATGTGGTAGTACAAGATCTTCCACCGAATCCAGAAATTTCGTCTCGACTTCATGAATCGGAGTCTTCTGTTTCAACCATTCTCGATATGTTTCGACTTGTTCAGGTTCTGGAGATGTTCGATCTGATGAACCTAGGTCTTGAAAGCTCTTTAGGGCACGATTATATTGCTCTGTCTTCTGGAAGATCCGGCCAAGGAGTAGTGTCCGTTGATGATGCCAATCGCCACCGAAAGCTGCGTCGCCTCGGCGAGAAGCTGGTGTGGTTTGCTCGGAAGTGTGGTCGAGTTGTGCGACGATCTCGTCTACGGTTCGAAGCCGTTCTTCTAATTCTTGCAATTCGTCTTGGAGGTGGAGTAGGATTCGGTGATTGAGGTATGAAAATCTTCGATACATGGGTTTTACTGATGATGAGTCGTTTGATAGCTCGCGCGCTAGCATTTCGTAGCCTGCAATGGTCACTTGGCTGGAGTCGGGTGCATCTGGCACGGGAGGTCGATCCGGATGCGCAATGTGGCCGTTTGTGGTCTGAGGAGGTGGAGGGTAAGCCATTTGTGCTGGTGGTTGCGGATACTGGTATTGCTGCATCGCAAGCAAGTGTTGCCATTCTCTTCGCGCTCTGGCAGAGCCATTGGATGATGTGGAGTGAGAGCGATGTTGTGCATGAGCTGGATCGACATAACTTTGTCCATGTTGATTCTGTGTATGAGCGACATGATGTCGCAATTCATCTTGTTGCTGTCTTAATCGTTCCTCATATCGTTCAGGCAGATTCGACGCCTGCGACGATGATCTTTTACGTGCATCGTACACCACTTCGTTGTAAGGTGGAGACGGCTGCCGTGATTCTTCCTCGTCTTCTGCAACATCATTTATCTTCGGCAGTTTCCGAAGATTTCGCGGTATGGCTTCCGGACTATAGCTATTGCTCCTGATAGAGCCTGGTGATGTGCTGAAGTGCTGGTCATACTTGCGACGAAGCTCGGCGACGCTACCGACGCTGCCGGTCAGGGACCCACTTCTCGTCGCGGTAGGTGAAGGAAATGTGGAGTGACTTGATGGCGTTTCTGGCAAGTCACTAGACCCAGCATCAGAAGGCTCATATTGCGACGATGAAGACGATTCTGTATAGATCGATTGCCCGTCGTGGCTTTCGTCAACCGAATTGGCGTCCATGGCGTCCAATGCGTGAGGTGAATGACCCTTTTTAGTGGCGTTGATATCGGACTCCGAGCGTTTTCGGGACGTTTTTGCTTTTGTATACTCTACGTGATGTTGGTCATATGACTGCTGCGTGATCGTTGTATTACTACTGGACGATCGATCTGAGCTTCGCGTCAAGCTAGAAAGGACCGACAGCAAGGATGGGTTGAACCTGGGAAGGGGATCCGTCCGTCTCGATAGCGCGCCCACTTTGTGCTTGACTGGCTTTCGATGCGACAAGACACTGCTGTCCTTGCGAGGGCTGCGCCGTTCGCTGCCTCCTTCAAGTCGACGACGAGGAGCAGTCACTCGCGAGTTGGGCCTCGAGATGACGCTGGAGTCCCCAGATTCCAGTATCCTTGCAAGTTTGGGAAAGAAGCCGCCAACCTCACTTTCCGTACTCCGCCGGCTTCTTTGACCTTGTGGTGTTCCACCTGTACCGTGATTGGAGCGCTTGCTTCGTCGTCTCGGTGTATTTGCTTCAATATCGATCCATTGTACTGAAGCAGGGTGACCGTTCTCCTTGACTGCGCTCTCGGTCTTGCTTCGTTTCCTGGCTATGGTCGGCTTTCCAGCGTCGTCGTCTTCCGGACGGGAAAGAATCAAACGCGGTGGTGTTCGTTGCGAGGCTCGTCCTGCGGGCGATGCTGGCTCTGGCTGCATGAAAACGCATGGAGCGTCAGTCGTGGGCGCGAACGTATGGAGGGCTGTGGAGAAGGCCAGGAGTCGCGACACGTCTATGTACTTACCATAGTATGCGCGACCGTCCAGGATGGCTGTCTAGACTGACTCAGTGAATCTGGAAACGCAAATGGCGAGTAAGGCCGCTCATGTTAGTGATGCGAGTACCCAAGACCAGGAAGCGAAACACAGATTGCGGGACGTGGAAGATAGCGATTGATTGCGCGACCATGGTATCCGAACAAACAGCAAATAGTAGGCCAAGAATAGGAGAGATGGCTGTGTCTCACTGCAAGCACTTCCCTGGCTCGCCTGGCTTGTGTTACTCCTGGGTGTGGCAGATAGCCTCTCAGGGGGGCAAGGAAGGCCACTTGCGACTTGCGCGTGAGAACGTTGCAAGCGGCGGAGGATGCGCTGGCTCGTTCTCATTGCGGGCCCGGCCATGCAGCACCTGATGCACTGGTAGATGCACTGTGGGAGACATTGCGACGGTTGTTGGTGCGCTTGGCCGGGATGTTGGCCCAAAAGTCTATGGAAATGGGAGAGGGAACGAACAGATGGCGGAAGTCCGTCTGCAAGTTCACATTCCAGAGCGAAGCTCGAGCTCCGTGAGAGTGCACGGAGGTGACATAGTGTAGGTGCAATGGCTGCTGATTGGGTGGTTGGTGATACACATATCCACGTGAGGCTCACTTTAGGCTTTTCCTCGGCATTCGCGGTGGATGGCACTCTGCTTTCTCAGGCTTTGGCTGCCATCTCCATTATCGTCCAACGCCATCTCGTGCAAAGATGGGGGCGAGACGCGCAGCGCAGTCGGATGTGATCGTCAAGCTAATAGTTGGCGCTGGACAGGCGTCGCCCTCGCCGCCCGTAGGTCCAGCGCTGGGTTCCAAAGGAGTTAAGAGTATGGATTTCTGTAAGGTAAGCAATGCTATCAGCAGATGCAATGTCTAGCGCGAAAATCATCTGACATATTGCAAAGGAATTCAACGCGAGAACGGCGAACTGGGTTGTCGGAACTCCAGTGCCAGCTCGCGTGACTGTTCGACCAGACAGATCCTTCCATTTCGAGATTCGAACACCGCCGACAGCGTCATTACTCCTTTCCGCAGCAGGTGTATCGCCCATCAAGAACAAGTTGAAAGGCGCTGGCAACACCGCAGGTCCAAAGTCGAAGGCCGGGCTGGCTGGGGCCGGCAAGGCATCGTATACTGGAGCGGCTCCAGGAAATGGTGGCTTAGGGACAGTCGGAACTGTGAGCTTGAAGCACGTGTACGAAATCGCAAAAATAAAGCAGGGCGAGACGAGGCTGTCGGGCGTGAGTCTAGAGTCGATGGTAAAGAGCGTCATAGCGCAAGCCGGCAGTATGGGAGTGGTGATTGTGCCTTGAGGCAGCGAAGCATTGAAGAAGCGCTCATCGCAATCATCGCGTGCCTTCGCAGGCCGATCTGGTGATCTTCAGGAGCGCCGAACCTTGTGGCACCACGAACTGTTTCGCCCCTGGTTGGATCCAGGATAATCATCGGCATCTGCATTTGCAACCATCTGGGAAGGAGTGTTCGGTGAGAAGGTGTGGGAAAAGCTTTGGCTTGGAAGGACAACTTCAAGACGAGCATTTGATCGGCGTTTGGGCAATAGAAGATACCCAATGTGAAAATATGTGTACAGCATAGACGGGCGGCCAGGCAGCACTTTGGGCTCTCACATGAAAGTACGGCCCGAGCTTAGGTGTACGGCCACCGATGAGGAAGGCACGGTGCATTTGTTCTAGAGTAGGAAGGAGATAGTGGCTGAAATCGACTCCACTCTTTCGAGTGCTGTCATGTGCGCGCTGTATTATGATTATATACAATTCCCGCTGCTCTGACGGAAATATTATGCAGCATCAAGTCGTAGCCCATTTCCCACCTCTTCACGACCTCTTGAGCCCAGGTCGTACCAACGCCATCCCTATCATGGCCCTCAGAATTTCTATGCCAAAAATCTATGCATCTTTGCCATATGCACATGCCGCCAGATCCACTTGCTCCATCGCTGCAGCACATCACTCCTAAGCGAATGTCGCTATACAAATACACAAAAGCGAATGTAGGGTATCTTCGAATAACACGCTCTTCGCTGGTACGAAGCGCTCAGGAAGACAAAGTTGCGCCGCGCCTTGCTCAGGTTCCAAATGTCCTTATCGTTGCTGAAGGTGTGGATGAAGCGCTGGAAATGCTCGTCAAAATGGGTAAAACAAAGCGCCATGCAATGCTGTTGTTGGTCGTCACATTCATTATCGCCAATCATGTGGCGAATGCGAAAGATCGATCATGTTCGAGTGGGCAAAGAAGCACCTATGCTTTCTGATACTCGTTGTCGGATGAGGAAGCCAAAGTGTCACCTTCCCATGAATCGCTGTCTGCGATTGGTGATCGCATGCCAGTTGATGGCTCACGGCTGCTGCTCGAGAAGCTAGAGGATGATCCAATTGTCCACTCATCACTGTCGCCGTGAAGTGCAAGTTCGTACTCGTCCATATCTGTGAGTCCGTATGCGTACTTCTCTGGTTCTTCGCCGTGCTCCACATAGTCGTAGTCCCAGCGGAACATTTTGCCTGGCTGCAGTCGTGGCAAGAAGCTGCCCTTTGCAATAAAATATGCAATAGATGCGATTATGCTGCCTCCAACGAGATCCACGGCGTAGTGGTGGCTCAGGTACATGGTAGCATACCACATCCAGAGTGTGTAGAGGATGAAGAGCGGTCTCAGCTTCGGGAAAGTGTGAGACATGAACAATGCCTCGATAGTGGCGTTTGCTGAGTGTAGTGATGGGAAAGCACCAAACACTAGAGGAGATGCGGTGAAGGTCGAGGTGTAGAGGTCGACGCCGAACAGCTTGTCAATGGCTGCAAGACCCGCCGGGGATCCAGGCATCGAATAATTGGCAGGTGCAAGACCGTACATGTTCTCGTACCATGGCGCACTGCACGGGAAGAGAATCTGAATAATGACTCCGGTCATGTTCATGTATCCAAATGCACGTGCAAAGGTGGGTGTGGTACCAGGAGGTCCAAATATGAACATGAGACCAGAGCACACAAACGGTGCACCGAAATGTGTGATACCGTATGGTAGCCACGCAAGTACATCCAGAACTGCATTCTTATGTGCTGAGAGGATGTTGCTCAGATTTGCGCCATAGAGAATGTTCTCCATTGCAGGAAGCACGCGCACCCAGATCCCGGGCCTGTACTCTCCTGGAATGAATTGGCATGCGTAGAAAAGGATGAGCCAGCCTGCAATCGGTAGGAATGGCAGAAAGAACTGCCTCGTTATCGGTATGACTAAGCTCGTCATGAGCAGTGTAGCCACCACGGTCTTCATGAGCGGTCCAGGGGATTGAATCATGCATAAGCTGAAGATGCCTATTATCGCGAGGAAGAGATATTGAGCATCGAAATAGCTCCAGTGGTGTGTTCGAAGGGCGCGTATCGTGTCTGCCGGGTTGAATGATGTCTCTACTGACGCTATTGAGCTGGTAGGAGTCTGCCTCGAATGGATTTTGCTCTTGGTCGACCGCCATCTTCGTCGGATCCGGTGTGGTATGTAGATGGGCAAGGCTGGTAAGTAGGCGAGGAGACGCGACGACCCATCGCCTGCGAGCGACAGGTATGTCCGCATGGCTCGATTGTCGCGGTGGTGATCGCGGGTGCGGATGAGGAGTCGGGCGTGAAAATTCGGGGGCGGACGTGGATGTATGAAGTCGTCGAGGCGCTGGCTGGTTGGTCGCACACAGCACAGCCGAGTGGATCGGCGTTCCGTTACGCAGACAGTGAAGATGCACTGCGAGTCGCGCTGTCCAATTCGCTGCGATCGCGTGTGCTGCGGTGGTTGCGAGGGAAGGCACGCGAGCAGAGAGTGCGAGAGTTGCGACTGTTAATCTGTTCGAAGTAGACCCACAGACCGTTGGCAACGCGAGATTGGACTTCGGCAAGGATGCTAGCCGCTTTCAGAAGGATGCCAAGAGCCTGACCACGGGAGTCTGGCGATGGCGGTGCACCAGCGTTGTTGTCGTTGCACAAACAGCGCACAGCAACCATATATTCGACGCACACGAAATGAGTGCTGGAGGTGGAAGCAGAGGTTGAGCAGTGAGAAGGGCTGCAGTGTGACCGTCATCAGGACCTGATGTGCTGCCGGCCGTCTTCATAATACTCTTCCACGGAACCTTAGGATGGACTAGTAAGCAAGGCTCACACTACCGCATCTGATTCGTTCACATGGCATTTGGCGCCGAATTCTGCGCCATCACAAGCCTCTGCAGCTAGGTGCATTTCTGACATCAGTGAGCATTTCAAGTCTTGTGTGCTCGTGTGCTTGGACTACGTCTTCGATTATGCCATAATGGCGATGCCCAATTCCAGTCGTCCATAACAATTCCTTTGCCTGAGCACTACAGTCGTTGCGCTGCAATTGCACAACGGTTCCATCTGCTGTGGCTTCGGCGCCCAGCACCCTGTTCCCGCCGCAGAAGTTGAACGGCGATTCGGCAACACCAGGGTTCCGAGGGAAATGTGCAGGCATCTGGTCTTGGTTCCGTGCAGAGCCGGCAGGAATCGCGAATGCTCACTCAGCCGCAAGAGCTTCTGCTCAGCTCAAGCTGCTGCGCATTTCATGCTCTGTCACCTGTCACCCACTCACCTTAGGCAGCCACATTCCAAACCCGTTCGCAGAAGGATACGAGCTCCACAGCACTGCAAGCGACCGCAAACAGCTGCAGACGAAGTCTCTACCAGAACGACAGTCTCAATGCGATTATTTTCGAGTGACATGCTTTCGGGATCCGGCATGTGTTGGCAAAGCTTTTGCAGGGTTGATGGTCGGCGTTGATGCAGGTCAATGAATGCCATGCAACTCCATGTTTCACGACAGCGCACAGCACGTGGTCGCCACCAAGAAATGAGCACCGCACTGCCATGATCCCGCTTCGTGGAGAGCTGATGTTCACTAAGCAATATGACCAGCTTCCCGCCTTCTCGACAGTTGACAAAAAGTGGAATACATGCTTGCAAGGTAGGTGAACGAGCGGTCTCGGCGCTTGAATAATAATTTCGAATGTCGTGCTATACCAGGAGAACACAAAATGAGGGCAAGAGCTGCACGTCTAGGTTGGTATCTTAAGGTTTTTTCAGTTTCATTCCGCGAAACCTGTTCTGTACCAGATCAGCTCTGACACCACGCTTGGACGTTTCATCTGACCTATTCCCGAGCAGCCGAGGAGAGGTGATCACAAGTAAGTCCAAAGGAGCGAGTAAAAATTGATGTCCGCGATGAATCGAAAGACCCTTCGACAATATATTGCGCGCACGAAGCGGTCGAGGCCGCCGAAGACGTCAGGAATCTTTGAGGTTGCCTGAGGGAACCACGCTTCGAACGACAGTATGGACCAGGATTGTAAGAGCAACGAATGCCAACCAATCTGACTCACGAGACGGGACCTGGAAGTGGTTGCCTTCCTGGTTCCTGTCTCCGGTGTTGACCACCAATGCAAACATTACGACTAGAAGATTGTGACTCCCGAACTCATCGACTCTTGCACTTCCGACTTTGGAACCATAACAACACAGAAAGCGATCAACCCCGAATGGACATGGCTGCGCGCCAATCCAGCACAGTTCTGCCAGAACTGCCGCTCTCTCCTACGCAGCAGCGTTTCCGAGTAGCCTTCAACCGACAGACGAGCTACGTGTTGGCATCAGGACATGAGAACAACATGCAAGGTTTAAGTCCAGGTCCCGAAAGCAATCCTAGAGATGAATTCCATACGCCATTACCTGCCGACTCTTCTATGCTAGACGACAGCACTGTCAGTTGGCACACAGCGCGCGAGCAATGCGAGGATATGGAACCCATCAGCCCGAAAACACCTCCACAATTTGAGCTCCAATACCAGAAACCATCATCTTCCGCAAAAGACAGTCAAGCCTTTGAAGGTGCTTGCAAGAGAGCACGGCATTTCGCAAGGCAGCAGTCAGGACAGGTTGCAGAGGGCGAAGAAGAGCGGCGGCGTCGTACACCAGTGAAAGCAGATACGACCCCAACCAAGCCAAGACTACCTCGTGAGCCAGAGCTTTGGGAGAGTCCACCGCCGTATTTTGGGCTACCTTCCTCGTCTGGACTGGAGTGTGAGACCGAGCAGGAATGTAAAGCACGCGGGCGTGCAAGGAAATCGCCACAGCATGAAGCACCTGGAGGGAATGATGCAATGGAGACCGATTGAATCAATGCTGTCCCTCAGTGAAGAAATCTTGTCAGTATTAGGACGACGAGGCGATCTCACAAGATTCTGCTGAGATGTTGCTCATTTGATCACTTTACTCTGCCTCCACATAGCACCTCTAGTAAGAAGCACTGCAGATACCTGCCTTCCACGTGGCTCACTATCGTTCTGTTTAATCTTCACTTCTTTCGTACTTTCCATGGCAAACGCTCAGATGGCAGTCGCGATGCGCGATGGCAGACCGATCCGCTCGTTTATTTATTGGCTCCATATCTCTTCTCTTCCTCGACACACCAACAACAACTTCCAGATTCACAGAGGCTTAACAGCCACCAATACTCACCACTCTTACGACACAATCTCCAAGATCCTCTCTCCAAGCCAACAAGCTTTGCATCACCAGCGACTACTCACGAACACCAGGCAGCCACAAGCTCAGGTGCTCAACTCACGACGATCCCTCAAGATGCTCATCCTACTCCAGACCCTCTCCCTCATCCTCCTGATCTTCATCACCAAAGCCTTCTCAGTCGACCTCTGCTTCTACACCAACCCGACCTGCATGCAGAAGTTCGACGCAAACAACGCCAGCAACTCATTCGGCTGCTGCACCAACGCCAAAGCCAATGGATGTTGCTTCTCCGAGCACACTGACCACTGCTTCAGCATGTCCGCCACTCATCTCAACGAGGGAGACACCGTGAGCTATTACGGCCTCAATCAACAAGCTAGTTGCTATGCTAACAACACCCTTGGACAAATCGACTCAGGAATGAATAATGGCAATTTTTGTATCCCATTGTCCAAGGGTCCTGCACCACCGAAGAATCAGTGTGCTTTGATGTGGACTATGCGAGGACATGCGATTGATGAGAAGCGAGAGGAGAAGAATGGGACGTGCGGTTCGCCTGATCTCTTTCATTATACTACTGATAGTGGGCTGTCGAGAGATATCTTCGTTCCGAAGGGTCAGGGTAAGATCGTGCATGAGTTGCTGAGAAACAAGGATTGGCGTGCTCTCGAGCGGTATCCGACTCACAACAGGACTCGGTCTTGAAGGGCTCGAAGTGGGCTTTTCTTGTCGACAAGCGACGACACTACACAGCATACGACACCAGATCAGCCAACAAGCTCTGCACGGGCAAGGTTTGGATTGATGATATGATTTTGGAGAATGAATTCCCATCTTGCAGCATATGCTGACATGATCTCTTCTATACCTTGGTATTAAACCCAGTCAAGATACCCAATCAAGAAGAATACTGTATCATTCCATTGTCCTGCTAGAGCTGATTGATACGGCAGAAGTTTGTTTGTGGTCAAGTCACAGCACTCGGAAGTTTGTGCTTGACAGCCATGTTGAGCTTCACAGTAGGCACCTTTGGCGCAGGAGATGGCCGAAGAGTTTTCCGAGCGCCCATGAAGTATGGCCTGAAAGTTGGGTTCCTCGTCAACACATCTTGTGTGGCATTGCTAGCAAATGAAGACAGCCTAGCCAATTGCTTGCATACCAGACTATGCACTTCTGCGGCTGTCGCACCACGCTGACCAGCTTTCACCAGCTCAGTGGAAGCCTCGGCGAGCACTTTGTCCACTTCCTTGCCTCGCTGCTTACGTACCATTTCTACCTCCTGGAAAAGACGGTCGACGAATGGTGCACCTCCAGGTATCGTGCTAGCATATGCAAGCGTGGTTCTCCGGAGCATATCGATTGCTTCAGGGGCGCTATATGTTCCAGCCTTGAGGCTTGTAATGACTTCTTCGATGAGATTGTCCATGCAAAGCTTGGCGGTTCGTGCTGTAAGGATGGCTGAGTCTACACCAGCCATGTTCTTCCAGAGGCCAGCTCCGAGGATCACGGCTGCTCCAGCGGCACAACCTATTAGGCCGCCGGTTACCATGGCTGGAGATGCGACTGCTAAAGCTTTCGCCTTCTCCTGTTTGGTATGGGTGGAGTTGCCATCTTTGCCTCCGGCATCAGAGCGAGGAGCAGAAAATCGCTTCGCTATACCTGATTGCGGCTGCGATTTCTTTGCAGTTGCGGACGATTGGTCCTTCAACGGGAGTGTCGACGCTGTCTTAGCAGCTGAGGCATTGGTCTTGATCCCGGAGCCTGATACGAGCTGACTTGCATTATCTTTGGCAGGACTAGCATTTAATTCTGCTGCTGATTTCGCCTTCGCAGACTTTCTCCTTGCTGGATTCAGTCTTGCTTTCTTCTTCGTCGATTCCCCTGGTGGTGACGCCGAACCAGCGGCGGTAGCTGCCATACTAACTCATCGAAATGATTGATTCTACGGCCCCTACGGCAATGCTCGGACTGAATCAAACTGTACGCCACGGAGGACCATAAAGAGACTCCAGGTCTTATCGCGGCGAGATGAGGTGAGGTTCGCTTGGCCAGCGATCTTGGAATCTAGCGTGGCTTCGTCATCCCTGTCATCGCTCTTGCTCGGCACTCGAATCGTAACAATTACGTCTCGCCCGACAATTGATGTTTTCAACAACAGTTCAGTCGTCCCTTTCACATGCTCAACGTTGCGAGAATATGAAGAAATATCCCGCAGAAGAATCTTGCTCAACCGGATCACCATGCCGAAGCCGTTGACGCAAAAAATAGAGCTTGGCGACAAGGTCCGATAGTGAGACTTCGCGCGTACTCAAACACCGCACCATCCTCAAAGCAGCCGCCTTCTCGACCTCAATCTGGAACTATTGCTCGGTACGCTTTGGCCTAGTCATGGCCGAGCTGCGTATCACTGGAACAAGAGTAAACCGCTCCTGATCATGAGAAAGTCTGCAAACCTCCCAAGGCGTGGCAGCGAGCAGAATGTCTCCAGCGTACGTGTACAGCATTGATTTCTTTGGTATCATTTCTCCTTTCCTTTGCTTTTGAGATCAATATACAGTCTTCTTCGCATTACTTCTAAGGCGCGCACGGGTGAATAGAGGAAGAACGACAGGACAAAGAGGAGAGCAGAGGATCGAGAAGAGCGCCAGTCGTCGTCTGCTATTTAACCTGGTCAACATCTGTCCGAACGATCATCTCGACCTCGAACATGCTCAAAGTAGCCTTGCTGCTCACGGCATTGCCCTTCATACTATGCCAAACGACCTCTCCGAAGCGCGGCCTTGCGTTGGTAGAATCTTCTGCTCGACACAAAGACGATGACCAATATTGGACCTCCGGAGACTTGACATGGTATTACAACTGGCGTTCTAGCCCGAACAGCGAAATCGATCATACAAAACTTCAATATGTTCCGATGATGTGGGGCGCAAATAGCAGCGATACAAGCTTCTACACAGAAGTCAAGAATTTGAAGGACAGTGGCTACAACATAACATGGGTTCTCGGCTTCAACGAGCCAGATGGCTGTGTCAACGGAGGATCCTGTATCGATGCGGAAACAGCAGCTGAAGTTTGGATACAACAGATCGAGCCTTTGAAGGATCTTGGTATACAGCTTGGTGCACCAGCGGTCACAGGTGCGCCGAATGGGTTTGTCTGGCTCCAGAATTGGTTTACAGCCTGTGCTGGCAAGTGCACGCCAGACTTTATTCCAGTTCACTGGTATGGTGATTTCGAAGGCCTGGCTAGTCATGTTGGTCAAGTCAATGCGACTTACGAGAACATGACAATGTGGATCACCGAGTATGCCTATGCGAACGCAGACTTGGAGGAAAGCCAGGACTTTTATAACCAGTCCAGCGCTTTCTTCGACAGGATAGAGTAAGTTGGTGGAGCGAAGGGTCTCCGATATCTTGCTAACAGAAGTCATAGTTATATTACCCATTACTCCTATTTTGGCGCGTTCAGATCTGATGTGTCGAATGTTGGCAAGAACGCAGCAATGCTTACCCAAAAAGGCGAGCTCACAGATATTGGTGCATGGTACTTGGGTCAGAAAGCCACCGGAAACGTGCCGAAAGGCGATTCGACACGTGCTGCAAGCTTTGCTGGGTCAGCATTGCTGGTTCTCGTAGCGGCTTTGTGGTGTCTAGGATAAGCTTGTTGTGTATGATGTTGACTTGGTATCATTGATCGTGGGCAGCATAGCGCGGAGTTGGGCGGTGAAGCATTGCTTTCAGACGATAACGCATTCGACAGATTACAACGACCAGTGTTGGCTACACAAATCCTACGTCCTGTGTTTCCTCTCTCAGCTGAATTTGCGCTTCCGACCAACCAGATGCATAATTGGCGAGGCTGAAAATATCTAAGGCTTATGAGGCGCAAGGCTATCCATGATGCGTACTACAGGCCGAGGAAATACTCGTTGCAATGTTCCACGCGTCGGATCAATTCTCTGCCTATGCGCTCGAAAAAAGCAAGAGTACTGCCAGCATCGAGAAGTGATGGAATGGACTAGTCCATCGTTTCATATTTTCAGCCAGCGCACCAACGCTATTCAGCGATTGCAGATCTCTTTCGCTGGCAGATCCTGCACGACCGGAAAGCAAGGCCTTTCTTTCAATGCAAGCTTACCTTATACGCCTATAGCTATATGCGGAAAAATCGGACTTACTTGGTTTGACGAATCCTTGTGCCATCCGCTGGCATAGCGTTAAGTCAAGCTTTGCGGTCACCAACACTGGTCTTGCAGCGACTCAGCTGCAAAAGGCTTATGAGTGCGGATTCCACGAGCGCGACAGTTGTACCAACCTACCTATACCGTTTACGCCTCATGAATTGACGAAAAGTCGATGTTGCGCGACCGTCTTCGATTGTACCATCGCGAATACCTCAAAACGGGTCCATTGAGAAACCCTAACACAAGCTCTTTCACACGCATGACCTACGTGGTATCCTCGTGGTTTGCACGTACGACCAGGTACGGCAGCCGTCGGTGCCGCGAGGCCGCAAGGTGTTCGTGCCGTTTCGCATTGTTATGAAGTTTGCTACTACCGATCAACTCAAATTCTTTTTGAGAAGCTGAGTAGTCGCATCCGGGAGAACAAGTTGGTATCGAAGGCACCGATATCGACCTTCTCTCTCGGGTGACAGTGAAAGCCGAACACCCCTCGCCCAAATTTGGTGCCAAGCGTTCCGCTTTCACTGTCACCCGAGAGAGAAGGTCGTGTAATGTATCGATGCGGTTGGTCGCGACCTCGGCAACCGAATGAATCCTCTCAGCCTCAACGTTCCAGAAAACGTGGAAAGGATTGCCACAGCATCAGATCCCGAACAAGGGTCTCCCTCCGACGCCGGCGCGGATGTACCCATGTTGAGTCTCTGAGTGTTGTATTCATGTAATTGCCATCATGGTCGATACCGCATGTTCAATGCCCAGCTCCTTGAAACGGCTTGTTACAGAAGAGTCGTTTCCGGTTCGTGCTCAGGATGGAAAGTCTCGGTGGAACGGCAAACCCCATAATCCAGAGCGGAGCAAAGTCGTTTTGGGTCCAAAGGCCAAGAACCAAGGACAGGACGTAGTTGGGAACCGAGCGAAAAAGCTCTCTTGCTCTTGCTAAGCAAAGCAATCTCGATAGTGTAAATGTAGCCAAGCCTTCCATCAAGCCATGATTGAAAATTGGGAGGGTATTTCAATTGTCTACACGTACACGGCTGCTATCTACGTCAAATAGAAAGAGCTGATGGGAGTTGTCAGAAGAGCTCTTTCCGATCAATCGTTAGCCTTATCTCTCACTCCGAGCAGCCAGTAAAGTTGCACGAATAGTGCCCTGTTGGACGAATATAGAAAAGCTCGAGATGCGTGGGCGTTCTAGCCGAACCAATTGCGACCATGGTCTGGCATCTCTCCTAACTCTATTGTGAGGTCAGCAGCAGTTGTCATCTCAGCGATAAGAAGAAACGATGAAGATCGAATGATAGACGCGAGACCGTCTCATCTCCCACGAGGCGCGGATGCTGGGCACGAAAAGCACAATGTGTTGAGCCGCGATTGTCGCTTGCGCCCTGTGCTACAAGTTCGTGCTGAGCGAGGGCATCCGGGTACAGGCATTTCTCTGGTGCTGGCTGGCCCAAAGAAAGTGTGAGAGGCCCTCGATTAAACATTCCCAGGGTCCTCGCTGCCGAATGGTAAGTTTCTGAACTGTGTGACAAGGATTGAAGAGAGAACAAGAAGCAAAAGCAAAATGCAGTATCGGATATCAAGCCTGATCTTCATGCCACGAGCCAAGCACGAGCTGGCGAATCCACATCCATTCCTTTCAGCGTTGCTAAATTCTGGGCGTTCCTGCGGCGCTGCCCTCGTCTATGCTAGCAACCTAGCAAGATAAGGTGATGTTGTGAGCTAAGAAGGTTCAAAGTAGTGGGAAGATCTGTCGAAATGGCGGCTCATAAGGAACCCAGTGCACCCGTCCTTCTCCGCTGATCGTGCTTCTGGCCCTGCAAACACCATTCACACTTACCTTCTTCTCTTTATTACCTGCACCTCTTCCTCTCTCGCTTTGCATTTTGGTGTTGCAAAGCCTATCCCGCGCCGGCGTTGGAACCATCTATACAAAACATCATCATCAACAGCATCCCTTGCGTCGCGTGCTGAACAGCTGAATTGGATAGCTCTCTCTTTGTTGCTTGCGGCCGCTCAACAGTAATTATCACCGAAAGCACTGCGGGCTTCCCGCTCGTCACCGACACAAGATGTCGTACGCTTGGGTCGGAGCTCCAGCGGAGTTCAATGGAACGAATCAGGATCTTGGCGGTGACTCCAGTGAGTAACTTCACTTCCTAATCGAGGCTGTCAACATCACACTCGCGATACCATCAACAATCAAGTGTCGAAAAAAGCAAGTAACACAAATACTGACTATGTTCATTCACAGACACCGAAAACCTCAACCAATGGTTCGCAGCAGGAGATCAAGCCTACATCATCGTAGCCTCAGCCATGGTATTGGTCATGGTTCCAGGTCTAGGATTTCTCTACTCAGGACTCGCACGAAGAAAGTCAGCCCTCAGCATGATCTTCGCATGTATGGGCTCATACTCGATCATCACATTCCAATGGTATTTCTGTGGATACTCGCTCGCCTTCAGTAACTACGCGGATAACGGATTCATTGGCGACTTGAAGAAATTCGGACTCATGAACACTCTCGCACATCCTTCGCCTGGTAGCCCGCTGATTCCTGATCTTCTTTACTCGTTCTATCAGATGCAGTTCTGCGCTGTCACTGCGGCTATTGTGATGGGAGCTGTTGCTGAGCGAGGTCGATTGATCCCAGCACTGGTGTTCATCTTCTTCTGGGCGACTTTCGTCTACTGCCCAATTGCATACTGGGGATGGGGAGCCAATGGTTGGGCGTACAAATGGGGTGTTCTTGACTACGCCGGTGGTGGACCTGTCGAAATCGGTTCTGGAATGTCTGCTCTCGCCTACTCCATGGTTCTCGGCAGACGTCAAGAGAAGATGATGTTGAACTTCCGACCACACAACGTCTCGCTCATCACCCTCGGTACTGTCTTCCTCTGGTTTGGCTGGCTCGGCTTCAACGGAGGTTCATCTTTCGGTGCCAACCTCCGCGCCGTCTACGCCTGCTGGAACTCCAACCTTACTGCCATGTTCGCTGCGATCACTTGGGTTCTTCTCGACTGGAGATTGGCTCGTAAGTGGTCTATGGTCGGCTGGTGTTCCGGAACGATCTCTGGCCTCGTCGCTGCCACCCCAGCTTCTGGATACATCCCTCTCTGGGCATCCGTCGTTCTAGGTGTAGCAACTGGTGTCGTCTGCAATTTCGCAACCAAGATCAAGTACTGGATCAAGATCGACGATTCCATGGATGTGTTCGCCGAGCACGGTGTCGCCGGCATGATCGGTCTCTTCTTCAACGGTGTCTTCGCAGCACCATACGTTATCGGTCTCGACGGTGTCAACACTGGACTCTACCCAGGGGGTTGGATCGAGCGTAACTGGAAGCAACTCTACCAACAAATCGCATACATCGCAGCAGCCACCGCCTGGTCATTCGTGATCTCCGCACTCATCGCCTACGCAATCAACTACATCCCCGGCATGAAGCTCCGTGCATCTGACGAGGCAGAGCTTCTCGGTATGGACGACGACCAACTCGGCGAGTTCGCTTACGATTACGTCGAGGTTCGTCGTGACTACTTGGCCTGGACTCCAGCCACCGATGCACCGAACACAAACGCCGATATCCCACAAGGCGATCGTCACGGTATTCAACAACATAGTGAGATGCTTGAGGGTAAAGACCCGGCCGGAAGTGAGGGCAGCAGTGATGGTAATGGCACTGCCCATACCGGTATCGGTGGTGACCGACATGGAATTGCCTACGAGCAAATGCAAAAGGAGAAGCATGAGAAGACCAGCGGAGGCCACTAAAGAGGTCGCATTTGTTGCAAGTTGAATAATTCGCGAGTTTGTGATAAGAGCATGTTGATGATCATTTTGAGATACCACGAACGTAACAGCTAGTTTAGAGGAAGAGGAAGAGGTTCAGCAAAAGAACAGACGCTATTGTCCTCCTTCCTCTTGTAAGAATGTTGAATCGAAGCATGAACCCTTTCTCTCTCACCATCATCATATTCACTACAGCTCCGTACTTGTCTCAAGTTTCCTCTATCCAAAGCCACAAGCTCCCCTGTCTCAACGATCACGAATCATGCCGTCCCCAGTCAGCCTCCCCCGTCGCCCAGGTCCAGATTCAGCATTACGCCAAGTCCCCGGTAGATTTCATCGACAAGTTGAGCTCCCGGCTCCCAAGGCTTGACCTTGTTGCTTTCCATTCTTGGCCTCTAGCGCCTGCTTGATCGGTAACACAGCAGATCCGGTTGATCCGAGGAGTAGTTCGCATTGATTTGTTGGGGTTTGCCAAGGCCAATAATATCAGTGGAAGGCTGTTGATGAGTGGATGTTCGGTGGAAGAGCTGATGTAGATGAGATGATGTTGACATATTGTGGACTGATGTAGGCGGGAGAATTGCGCTTGAGATGAGACGGTGCTGGCTTTGGTTCCAAAGCGATGAAAAAGGCCGGGCGGTGAGAGGTGTGCGGGAGAATTGGTGGATGATTGTCATAGTCGGTGGTAGAGACGTCGTTCGTTTCGTAGACCATCTTCAGACATCCTCAGAGCGTAGTCAAGTTACCCAAGCGTGGAGACGTGGACAAAGCTGCGTCCTTTCCATAGCGAGAGTGGGTATAGTTGAAAGAGTGAGATTCGAAGACTCACGCCCAACGTTTGCTTGGTGATTAGGATGGTACCGTCACCTGAGACACTTGTGAAAGTCTTCGACTACAACTAGGACTTCCCGACCATTGAGCCAAAAGATCAAAAAGAATACCTCGGAGATGAAGTTGCCCCGAGTGTAGAGGACTATAGTCGAGATTGTTTCGTACTTATACCACTATCGTTATTGGTAACTTGTATCTCAAGTATGGCATCCAGTCTAAGCCACTGTAGCCTTCAAGCCTGGAAGCAATAGCAATGACTTTCGAAAGATCTGGAAAGGTTGCAAAATATTTGCTCCCAATGACTTGCTCCTGCTGCATTGTAAGACTAGTCACACTTCAAGAGAAGGATTAATACCCTTAGCCGCTGCCTCGGACGTGGATGTCATCAATTGCGATATCGCCGTGAATCGATACCGCACGAATGAAATGTGTAGCATTCCGAGGTCCAAAGATCTCAACATGTCATTCAAACATGCGAAACATTATCAACCACAGTGGCCTTTCCCTTCTCTTTGCTAGTCGATGGCTGTGTGACATTCGTTGTTACACTAGTAAGCTGGTCATCCTCAGTGTCTTTTTTCCGCAGCATGAGTTTCTTCTTGATCGAGTTGCTCAGCGAGCGTTTGAGGCCTGGCTTCTCGCTGACGACGTCGATTCGGATGATGCGACCTTTACTGTCTCTAGCTGCATACTGTCAGCAGTGGGCATATCAAAATTCCCGAGATTTCGTACGAGGTGGTCTGTATGTCGCGCCGTTGCCGATGTCCCATGAGATTGTCTTCAGGCTGCTAAGTGCGATCATGATTGGAGCTCGGTGGGCACGCGGTGACGAAAGTGGTGGATAGTGCTATAGCCTGCGGCGTAGGCCTGGTCCTTTATAATGGAAGATCCTGAAATGCGCGCTTCGTTGGTCTGATATAAGTGCCCTAGAACGAGACCTCAGTTCTCCAAAGCAACGGAGCAATCGGGCGCCCGTCGCAAGGACATGAAGTCAAACGAAAGTATCAACATGCCTGGCGACACGCAAGTGGCTGCTACGTGTTGTCACGAGAAGCCTACTCTCGACTACCAGGGCTCCAGTTGAAGTCGTGATGTTCACTGGAAGGAAGAACATGCAATATATCAGAAAATGTCGTGATGGCTTCACGTTTCTAGTGGTCGTGAATTTGAGCGGAATTGCTCGGCCGGGTTGTGATTGGCATCAGTAGGATCCGTTCCAGCATCGACTGCCGTTCTGAAATCCTGTGCCTGGTCGATACTCGCTTTATCCCTTGAATGTCCGGATTTCGATGGGCTCTCAGCAGTATCGAAGCAACGATGAGTTTTATCTCACGATGTCAGACCTCCAGGTGGCTTTTTATTCAACTTGTTAGTCCACATCACGGTATTTGCTAGCCGCATTCGATGTGATCAGCTGTGATGGGCGGTTTAAGCTCATGAAGCCCGTCAAGGATTCGTTGACGACACAGCTCGATGCATGCCCTGGTCCTTGATCAAAATTCTGGAGTGATATATCGGTCGTCCGAGAGCATCATCGACCTGATGTCTAGAGACTTGTCACAGCATTATTGTATTGTGGCCAGATTGAAGTCATAGAATAACGAATGCTGAGCCTTCAGATGATGTCGCGGCCGAGCTCGAGAGCACTTGAGCCTGGTCAAGTCATTAAGTGGAATTGCTCGGATCCTTCACCACCGACTTACTCAAGCTCCGTATCGCTATCCTACAGGTTGCGGAGGCCCGTTCGCGGTCCAAATCGTGCCGTGCGACCTTTTGAGTCGGAAACCGTACTCCCACGAAAGGCAACAGATGACTTCTTCTCGTGATTCGTGCTGTAATGGCTGGAATTGCCAAGGCGTGATTCCGTAACCTCGTAACTTCGTACCTTCAGGCCCTCAAACAAGATGTTTTGTTTCAAAGTGTTTTTGTCGCGTCCGATCGCGTTTTCTTCGATACACTTGCGTTCAAGAAGGATAGGCTTGGTTTTCAGGAGCATGGCTAGAACCTTTATATGAATGAGCAGACGCAAATAAGAGGCAATCGACATTCTCATATTGAACGATGAACGAACGATTGCCTCTTGTAGAACGGCCGCGGTGTTCGCGCTCCTTCCCGGCCGCCTTTGGTACTGTTCATGAAGCTTGAACTCACTCCGAACGCATGATCAGTGTCGATGTTCTCCTTTCTTAGTGGCTGAAGAAGACATATTCCACGATGAGGTCTGAATCATCCCCAGATGTCGCACCACTTCTTGCGAGGCAAGGCTTTGTTTCCAGCTGGAAGGTAATTTGTAGGGCAGTCATGTACGCGTAAAATTTCATCAAAGCATCAATCACCAGCTGCATGTGCATCAAAAAGACGTTGTCGGTCCGGAAAGTATGTCTTCGGTCGGTATACTCGCATGTGCTCATCGCTGCAAGTCATGTTCTGAGCTCTCGGTCCATAACGTCCAGCACTCATGGTAGCACGCAGACATGACTCCATCTTGCGCCGCTACGCTCTGACAATGTTATTGCTGCACTGCTTCACGCCTTGCAGGTATGAAGAGATTCCACCACAGACGGACAAGCACTTTCGCTCCCCAGCTTGTGCCACGCATCCAATGGCAGATGGTCAGGACTTTTGCAGCGTTTCAGAGCCGTACACAGCGGCCGAAACGCTCACTACTCAATCGGTCTGTCGTGTTATAGTGTCTCGCGACACGGCCGTCTGCTGGAAGTACAGCCGCGAAAGCTTGGTCGACTCAGAGCGGCGAGTTGACTCGCAGTGAAGAAATCTTGGATGCCGGATATGCGCCGCCGCCAACGGGCCACGATACTTCATCGCCGGGTCGGCCATCCCTGTCTTGGAAGGAAAGATTCTGCATAAGACTTGATAGAAGAGTTGTCTATAGGCTCGTGCAATGCAGGTTGGCGAATAGCGGGCGGTCGAAGACGAAATTGCGTGCAGGTCGAAATGGCCCATCGGCAATCATATTCTAGCGACTGGTGCTGGGCTGGGCTGGGCTGGGCTACGCGAGGTGCGCGTAGTCGTACCCGTTTCACCTCCCTACCTGGTCCATCATTAGAGCCATCTATATTGTATAAACAATACCCAGAGCCCCAATGCTCGCCTGCGCCTTGCCTCCATTTCGCTCATATTGCATTTTGACAAAATTGGAATTGGATCTGGTCAGTCGAGGATCGCGCGCATTGACGTCGATGTGCCAGGGAGCAGTTCTAGAATAATACCATGCGGGACGACAGCCATGGGCATGTCCGCCGCGACGTCAAGTCTCAGACATCGCTGAGCTCGCTGAAGTCATATCGCTATGAACAATTTGAAGAAGGATTGCCGCCACGGACGCGAGCTGTCAATGGCAATAGCAATGGCAGCAGCAGTCGCAACAACTCCCCCACGAACTCTCCTGCCGCAGACAAATCCCCCTTGCCATTTTCGACCGCAAATACGAGCTCCAGGTCGTGCAGGCCGCGAACGTCGCCTTCGCCGCAGCCTCCCAAAAGTCCCATCGAACGCTTCTCGGTGCTGTCGGAGTCGGACGAGGTCAAACGCGACTCCGGCATTGCACCCTCAGTATCGACTGCAGCCTCTACCGAGCACTTCTCCGCAGACACGCGTGCTGCGCGAGAGCCGACCCTGCCCACCATCGTAGTTCAGAATGACGAGACTGCTGTTACTGGGCGGAGCAGGTCTTCGTCAGGCAGGTGGCAGAACAAGAGGGAGAACCCGCAGCGCAGTGCAAAGTCCAACATTCGGAGCGCATCGGCATCACCATCGCGGCCGGCCAAGATGAGCAGCTTCGAAGGTCTGCCGACGCAGTTGCCAGCAACAAGCGCGAGCATGGACGATCTCAGTCTGGAGGATCTGGCTTCGGACAAGGTCGGATTCTCCACCAGAGGCAGCATCTTGTTCGGCGGCCGGAAAATGCAAGATCTGATCCATGCCCAAGGCGACGACAAGGCAAGGAATGCAAGTAGTGGCGTGACCACACCCATCTTCAGCGCTCAAGGCGACAATCCTTATGTTCTCAGCGAGCCGACTGTCAAAGCTGTAACGCCAGAGTTAGACACACCGGCCGATGGACATCAGCAACGGGACCCCACTGCAACTCAGGAGCAACCCAGACCCGGACTTGTCGCCGGCCGTCGAAAACCCAGCGTACAGATGTTGCAAGCTGCTATTCATGGTGGGCGGGTCCTGTCTGCTGAAGAGATTACGTTTTCCATGAAAGTTCGAAACATGTACGAGCATGGTGACGAACGGGCTGCGGAATGGATCAATCCTGCCAGCATCGCGACCTCCGGCAAGACTACTCCAGAACTTACCAGAGACAGCTCTTCTCCCGATATGGTGAATGGTAGCCTGAGTGTCAGCAAGACGCGAGAGCTGAATACCGACAACTGGCCTTTGACCGAGAACAGATCAAGTTATCTTTCAACATATTCACGTGACACGCATGAGCTGGCTGGAGGCATTGAAGACTGGGAAGACATTGACAGCTCTGCCGTCGATAGGTATGGCTTCATTCATCAGGATCGCACATCGGGTCGAGCCTCCGCGATGTCCCACCGATCGCAGATAGGCACTGGTATGCAAAGAGTGGCAACATCCCTCCGAGTCGAAGCTGAACAACCACGTCGAGAACGGAAATTAGCACGAGGACCTTCAAATGCGCGCTCTTCAAGATCGGTCCCACCAAGGCCAAGCAATGACTGGGCGGGCAAGAAAGGACCGCCGTCAGTACATAGTACTCGCTCCACGAGCTCGACTCGAAATCCCTTCCGCTCTAGAACGAAACGGCTGCTCGCCGAGGCTTCCGATATGCTTACACTACCACCAGGCCTCGAGGACATCGACGAAAATGAGGACGCTGGCAAGACCGCTTCAGTACTCAAGCAGCGCGAATGGGCACGAGAAGAAAAGTGGCGAAAAATGGCCAGACCTGCGAAACGTTCACGAGAGGCGAAGGGCGGCGGCATGCATTTCGAATTCGACACGACAGACCCGAAGCTGATCGAGCGAACATGGAAAGGCATTCCTGACCGATGGCGAGCCACAGCTTGGCACAACTTCCTGGCAGCCTCTGCGCGAAGACGAAACAGCCCAGCAACAGATGAAGAGCTGATAGGACAGTTCCACAAGCTGCAGGCAATGAGTTGCGCCGACGATGTCCAGATCGATGTCGATGTGCCGCGAACTATTCAGCTTCACGTCATGTTCAGGAGAAGATATCGCGGCGGCCAACGACTACTATTCCGAGTCCTTCATGCCATGGCGCTCTACTTTCCAGACGTCGGCTACGTCCAGGGCATGGCAAGCATAGCCGTCACACTCCTTTGCTATTTCGACGAAGAGAATGCATTCGTGATGATGGTACGCATGTGGCAATTACGAGGCCTAGAAAGTTTTTTCAAGGAGAACTTCAGCGGTCTCATGGCAGCACTAGAGGATTTCGACAACCAATGGCTACTGGGCGGAGCCGTTCACGACAAACTTGCTGAACTTGGAATCACATCTATGACATATGGAACACGATGGTACCTCACCTTATTCAACATGAGCGTCCCGTTTCCAGCACAGTTACGAATCTGGGACGTCTTCATGCTCCTCGGCGACGACCTCTCTGCACCCAAGCCCAACCCTCCACCGAGCCCTCGTGGCGACGTAACACCTTTGAAAGGACTTTCCACCAGTCAAGCGACAGATTCTCACGCTTTTGGAGGCGCGAGTTTGGATGTCTTGCATGCCACATCTGCTGCTTTGATCGACGCGACCAGAGGTATTATCTTGGATAGCGATTTTGAAAACGCGATGAAGGTCCTCACTTCGTTCATTCCGATCAAGGATGAGGATATGTTGATGCGTGTTGCCAGGACGGAATGGAAATTGCATCAGAAGAAGAAGGCGTAGCATGCCTTTAGCAGCAGACGAAGGAGCGTTCAGGTTCATGGGACGACTTTTGAGATGCTGGTGAGGAGTCGCAGTGGGAGCTGGTTTTCTTAGCAGGCGTTGGATATGCGTTGGAAGAGTCACACGCGCTTCCGCTCGCACGCTCCGGGGCTATGGGCAGGGAGGATGGAGGAGTTTTGGCGGTTTGTTATTTTCCGTTTGAGATACCCTGAGTCAAACAATACATGGATGTATACTACAGTAATAAGGTAATGTATAGAATCAGATCAACATTTATAAGGATGAAGAATGGAAACCATATCCGGGGCTTCGTCAAAACTTCTCCCCTCGCAGGCTCGGGGTCTCCGGCCATACGTAAAATCGCATCTCGAGAATACCCCTCGGGACGAGGGGAGAAGTGTCTGACGGAGCCCTGGATATTTATCAGTCGATGGTTGTAAGTTATGTGAAGGTTCTCGAGATACCAAGGCAAAGTTTGGCATAGAGCCGCTGAATATCGATGAGCATGAAAGGCAATATCGTAGTGACACGAAAGTGTGTCATCGTTGTTGATGAAAGCCTTGTGAGATGAATGGTGCAATTTTGGGTGTCTACGCTGTCTGGTGCAGTGACGCGTGATCAGACATCGTAGTAAGGTCATTGTCACATGAATGAGGTCGCAACTCCCTAGCCCAGCTCGCGTTTGTGGTCGTCATGATATCAACCTGCTGAAAATTTTGGATGACTTTAATGAGGATAGACGTCTGTTGTCGAGAAGAGAGGACTTATGTGAGCTTGGTTTCTGAGCGCTCTCTGCCTTCCTCTCTCTAGATCGATGCGAATGTGGTATGAAAATCAGGAATGCAAGACATTCTGGGTACATACCGATGTGGTGCTGGGATAGAAGATTGATAGGCTCAGTATGCATGGAAGAAGGATAAGTGAGCGACATGTAAGTATCGTCAGCTTCTTCTCGCCTGTATGCTGTCACTGACTGGGGCTTGTTATTAAGTCTACCCCTAAGATCGTTACGCATCTGGCTTTTGTTTTGTGTCTTTATCAAGTTTCTTATTTGTTCTGAGTGTTCGAGGATGACTCAGATCGCTGCGATCAATTTTCGAGATTCCGTGAGGCATTGTCCTCTCTGCATTGGGCTGCTGCTCTGTGAGCCCTGAGGCAGAGAGGCTGAGAAAGCAAAGCCAGCCAGCTTCAGGTAATCACGGAAGGACAGAGTCGTGGTGCATGGTAAATGCTGGGCGGGGAGCAGATGCAGATGCAGATGTAGTTCGACACACTCGGACTGGTTCGATCTATGCATGTCTCAGATGAGGTGCAGATTCTGGGACCCTGGAAAAGTAGATCAGCTACGGAGAGAAAGAGAAACTGGCGTGAAGTCTGCCATGTACGGTTTCGGGAGCAGAAGTCAGATTCGTCCTGAGGGCTTGCTTTGCTCAATCTTGTCCGTGGAGTGCAAGCGATGCCAGGCGCGCTGATACTGTTCCTGCTTTTCCGTGTTGGACAATGTGACATGAATCTGTGCGGCTGATCTTTCTTCGAGATACTTTCCATCGAATGATCAAAATCGGATTTATGCGATGGTGTGATGAGTCCTGATTGTGCAGGTCTGTCGATCTCTGACTGCTGATCCGGCTGCACCAAGTCAGTTTTTCCAACCACATAACGGTTTCGCCTTTCTGTTGCCTGCTTCTGGCATGCCGTTACTCGTGCGGCAGTCTTTACGACTCGATTTGTTGCTCTGTCTATACTGGTTCGTCGCATACCCTGCCCTTTCGCCAGTGACATGTGCGTTTTTGGCTCGCTTCAATCTCTCTCCAGTCCTCTGTGCCTGCTCAGTGGCGGGGTATGATATACAATACAAGAGACAACTCTGTGAACAGACGCCCTTGGCGTCCACGACATATTCCCGGCTGTAATGTCGTCCCATCAAGCCCAGCATGAACGGGTTGCCAGATGCGTTGCCTGCACTAACCCGGTCAGTGGATCTTAGATCGCAGTGGCGTAGATATCAAGTCTGCAGACTGCATGTGCCACAGCGAGATCAAGCTCTCTTGTTGGTGTGAAAAGAGTACATTTCCGCCACTTCTCCTGGGAGTTGTAAAGTTATCAGGCAGTCGCGGAGCTGCTACTCGGAGGTTGTTGTCACTGCCGGCTCTTGCCGGTCTGCCCTCATTCTGGTTGCACGACTTCAGTTCGCTTTCCTTGCCAGGTTCGCGTGATGGTGGAAATCTGGTCAGAACGATAGTCGCAGAGTTCAATCCAATGTAATCTCAAGCTCCATGCTTACTCAAATGACTTTCGCAGTAGCACTTCAAAGACGTCAACACCAGAGCCCATGTGATAAAGTGGCCGCGGAGTATCAGTATGAGGCTTGAGATTACGAAGCCTCGAAAGGTGGCTAACAAGCTCGCGAAAGATTGCCTGCTCGTTGCTGCCGGCCAGGAATCCTTCGACGATCAGTTCTTGCTGCTCGCCAAAACTTCTTCCTAGAGCAGATCAGCGTGATATGCGGTCCTGATCTGGACTTGATCTTCAAATGCCACGAGCAGAACACGCGACGAATCCTGGCAATCAGTGAAGCTTAAAAACGACTGAGAAAATGTCCAGAACACTTTGGGGAAAAGAGCTGCACTTTCGATATTGGATCATCGATATTAACGAAAGTGCAAAGTGGTTCACGAGGCGACTGATGCTGCAGCTACAAGCAGTAGTAGAATTGCATTCGCTACAGATCATCTCTGCGATGATCTTGTTCAGGCCAATGACAGGGCAAAGTTGACTTTCCGGAGATGTTTCTCAAAGTGGAGTGACACGTAGCCTACTTTCTTGTTCTGCTCTCCAATTCAGCGCGTTCTGAGAAGACAGCCGGTGGTGCCGCTCAAATTTCGAGCAGTCTCGGGAGTCTAGCCACACCAACACAGCGCGTCACGTATGACCATGTTTGAGCCATACGTTTGAGACTGCGGGAGTCGCGGGAAGCGGTGAATGGTCCTTGGTGGTTCAACGGCACAACGGCATTCGGGTACTCAATCTGCAGCAAAGCGTGCACTAGATACTTTGCCGGCGTCTGGATGTTGCGAGAGATGATGGAAGGGGCGATGGAGTCATCTTTCCATTGGACAGAGTAGGCCGTCGAAATTGACCCATTGAGCACAGTTGCGCAGAGCACTCCGCTGTCCAGCAGGTCTTTTCATCACGCGAGAGCAACGATAGCAGGGCAATGTTGCAATGATAGACATCGTCGCCCACCAATGCCAGCAGAACACCGGGTTTCTCACGAGCAGCCTCGTGGTAAGCATGCTTGAGCGTCCAAGCCTCTCAAGCGACGGCGTTCTACCTTTACCTCCTAACTTCCTTAGGCCAGTTCACGAGCTCGATGCACGGCAAACTCTGGACAGCGGTCCGTATCGATTTGCGTGAGTGAGACTTCCAGGAAGGGATGCTGCCAGCTCTTGGATGTCAGTCTTAGGTGGCAGGGTTCCATCTCTGGTCAAGCTCTGCCGAGTCCGCTTTCTTTTGGCCTGTTTCATCGCATCTCACGAGACCACAAGCGACATTTGCGGCGAAGCTTGTCCCCATCTCGCTGCACTTGCTGTGTCCGCCGAACCCGTTTCTGGCCTGGTACTGGCTGTGCGTGTGGTGCGTGGTGCCGCAATCCTCTCCGCTTCACATTCCAGACTTTCCTGTAGGAGCATCTCACAGCGGCCTTTGTCCACTCTAGCAACTACACACAGGATCGACGACATGCATTCGACCCGCTCTGTGCTGAGAGTGACAGCGTACCGAAGACCCAACGGCCTGACCGTTCTGCAGGGCGAGATAATCGCAGTGTCGATGGCTTGTCCTGCTCCTCAGCCACTTTCACTTCGTTAGATTCGGTCCGCTGAGGGCTCGTCATTCCGCACTTTAGGTTGCACGTATCAAAAGCGTATGTTCGCGCTCATTTGTCGACTCAGCTTATGCCTTTCAATTGACAGCATCTCACAGCCGCTGGAGCAATCGGCGCAGTCTACTTGCATACCACCAAACGGGGACGGGATCTACCTGGCATTACTCTTCTCAGCCTTCGAACATTTCGGGGTTCTAGGCCGCTGTGCGCCGTCTCGCTCTTGAAGCTGTCGTATGCGCGTCCTGGAGACTGATTCGATCGCCTTTGCCCGCCTTACATTCACTCGAATCTCCGCAACAGCTTGCTGCAGTTTAGCTTGCGCGCTCTTGACAGTGCGTGCCCTAACGCTCGAACGAATCATCGTTGACAGACCGTTGATCGACACTTCAAGCAGGGTCCCACTGGAGCTTAGCAGAACATCGATACCGTTCCACGAATTTGGCTGACTTGAGAAACGTCACACGTGGTTTTCAAGTATGTAACTATCGCATGTTCCCTCCACCTACTATCCTTACCCTTACCGACCCCTCTTGCGAAGCACGAAAGATTTTGCTGCATATCACTATCGATCGCATGCCCAATTCCAGCCTAACCAATGTCTATGTCGCTTACTATATCTCAGCCGACCAAAACTGAGTTCGGCAACAGATACACCCATGAGTTCAACCCAAGAATCTCGCTGCACAAGTCGCGTTTTTCTCCCAAACTACGGGTTGCCAGTACTCCCTCACCGGTGAGCTCGCTGCGGGTCAGCGCGACACCGGACGAAACCAAGATGACAACTCCTCATCCTCATCGAGGGTTACCTCCTCCTTCTGCAATGACTCTTCCGGATCCGAGCAGGCCTGGACCTCCGCCTCCCTTGAGTCAACAGCTGGGAGCAATTCCAGAACCTCCTAGACAATGGCAGGGCCAGGAAGACCACATGCGCAACTGGCTTGCTGCGAAGGCCGAGGAGGACAAGAGGAAGCAGGAGGAGGAGAAGACGCGGCAGGAGAGTCTGCGACTCGAGCAACGCAAGATTGAGCAGGCGATGCTGCGTGAGTCATTACAAGGCGGCGTACCGCCTTCCATGGTCCCAATCATATATGCAGGCATTGGGGGAGGTCAACATCTGGTAAATGTTAGCATGGATTGGTTGCAACAGTACGCCAGCCAACTACAAGTTGCACAACAACAGCAATTGCAGCAGGCCTCGCCCGACATGCGACGAGATGGGAGGCTCATAGGAGCTCCTCCTCCTCCACCACCTTATGGAGTGGCTCAGCCGAGTCAACAACAGATGCTGCCGAGTCAACCAACTGCTGAGCCCCAGCCTCCGGGGCCCATCCACACGACTTTTTCGGCATACCAACCCTCACCGGCAAGAGGCCAAAATACTTCGGCCCCACGTTCTGCGACGCATACGCAGCTGCCAAGGCTCACCACTAACGAGATGTATGTTCACCAACCACTACAGCCTGGACCGGGGAGCGCGCATCCACTGCAGCAAAGTCAAACAATCCAGCAGGAACAGCCGTCATCGTCACCCTCAATATACTTTCATCATTGGGTTCCGCCAAGTGAATCCAAAACTTCGAATATGCCACAAACTCCGGCTAGCAGAGGCGAGCCATCATCAGCACATCCAAGTTCCAATATCCAGGAGGGCGACTACAAAGACTCGCCTCGGAAGCGAAAAGCGCAAGGTGGGCATCAGGCTAATCCACCACCTTCTGCCGGTCCGCAATATACTTCGCCTTCGTTCTCCACGACAAGCTCCACGTCACGGAAAGGTGGTCCGGGTCACGCGAGAACCAGGAGTAACGCGTCAGCCACGCGAGATCCGGATTCAAGACCGAATACTGGAAGCAGTGTCGGAGCTCGGCGAGATGATCTACCACCACCTTCATCGCAGAAATCGGACCATAACGGAAATGGCAATGGTCATGGCGAAGATGCGCAGAGGCCTGCGTCTCGCGCTCGAGAGCTCGCAGAAGAGACGACAAGGCCTACATCTTCAGCATCTACGCGCCAGGAATCGCATCCAGATCAACCGCGACCAGGATCTCGCTGACGGTCATGACGTGAATGGACGAATAGTTGATCTTTTGTGGCCTTGTAGAAAGCAGGCCTCCCCAAGCGTTTATAGAATCCGGCAGCATCCACGTGCACGCAGCATTAGAAAAGGAAGGAGATCGACTGGATTGGGTCTGAGTTCCTGCACATATGTTTTGGGGTCAAGGTTTATCGGATTTCCTTTGTGACTGCATCAGGCGAGATACCCATATCTGTCCTCGGACCCTGGATCAATTTGTTGCTGCGTTCGAAGCGCTTCTCTGCCACCATGGCTGCAATTTTGAGTTACGAGAATCTGACCTTGCGGAGGTACGCGGAAAGCATTTCGTAATGGAGATCCTGTAGCAGATAGCCGTTGTACACACACGAGATGCCATTGAATGGCTATGAGCACAATTGAGATGTGGATCTGACCATCTGTGAACCCCGTACTCCCGGATGTAAGATGGCAGTGCCCGTGTCGACTCGGAATGTGAGGGAAAGGAAGGAATAACAACGGTGAGGGATCAAGAGGACTAGAAGAGGGAGGGAGCATGTCAAAAAACGTGCCGAGGCCTGCAACTGATCGTCTCGATATCCGTGCTGAACGCCAAGGAGGTCTTTATCCGTCCAGGGTATTGAACTTACTCTGCACTTCCACCATTGAACAGTGAATACTTTCTTTCTTTGCGAGCACAACACACCATCATTCTACGGAATGTGTATCGTCGTATAGCGTAATTGATTTGCAAAGGCCAGTGAGCTGGCGATGCTTGCGCGGACAACGAAGCAGACACTCGCAAATCTATGCAAGAATCCGAAATATTATAGCCGGATCTTGAGCTTATCGGTATCAACGCTTCCGTTGCCAATATGCTCGACATACACATGGATTAGACCTGGACGCCACGGCCAGCAGCATTGCCTCGCATCAAGCTCGTCTTCGACACGATGGAAAGCACGTCAGGGAAAGGACTCCTACGCAAGAGAAGCCAAGGTCGCAGGCCTGAAGTCTCGCGCAGCTTTCAAGCTGCTTGAGATCAATGAGAAATACCGCCTCTTCCACAAAGGCGATACCGTGGTCGACTTAGGCTTTGCGCCTGGTAGTTGGAGCCAGGTTGCAGTCAACAGAACAAGCCCTGGAGGACGTGTGGTGGGCATAGACATTATTCCAGCCCAACCTCCACGAGGAGTCAATGCGCTACAAGGAAATTTCTTGAGCCCAGAGATCCGAGAAGAGGTGCGAAAGTTCGTCAGCGATCCAGATCGGGGCAGAGTGAGAAGGAAGAATATTACGGAAGAGGAAGTCACGGAGGAGGACCTGAGCTCGGCAAATCAAAGCATTCTCGAGTTGGAAAAACATGCTGCTGAAGAGGAAAGGAAGCTCAAGGAGATACCGAAAGAGGGCATGACCCAGAAACAACTTGATCTTGCCGAGGGCAGAGTCGTGCAGGTTGTCTTAAGCGATATGTCAGAACCTTGGCCCTTGGTGACCTCTACTTGGGTGCGCAGCGTTTCTAACCCATATAACAGGCTCATGAACACCAGTGGTATTGTGGCGCGGGATCATGGAGGTAGTATGGTAAGTCATGGATGAAATAATTCTGCTCATACGATCCGGACTGACTGTATGCCAGGATCTGTGTATGTCAGCTCTGACGTTCTGCTTCGATACCTTGGCGACCGGAGGGAACTTTCTTTGCAAATTCTATACCGGTGCTGAGGACCATGATCTGGAGCTGCGCTTGAGGAAGCTCTTTGAGAAGGTGCACCGCATCAAGCCTGACTCTTCGCGCAAGGAAAGCCGAGAGGCTTATCTTGTTGGCCTCAAACGTAAAGCTGGCGTCGAACGTGAAGCCGTACTTGGCAATGGGTGAACCAGAGATTGCTCAACTGTCAACCCTGAGAACGCCGCAGCTTTGCTGATCGCGCTGTCAAAGTCACCATTACACTCTCCAGGCAGCCTGTCCTATTCAAGGCGATTGCCGGCCTTGAATATTCCGTGACTCACAGCCAGAAGCAATCGGTCTGTCTTCATTCTTGCGTTCCATAGTTGCTGCAAAATAGCAACCGAGGAAAGCTCAGACCGGGTGGCCGAGTCCTTGATACCAGAGATGTATCGTGGTACATGAAGTGGCCAAACTTGACCAATGATGCTCCCCACAATAGTCGCAGAATAGGACTTGCAGCACGGAAGAATCTCAAGACGTGTTCAAAGGCCACCTGCGAGCTTTGACCTGGATTTGGTATCAGCATTTCTGCCAATGAGCACCAATGGCAGATTGATCTTGCGCGAGGGTGTACTTCCGTTGAGATGTGTGAGCCTGTCGCAAGGGATAGCAGACTGCACTGAACACAAGAAAGTGGCCGCTCTGCTGTGAGTCGATGTATATCTCAAATGTTCGTGTTGACTCGCAATTGCTGCCTAGAGATCTCACTACTAGACTTCGACCAAATTGCGCAACAATGTCAGCACGAAGAGTCAGCTATCTGCAACAAGAGCAAGATGCAGATTCAGACTTGGGAGATTATAATTTGGACTCTATTGTCCAATTCAACACCTTGCATGCCAGTAATCATACAATCGACCTTTCCAGCAGCAGCCCAGCCCAATTTGCTTCGAACCCTCAGACATCCAACCAGAACGGAATTGGAGCAGCTTTCCATTATGCAAGCGCATTCTACCCGCCAATTGGCGACTGCAACAGGCTTTCTCAGCCCTTGCAAGAGTACGCCCAGCATCAACGACTCGAATGGAGCTTTGTTGACCCAATGTTGTCGACCCCGCTGGGTTGCCAACACAGCATTCCAGAGCAGGCAGCTGGCTCAACATTCGGGTCAAGCACGCCGACTACAGTCTCTCCAGCCTGGCCTACATCTGGCCTGAGCAGTCGCCAAGGGCACGCGCATCACAGGTCTACAAGCAGTAGTAACTCAAGCGCTTCGAGCTTTACGTACGTCTTACATCTTTCATAGCGGTCGTGAACGCACAAGAACAGCAATTGACGGAACTCACAGGCAACTTCGAACATCATATGCATGCACGATATGCTACAGATCTTTCACGTATCCGAAAGATTTACGCCGGCACGCAATCACTCACGTGCCAAATCATGAACGACCATTCCTATGCCCTGTGGACGGCTGCTATTATAGCGTCAGAGGCTTCTCTCGACGAGACGCGCTGATCCGTCATGCGCGAGCCGTCCACGGTATGCAGAGCTTCTCGAACCACTGAAGATGGATCATGGGCCGCGGTAACTATGATTCGAACGAGATATGATGCGCGCTGCTTTCAATTTGGTACTACGAGATACATGTTCGGTAATGTCAAATCGCACGCTGCAGGATCTAATGTCAGTGCGAAGCACACGTTCAATGTTTACAGAAGGATCCCCAAAGCTAGGAAATCAAAATCATGATATCTGCACCGTAAGGCTGCAAGACTTTGTGGTAGTCAATGCCAACTCGTGCTGCACATTCTCACATGGTGTCAAGTTCTCCAGCGTCGGATTGTAGCGTGGGCATCCCACGTACATGCCGTTCACGGAACCATGTCATGGTGTTCCAGCATGGTCATCGAGAATGCCCTTGGACTGGGACAATTGCGATGTATCCCGCTTCATTACTCACATCCTCCGTGACTTTTGATCGAGAGTCGTCGATCATTGTAGCAGCGTAAGCACCATCTCATGCTGTCAGATTGGCTCTTCACATGCAGGTCATGCCACGAGATCACATGGGCCGTGGACGCACGGACGTTTTTGCACGCTTTTGCGCTAAGTCGGATAAACACGGTCAGCCCAGGGCCATCCGGTACCTCCTGCGCTTCACGGTCACAGTCCACAACACATTTCCCCTAAGTACAGGTATACTCGAATCACTTGCACTTAGGGGAATAGTATCAGCGCTCAACCAAAACTCGATACGTAAGTCTCTGCGCAGCGGTCAGAGCTAGCACGCGAAGTCTGCCGCCCTATCTGGTTCATAAGGAAGTCAAATTCCCAATGTTTCCTTGTTCTACTCATTCCAGCTTCACGTTTCATTGAAGGAACCGTTCGGCCACGCATTCGGCAACAAGCTCACAGACAGAAGGCATCCGATCATTTGGCACCAACACGCCTAGCATACATCATCAAACGTCCTAACATAGCAACGCACCCTTTGAAACCGCAAAATGGACGCACCGACTATTCAACCCAAGTTTCTCTCGAACCCGAACGAGCTGGGCCTCGTGGCGGTGGGCTTCAGCGGTGGACAAGTAAGTCGCCAGATATCTCGAGTCGCCGGAGTCGAGCGCTGACGAGACATAAATGTAGTGCAAACCAGGAACCGACGCGGCACCCATGGCCCTGATAGAATCAGGCCTGGTCGACCAACTCTCCGGTGAATTGAAGTACGATATCAAGTACGATGGCAAGGTGCATGCATATGGCGAGCTCATGCCAGACGACGATCCAGATTACCGCAATATGAAGAAGCCAAGAGCAGTCAGCGCGGTTACGAAGAAGCTGAGCACACAAGTCTATGATCACGCACGAGACGGGCGCTTCGTGCTCACCTTGGGCGGAGACCACAGCATAGCTATTGGCACCATCTCAGGCACCGCCAAAGCCATGCGAGAGCGACTAGGACGTGACATCGCTGTGATCTGGGTCGATGCGCATGCGGACATCAACACACCAGAGACAAGTGATTCGGGCAACATCCACGGCATGCCTGTCGCCTTCCTTACAGGTCTTGCATCAGAGAAGCCAGATCAGCCTTTCGGCTGGCTGAAGGAAGACCAGCTCATTTCCTGCTCAAAGCTCGTCTACATCGGTCTCCGAGACGTGGATCGCCCGGAGAAGAAGATCCTCCGCGACAACAACATCAAGGCTTTCTCCATGCACGACATCGACCGCCACGGTATCGGCAAAGTCATGGACATGGCTCTCGGCTGGATCGGACGCGACACACCTATTCATCTCTCATTCGACATCGACGCACTCGACCCAATGTGGGCTCCTTCCACCGGCACTGCTGTTCGTGGTGGCTTGACGCTGCGAGAGGGCGACTTCATTGCAGAGTCTGTGCATGAGACCGGCAACCTGATTGCGCTGGATCTGGTGGAGGTCAACCCAAGCCTTGAGGAGCATGGAGCAGAGCAGACTGTGCGGGCCGGAGTGAGCATTGTGAGGTGTGCGCTGGGCGACACACTTCTATGAGAGAGCGGAAACGCGAAATTCTACTACATGCGATGCGATACGTTCACTGTCTTGTAGAGGAGTTTGCGGGTGGAATGGCTGGACCTAGACGCTCACGCGAACCATGAAATAGACATTGATTGAGCCATAATGAAAATGACCCTGTACAATGTGCATGTACCTCGCTCGCGCCGCAGTTGCTTCATGGAGATGACGCCGAGGCTTCCACCTACATGTATCTCCTACTTCTCATGCATGTGAACGTGCTATCTCATTCACTTTCCACTGGTCATTACTGTCTGGCTTGTGATCGCGTATTAGAACAGATTCCTGTCGTGCAGCTTAGATCGAGATCGGTCTCATGAGATCGACCTGAACAACTGGCTTCTTGAGATTCCGCCAGCCTCAAGTGGCCCCTCGATTGCACATCACGTAGAGCAATGTTTCGCTGAACATTTCTGTTCGGATCGTCGCCCTTCCATAAGGCCAACATGGCCAGAAGCACAATATACAAAGCAGCAGCCCTGGTTGGCTTGCTCGCTTCTGCCAAAGCAGCTCCATCTGTCAATGTGGCATTACGGACGGCATTCGATGCGCCTCCATATCTCGTTGAACTGCTGTAAGACGTGTATCCCAAATCGTTAAGGACAAGACTGATCGATCTCTAGAGAAACAGCTGCAGAAGAGAACGCGACTTCATACTTCCCGCTCCTCGACCGAATCGCAGACGGCTATTTCGATTCTTCCAAAACAGACGAAGAGCTATACAAGAGCTTTAGAGCACTGTTAGAAAAAGATGGACATCTGGAGAAAGAGGATCTCTCTTCGTTTGACTACGCCCTCTCAATCCATTCGGCGGCACCGAGGATAGAGGCACATTACCAATACTACAACACATCTATTGTTCCTTCGTTAGCAGACGATGCACAAAGTGGATGCGAGAGCTGGGTCTATGTCCCTTTCAGCGGACAACGATATTGCTCTGCAGATTTGGACGAGGCGACCGCACAATCTTTTGGCAAGGCAGAAGCTTCGGTACATCAGCTGCCATTCGATCGCGTATTAGGAGACACAACCAGCGACAAGCCTTCAATTCTCTACGCAGATCTACTCTCCGACTCATTCCGAAACTTTCACAAGACTTTGAGCAAGACCGCAAGAGATGGTAGTACGTCGTACAGAGTGCGATATAAGGCTTCTGTTGGTCATGAGCGAAAGCCATTGACTGTGAGCGGCTACGGCATTGAGCTGGCATTGAAGCGAACAGATTACATTGTCATTGATGATCGAAATGCGGAAGACGAGAAGAAAGAGGAGACAGTCAGTACAAACGATGGCACGCTCAGCGAGGAAGAGGTGTCCGACTTGCGACCACTTTCCCAGTCAGAACTCAGGCGCCTCGGAATGAGGGCTGCGAGCTTCGTCATGGGCAGCGAGCAGCCGTTCGACACACTCTTGAGACTCTCTCAAGATCTCCCAAAGCATTCGAGCTCTATTGCAGCGACTGAGATCTCAGAAGAATTCATTGCCGAGCATAGTGCGAACAGAGAAGTACTGGTTCCGGCTGGCTTTAACGTGATGTGGATCAACGGTGTGCAAATTATGCCACGAGATGTCGAAGCATATACTCTTCTCGAGCATCTGCGACGAGAGCGAAAGATGATCAAAAGTGTTCAGGAGATTGGCTTGAGCGGTACCGAAGCTGTCGAACTGCTTTCGCACGAAGCCATCACTGCGTCGCAGGTTGAGCAAGAAGTTCAGCGCTATGACTGGCGCGACAACGCTGAAGGCGGCGATGTCATCATCTGGATGAACGATATCGAGAAGGATAAGCGTTATACTGAGTGGCCAGAGACTGTCAACATGTTTCTCCAACGCACATTTCCTGGCCAGCTTCCGGCTGTGAGAAAGGACTGCCACAACCTTGTCATTCCTATCGACTTCGCAGACTACAATGATGCTCTGCTGGTTGTCGAGAGCTTGAGAGGGTTCGTCCAGCGCAAGGTCCCGATTCGATTCGGCATGGTGCCCATCATCAAAAGCCCGGAGAGTGAAAGTCAAGCCAAAGTCATTCATTATTTGATTGATCGCTATGGCTTAGCGACTGCTCTCGACTATTTTGAGACATCTCTTGAGACCGCTGGACGTAAGTATGGGCCAGTCATCGAGAAGCTGTTCCGTACAGCTATAGAGAATGGTAAGCTTCGTCCCGACAAGGAAGAAATGACGCTTGAAAGTATCAAGAGCGACGCCTACCTCCAGAGTCGCATCAAGGGAGCCAAAGAGTGGATTGCCAGGATTGGAAGCACAGATGTGACACCTCCGGTACTCATCAATGGTGCGCCAATTCAAAGAAGCGACGATTGGCTCCAGACTATGAGTGCTCGAGTGAGCCAGGATGTGCGAGTGATACAGCAAGCTGTTTACCTTGGAGAAGTGACTGATGAGGACTACCTTCCTGATCTGTTCTTGGAGAAGGCAAGCTTGAAACGGAATCCTTTGGTCATACCTGAAGACGACAAGGACATCCGTCATGTCAATCTTGGAGAGCTACCAAGTTTCGGAGACTTGCCAAGTCTTGGTGCAAGCAAAGATACTATTGAGCGAGAATTGGTGCACCTCACTGTTGCAGCAGATCTTGACAGCGAGGAAGGATTTGGGCAATTGATGGAAGCTCTCATGTACAGAAGGGAGCACGACAATGTCGAGGTCGCTTGGTTGCACGTTTCTCGTGATGGCACAACGGAAACCAGGCTGGGCTCGATCTTCTACAAAGACAATGCGCTCGAATCACTGTTTGAGAATCTATTCTGGCAATACGATACTCTGGTAGCCGAGGACCCAGCTTCGAACAGAGAAGGCGACACACCACTCGATCTCGCGGCAAGGAAGAGAATATACGCCGAGCTTTACAAGAAAGCTGCTCGCACCAACAGCGCTGAGCTCGATGAAAAGGTCCGCAGCATCTGGGCACCTTTCCGAAGTACCATCTCAGCAGCCGGAATCACACCTGGAAAGAAGGCTTTGCTGGTGAACGGTAGGGTTGTGGGTCCGATTTCGGATAGCATCGACCTTGATGTCTCTGATATTGAGGCGTTGCTATCTTACGAACGGAAGAAGCGCCTACTGCCTGCAGCACTTGCAGTCGAAGGCCTCAGCCTTCAGGAGAAAGCATCTACACCGCTTGCTTTCGCTCGGATCTCAAATCTGATCGCACTGTCAATGGTGTCTGATATTCCCGAAGGCATCTTTGAGGCAGCACCAACTGTGCGCACTGGGATTTTCAAGACATGGAACTCTACCCATACAGCGATTCATCTGGGCGACGAGAAAACATCAACAATACAGATCTATGCCTCCATCGATCCAGCATCAGAAGTGGCGCAGAAATGGATCCCGATCATCAAGACTGTTTCTGAGATGGAAGGTGTCTATACGAGATTGTTCTTGAATCCAAAGGAGCGCTTGGAAGAGATTCCCGTCAAGCGCTTCTACAGACATGTACTCAGCTCCAAGCCTTCATTCGAATCTGATGGCTCGCTGAAAGCCAATGCAGCTCAGTTCCGCGGGTTGCCTGCTGATGCTCTCCTCAACATGGGCATGGACATGCCGCCGGCGTGGTTGGTGGCACCCAAGATCACTGTGCATGACTTGGACAACATCAAGCTTAGCGCTGTCAAGAGCGATATCGAAGCTATCTACGAACTTGAGCACATTCTGATTGAAGGACACACTCGCGATGTTACGGTAGGCCCCCCACCTCGCGGAGCACAGCTGGTACTCGGTACTGATGCCGACCCTCACTTTGCGGACACCATTATTATGGCCAATCTGGGATACTTCCAATTCAAGGCCAACCCAGGTGTCTACAACTTGGCGCTCCAAAAAGGACGCAGCGAAGAAATCTTTCACATCGACAGCGCAGGTGCTGCAGGCTACAACGAACAGCCTGGCGACAACACAACTGAGATAGGCTTGATGAGCTTCAAAGGCACAACTCTATTCCCACGCATATCTCGTCGACCTGGTATGGAGGACGAAGACCCTCTCGAACCAGCAAAGACTGCGCTTGACTTTGTTGCAGAGGGTGCGGAGAGTTTGCTCTCGCAGATTGGCCTCGGAAATCAAGCCAGCAAGTACCTCTCTAAGGCCACCAAGCTGGGGTCTGGTCTCCTCTCCGGGGCCTCAAAGACTGACACTATCGCAGAGCGCAATCACGCTGACATCAACATCTTCTCTGTCGCATCTGGTCACTTGTATGAGCGTATGCTCAACATCATGATGCTCTCGGTCATGAAACACACCAAACATAGCGTCAAGTTCTGGTTCATTGAACAATTCCTGTCACCTTCCTTCAAGGACTTCCTTCCGGTCATGGCCGAAGAGTATGGGTTTCAATACGAAATGGTGACCTACAAATGGCCTCACTGGTTGCGTGGACAAAAGGAAAAGCAACGCGAAATCTGGGGATACAAGATTTTGTTCCTGGACGTTCTCTTCCCGCTCGACCTCGACAAGGTTATATTTGTGGATGCTGACCAAATTGTACGCACGGATATGTATGAGTTGGTCACACATGATCTGAAGGGTGCACCTTACGGTTTCACCCCCATGTGTGACTCCAGGACCGAGATGGAGGGCTTCAGGTTTTGGAAGCAGGGCTACTGGAAGAACTTCCTGAAGGGACTGCCATACCACATCTCAGCGCTCTATGTTGTGGATCTCAAACGATTCCGACAGATGGCAGCTGGTGATCGACTCCGCCAGAACTATCACCAACTCTCAGCGGATCCGGCAAGTCTGAGCAACTTGGACCAGGATCTACCGAATCACATGCAGGCACTTTTGCCTATCCGCAGTCTACCACAGGAGTGGCTGTGGTGCGAGACGTGGTGCTCGGATGAAAGTCTGAAGGATGCAAAGACTATCGACCTTTGCAACAATCCTCAGACTAAAGAGCCAAAACTTGATCGTGCCCGGAGACAAGTCCCAGAGTGGACGGAGTATGACAACGAGATCGCTGCTGTGGCTAAGCGATACAAGGAGAAGCTGGCTGGTGGTGTGCCAGCTGTTCAAGGCAGCGAAGGAGAGGAGAGCATGCAAGAAAGGCTGCAACGCGAAGATGCGGAACGGGAGCGCAAGAAGAAGGAGCATGTACGAGATGAACTATAGTAGAGTGCAGCATCGTAGAGCTAGACTACATGTACTACCATTTGCTACAGCCCTCCTTCCCGGGCTTGATGACGAGGAACTTTACCAGGGGAGTGAGAGACGACCTCAGGAACAGGTAGTGATCTTGCCACCACCACATTACACAAAACAGGTCACTGCAGGCACCCATACACCACATGCCGTTGTGGTCTGGGGTTGCGACGCTTGTGTTGATCTGCGCCACCTTGCTTGACTTGACTACACTTGTGCGATCGAGAGGTGAGGCTTAGGTCGAGCTTGTTACGACTCCTAGGCCTTAGACAGCGGACCGTCTCTCAACGATGAGCAGAGTACTACAAAGAGTGATCATCTAGCATCGCAGCCTTTGTCAGACCCGGACGAAACGTCCCGCATCGAAGATCAGGTCCGAGACTGCGGTAGACGACATTATCCAGCACCACTAGACACGGCAATCGCCTTTCTTGAGAAATCCTGTCGTGACACCGTTCCACAGGACTCTCTGGGGTGCATGAGTCCTTGAACTTCATCAGCAGGAGTCGAACAAAGAAACTCGCACATTTGACATTCAGGTACTACCATACGCAGCTCGCCGACTTGGCTCTGCGTAATCCGACCAAACTATCTTGCCCTCACGAAATTCCAATATAAGTTCTTTCCCCAAGTCCTCACCAGCTCGCCTTCACCAATTCAATCCAGACCAGTCACTCGCTAACCTATTCAGCCATGAAGCTCCTCCCAGCCACAACCACCTTCCTCCTCTCCCTCCCCCTCGTATCCTCCTTACCCACAATCCAAACAACCTCCTTCTTCACCCTAACAGCCGCCCGCTCCGCCAGTCCCATCCACTTCGGCCAGGTAGTAGCAAACGAAACCGGAATCTGGATCGGGAAAAATTCCTCAAATTATTGTCCAGGCGTAGAAAATCAAACTTGTCCCGACCCCTCTCCTTACACGGAGTTCACGTTGAATAATGGGGTGCTCGGACTTGGGGTGCAGGTTAAGGGGGGTCAGCAGATGTAAGTAGGAGCGAAGCGACTATAAGCGGGAGCAAGGGAATTAGATGGCTGTTCGCTGACGCTCACAGATATGTCGATTATAATGGCAAGGTTCGATATACCCTCGCCAACGACGGGTACATTCCCACCGGCGCATATATTAGTGGATGGAGCTTGGAGGAGGGAGAAAGTTTTGGGAGATTGGATTGGGTGAATGGGACGCTGTTCTGTGGTTTGATTCCTGGGAATTCGAGTGTGGGACCATGGCAGCTTTTTGCGAAAGTCCCGTTTGTGGATTTTGGGGCGGAGTGTCTTGGGGCGAGTTTGTTGGCTAGTGGGAATTTGACGATGGCGAATGCTTATGAGTATGTTTGAGAAGCAGCAAGAATGGGGGAGGGGATGTGGGATTGCTTCTTCTAGCATCTTTCTTACAGTTTCGATTTCTTCTCATCAAAATACTGCAAATTCACAGGACTAATCGCCTTCCCCGTCTCAAAGAATTGCAATATATTCTGCATTCCCAAGGTCTCGAATCCCATGTGACTATCCGTACTAGCTCCAGCAGTATGTGAGAGCATTTCCACATTATCCATAGCCGCGAGTTCAGGGTTGATATTCGGTTCGTTGAAATGTACGTCTAGACCTGCTGCAGCCAGATGCCCGCTCTTCAGGGCTTCAACTAGAGCTTTTTCATCGATGAGTTTCCCTCGTGCGATGTTGATGAGTCGAGATCCTTTCTTCATTTTTGAGAGTTTGGAGGCGTTGAGGACTGCTTCGCCTCCGAAAGGTGTTGCTACGAGGACGCAGTCTGAGATGGAGAGCATGGAGTCTAGTTCTGGGTAGAATTTTGCGTTGATTTCGTTTTCGATCTTGGAGGGGAGTTGGCGGATGTCGTTCTATATCAGAAGCATTAGTAGTCAGATCTCGCTCACTTTGCTGGCAGTAATCAACTCACATAAACAATCCTCATACCAAAACTCTCATACGCCTTCTTCGCAATCCCAAACCCAATTTTCCCCAACCCAATTATACCCAGCGTATGACCTCTAGGATTCCTCATCAACGCAGCCCTCCTCTGTGCCTCCTTAAACTTCTCTGGGTCGCACGTCTTCGCAGCAGCGGAACTGAACCCGAAGTCTCGAAAGGTACTCAAAATCAACCAGATCGCAGTATCAGCTACAGATTCCGTGCATGCTGCTCCAGCATTACAATAGATCACTCCCTTTTTAGCTAATGCTTGCGTGTCTACCCAATCGAACCCTGCGCCTGCTGAAGCATAGATCTTGCAGCTTGAAGGCAGGAGATCGATGAGTTCGGAGTTCCAGGGTGACATTTCGCCTCCGGTACCCCAGAAGGGGCGGTATATTGCTACGAAATTTCCATAGGTGCCATTCTTGAGGGCGGCGATGAATTCCGAGCGAGAGGCGGAGTAGGAGCGTACGATTGTGAATTTAGATCGGAGGGTCTGGTAGAGGGATTTGTTCCAGCGGATGTCGTCGCCGCAGTGTAAAAGGATGGGTTTTGATGAGGACATGGTGGATAATGTTCTTTTGGACTGTTATTCAGTGTTCGAGGTAAGAGACTCGATCGCTGGCCACTACGCTCAGACTGTAGGAAGTACACTGAAGATCTAGTACTGTCCTATTGGGGAAGTGGTACTTCTAGGTCGTCCAGGGATCGCCTTTGCCCAGGTTCAACAAGTCCAATGAAAGCACAATGACAGCAAAGAAAGCAGACATCTCCTCACCGACGGTGTCCGTCCAGCAATATAACTTTCAAATGCCGCTCATCAGACGACCTCACGCGTTCGGAGACGCGTTGTTGGAGCTCCACAGGGAAAGTTCTCGTATGCAAGGCAAGAGTTCCCGATGCTTGGCATGTCAAAGGCCGACGGAAGCAGATCTCCGCGATTCAGGAACGGCGATATTGAGCGCGGGATACATCACCAGTTACGAAATCATTGGGAGCAGTGCATTCGCAAACAGTACCTCCCAGCTCATATACAGAGCGTGCCGGCGGAAAATAGGGCTTGGGTTTGACCAGGAAAACAAAAGGTTAAATCCGGCAGAAATCTTCTATCAGCAGATGGGAGGGTTCGTAGCGTTCAGCGGTGGCCCTGCTATCACTCCCCTCATGGACTTCGATCAATTGTATTTCAAAGGTGTCATAGGAGTTCCCAGTGAATCCATTCATCTCGTCCCGGTCGATGGTAGTGACTCGCCTGTCGACGAATTTCCAAGACTTGTTGTAGATGGAGTCCAAGCAGCGTCGCGTATCTCTCAAGATCTGAGTGTCGCATCTTTCTCCAAGGCATTGAGAAGGCCAGATCCAGATTGGCTTCATGGAGGTCTTTCGTAACGGCAAAGCTGTCCGCCGCAGCTGTCTTCGCATCATAAAATCAATACCCTTCACAACGCCATATCCCAGGGGTATCATAACATCACAACCTCTTTTCCTCCCTCTCCTACTCTTCCTCCACAACCTCAACCGCCCTCCTCGCCTTCTCCATCTTCTCCACAGTCCCTCCAATCCCGCCCTTCACTACTGCCAACTCTTCATTCCCTCTCACCCAACTCGCCTGCATCTCCTCCACCCTCTTAACCTCCCCAACACCCACATCCGTCTCTTTTGCAACCTTCAAACTCCTCTCCCTCTCCAATTCCAACCTCTTCTCACTCTCCTCATTTTGTTTCTCAAAAGCCTGCAGAAACTTACTCGCAGTCTCCTGAGGAGCTTTCCGTCTCAAATTCGCCAACTGCAGAGTCTGATGCTCGATTTGTGAAGAGAGGGCTTGGATTTTTTGTGCGAGTTTTGTGTCATAAGGTTCGAGTTCTGGGGTAAGATAACCTGTCAGCCAACTGAGACAGTACTGTTGATCCTGTGAGGATGTGAGATTACCTTCGCCTTCTGAGGCTTTGGCGAGTTCGGCTTCTAGTTCGGCTGTGTCCATGCCGTTGATTGTCATGGAGTCTTTTGCTGCGGCGAAGGTTTGGCGGATGTACTGTGTTTGCATAGGTCAATACCTGTTGTGTAGTCTGGAAAGACTCGATATACTTCATCGACTAACTGTTCTACTCTTTTCCGCATCGCATCTTCGCCTTCAGGAGTCGCATCTGGGGGTAAATGTTTGTCGAGCTTCTCGCGCGCGGCTTTGGAGACATTGGCGATGAGGTAGGTGAGGTCGGCAGGGGATTGTAATTCGATCTTTCGATGTCCTGATTCTGTCGCTCGTTCGCGAAATTGCGGTGCATTCGATTCAAAAATATTGGTCGCCATTGTGTGGACTATGTTGTCAACAAATCCATCCTCGAACTTCGCGCCTGAGACGCGTTGGATATGCTTTCGGCAGTCCCAGCCGAAAATGCGGGGACGTCCGTTATCGCGGCTTATCGGTGAGTGATGCAAGTGAATCGATGAATGAGTGAGGCTTCCAATCAACTTGCGAATACGTGCGTGTATGCGCATGCGTGTTTCATGCAAATGATGCAGAGAAGAGGCGAACGGTCTGCTGTGCAATGGCGCTGTGTAACAGCATGCTCGGGGAGACGCGAGAACGAGCACAACTCAGCCGCAATGGTTCGAGGCCGCCCTCAGTTTGCTGTATACCTGTTGACAAGAGTAGAGACAAATGCTGTGCATCCACACCGCCATGACCGTACCCAGCGCCATAGTGAGTTACAGTATAGTCTCCCCCAAAGAAATGACAGAACCACGAACTCCTAGTCCAAGCCCATGTATCCCATCCTTCGCCAAAGCACCATGCTAAATTCACCATCCCAACTCTCTCTTACGTACTCTCCATGATCAAGAAGGCAAAATACTTTCCGCCTCCTCATCAGTCAAAACAATATCAAAAACCGGATCAGGTCGATGTTCAAGATCCTGACCATCATATCCATCGTTCGCATAAGAAGGCAAGAATAACTCTACCCAACGTCAGCCAAACCCATCTGTCTCCCTCTTCTTCACCTCGCTCTGATAGCTCGCTCTACTCACCTTGATTCCAATCAAAACCCTGCGAACTCTTAACACAACTCACCAACCTCAGACTCTGATGTTCCGATCCTCCAAGATTTACAACCGTGTACTCGCTCTTGCTTAAAGAACTTCCTAGGAGAGAAGGTCGGCGAGGACTTATCGGTGAGGAAGGAAGCTCTCCGAAACCGACAGGTAACTTGCTCTTTTGTTTTGCGCTGAGAGAGAAGGAGGATGGTGAGGATGAGCTTGGGGAGCTACCAGCCGAGGCTTGAGACCGAGCAGCCTTGTTGCGTTGTGGGATATCGATGTTGGAGGACATTGTGATTTTCCTGCTGCGTAGGTATATAGGTAGGTCTAAGTGCCGCCTATCGTACAGAATACTTCACAGGTAGAAAAGGGAAGTCAGTAGAGAGGCATCAGTCACAAAGCGGAATGGAAGCTCGAGAGATCCATTCGGGTCGCTGCGCTGCGCGTGACGAAGCTCTCCACGTCCCACACAATAATGCGCATAATTCATCCCGACCCGCCTTCCCTAGGCTGAAACCTTGATGCCTGTCTGCAGCAGCATGTGATTGATTGGTAGAGACTCCACGAGGCACCAGAGCTACACCCTGCTTGCACAACACTTTACCTCGAACCCAAGATGAGATCTAGACCTTTGACATCTTTGCATTCAGATCGGATTCCGGTCTATCTTACACCACTCACTCCAACATTATTATTTTCCTCCTTCTCCCATCCTCATCTTCATGTAATAGTACTTGCACAGCAGTTTCCTCTCTGTTGTTCTTGTGGTGGGCGTAGATATAATGGGTATATTGGTGGTGATGTTGATGTGTTCAGCCGCTCCGTCCGCCTCCTCCAACGCCAAACTTGCTACTCATACAGTTGCACACACAGATCATCAGAAACGCTTGTCGAGCCTTCTCCTTCTTTCCATTCGGGTATCACAAAATGAATAAACGCAAAGAAACACACATACTGCCACAAGTTCCATCCATCCATCCATCCATCCTACAACAATCGCCTCCTCTTGTGAAAATCTGCTGAGACTGCCTCCCACGTGCCGTCGCAACCAGCAATAACGCTTGAATGATGAAGAATAGTCGTACACATATATCGGATCTATAGATCATTAGCACCAGTCCGCGTAGTCATTCGTCTGCTGAGACTCACCATGTCCTCTTCCTGGCAAACCGCCGATTCAGTAGTTGAAGGACCTTGGTCACGTTGAATTGCACATATTCCAGGTCGAGGTCTTCCTGTTGTTCTTTTTGCATTTCCAGAAGATCGTCCAACTTCAGGTCGAGCTCCAGTAGACCGCGGTTGCGGCCTTTGTAGTGCAAGCTGATGACGAAAGTGCCAGGGCTTGGACTTGTAATGTTGAAGAAGATGTTCGCCCTTCGGTTCTCAGGCACGTTGCTCTTCTGAATCACGCCTTGCTTCTCCAGCTCTTGATGGGTGAACTTGTACGGTCCTAGCACCTTGGCACTTTGGTTGCGCTTCGACGTGCCTTCCGATTGCCCTCGCACGTTGTGCAGGTAGCTCTTGTAAGTCTCCAGTTGACTCACGAGGTATTGGTTGTGGTCACGGATTGTCTTGAAGACCTCTTCCAGCTTGTCCGTTTCGGCCACCACCTTGTCTTTGAGAGAACCGAGATGAATAAGTTCCTGTTCGATCTCGTCTCTGAGCAAGGCATAACTGTCATCCTTGTCGATGATGCCTAGCTCTTGCAGTTGATTGAGCAACTCCATAGCTCTGATGCCCTTGCGCACCATCACCGAGTCATTCTTCGTCGTTGCAGCAGCTTCTGCAACTCTATCCAATCGTAGGGGCCGCCGAAGGACTGCTGAATTCGCCGGCAGGGATCGGAGTATCAAAACAAAAGTCGACTTGGCTTCCATGAAGTACACTTCCTCCTGTGTGATATCGAGAGCGGCCGTAAAATCGTCAAGAGATGTCTCCCACTTGCTGTATAGAGGTAGATTGATCGCCCTGTTGTCTTTCCTTGGTAGCTGTGCTGGTGCCGGACCGAGCTCAGCTAGGAGTTGACTGAGATGTGTGCTCTCCTCCTTTGCGATTTCTACTTGATGCCTTTCCAGGAGAGAGTGCATGGCGTATACTTCGTTCAGGGTGATGGAGAGCTCGAGGTCCTTCTTGGAGAGGGCTACATAATTGTCCATCTCCAGTGTCTCATAGAAGTCCTGAACCTCGCACAGATCCATCATGAACTTGTTGATGCGCTCCTTGTTGTGCTGAATGAAAGGCTGAAGCTTTTGCATGTACGGCTCCTTCGCATAGCTGGGCTTGTTGGCCAAGTTTTGCAGCATCTTTGCAACGTATGTCAATGTCCTCTTCGGGTTCTCAGCTGGAGTTTGCTCGATGAGCATGTATGATCTTGGCGTGACGATAGCTGGGTTGATGAAGCGCAAGAAGAAGAAACCACCGATTAGTGTGCATATCGTTTGCTCTTGAGCATCCGGATACTTTCGTCTCGTGAGACTTCGGATCTGCTTGCATATCCATCGAATCCCATACGGCGTTTCTTCGAGACCATCGATAATGGTGTCCAGGAACGATGTTGCAATTTCGATGAGCATCTCAATGCGTGGCGCGATGATGCGCTGAACGTTCTCGTTCGCGGCTGCCTGCTCCGCGGTAATGCCTTTGGGCAAATTTTGCGGCAGATTTCCTCCATCTGCCTCTATTTTGTCGATCATGCTTTCGTAGACCTTGAGCGGGTTGATCTCAAGGTCCAGATCCTTGATCTCGATTAATGAGTTGATTCTTTCGGCGAGCACTGTCTTCAGATAGCTTTGTCCCGGTCCTCTTCGTGTATATGTTGTCATCATTCGTGATACTGGAGTGTTTGCTCGAAGTAATGATGAATAGTCGGGTGTATTATCGAATTGGAAAGTCAAAACAGACTGCTTGCGTCAGTGTTCGTCTCCTTAATGCTCCCATCCGATTACTCACTTGAAACATAGTAAGGAGTAAATGCTCTTCTCGGCTTTCGTACTGATTACCGTATATGGTGAACATGACAGTTTGTAAAAGTTGGTCGATCTCGGCCATTGTGACAAGTCGACACAAATGCGCGATATGTCGAGGTTCGCTTTGGAGTAAAAACATGAGATTGCCATATTTCTGCGTCTTCTCGTCGTTTGGGAATGAGCCCTCGGTGAGATCGACAGAATCGTCCAAGTGGCTGGCGACTTCTTCTTTCTAGACGGTAGTCAGTATACGTAGCACAGTGAATCGTTCACTGACATGCACGTACCTCTTCTAGAGCCATGCGATTCTGCACGAGCAGTGCTATTCGCGAGTCAAGGTAGCGCACATCTTTCTCAAGCACAAAGTTCTTCTTGGACTGAGATGATATCTTCGCCTTGAGGTCTCTGAGTGCTTTCTGGGCTGTACCTTGTTAGTTCCTGCTTACGAGGCTTGAGCGGCTCACGCTGCCCACTCACCTCTTGCTAGATCGTCCTCAATTTCGAGATCTCTTTGATTTTGGTTCATGGACAGATACAATGCCGTGACCGAGTATCGCTTTGAGGTGCGCATGGAGCGCGACCCCTCTTGAGAGCTCATGGTGTTCTGGCGCGTCACTGGGACGAAAATGGAGCCTGCCGAGGACGTCGATGCGCGGGAGGGCGTATGGAGCATAGAGACGGCCATAGTGGGTGCGGTGCGGACGAGCGACGGTCAACGTCTCTTGTTCTCGCCCGAAATAGTCGCAATCTCGCGCTCGGCCAACGTCGAGGTTGAACAAAGAGGTCTATGGAATGCGGCAAGAGCCGAGCAGACCAGCGTCTCGGCAGCGCAGACACGAATAGCCTCGTGTCTCAATGTCCCTTGAAACACGCACAATGGCACAGACACAAAGGCGAGCGTGCCTGCAGGAGCATCCGGGTGGGCGTCGCGGGATGGGGGCGTTGGTGCTGGTGCTGGCGGTGTTGTCGCGCTGGCAGCGGGAGGCGGAGGTGAGTGGTTCGCGCTCGAGCGCAGATGATGTCGTTGACGGGAGAGCAGCACAGAGGTAGATTGCTGCTCTGCACGGCGGGGATATGCAGTTATTAGATGAGGGTGCGTGCGTGCGTGCCACTGAGCTCAGGCCTGCGTGGAGTCCTCAGTCGTGCCTCCCAGGGAGTGTTTCGCTTGCTTTTCGCTTTGTTTCAGCTTTGGCTTCGGCTCGCTGTCGCCGCACAACACAACGATAAATTATTATCGACGATGACCACGGTGGGTGCAGGTGCAGGTGCAGGTGCAGCGGTCGCGACGAGGGACGCTGCCGTGAGACGGAAGGAGTAGGGAGAGGAGTAGTAGTTCTTCTAGCAGGTCTAGTTCTAGTCCAATGCGCGACTCGTTCTCCCGCGCAGGTACGGAGAGGCGGCGAGGGCATCAGGTGCCACGATTACAACAAGCTTCTGCGTTTTCATGCAGACTATCTCAGAAACGGCATCGCACTACCGGCACGATCGCTGTTGTAGGCGCTCGCCAGACTAGTCTCAGGGGACCGGACCGCACTTCTGCCGGCCAGGCACATGATGATATGCCATGCCATTGACATCAAGCGCCCGAAGCGCTCTCGTTTTTTCTTTGCAGGCGCTTGCTTGTCGCAGACCTGACGATCGCAATTGCCCATATCGCATACGGAGCTGGCATCATATCTATTGAGACCACTTCGGCCGCAGTGGCTTTGCTGCTCGCAGAGATTGTATGCATTCAGTGCATACAGCCTGTGTATTGAAACTCTATTTTCGGCGAGCATCCTGGGAATGGCGCAAAGTGGCCTGTGAATGGAGACGCCACCAAAGCACTCTTCACGGCGACACAGAGGTAAGCGTGAATCGCCGCCAGGGAGACTAGCGGAGCGAACAACCACGCTCGACACGAGCACACAGATCCAATGTCTTCACGATGTGCGTGCACTGTTGGAAAGTGTTTGGGCCTTCTGCATCCCTGCATATTTCGACTACTGGCCACTTTGCATCGAGGCCTTGCAACGGCCACACTATCGATACTGTGAACATGATGACAGCTGCTGAGCAATCTGCGCAACGGCGGAAACACCTGCTGACCTCCCCGTTGAAACTCAGAATCTCGAAATATCCCGACCAAAACACCTTGCGAAAATGTTATTAGCACGTGCGATTCTGCCAAATTGACCAAGGTACGAGCATGGATCTTACCAGTTCACGAGCCAGTACATCGGTATCAGCAGACGATTTCTCCAAGAAATCGCTTTTGATAAGTACGCACCGCGCCACAGCAACCACGCAGCTTTGCCAGAAACGCTGCCCTGCGGTTTGCTCAACTGCACGATCGCTTTGTACGCGCCAACATACGCCATGATCCCCTGGCTCTCCTATATTGTTGGTTAGCACGATTTCGCATGTGGACCGAGAGTGGATGTATCTCTTACGAAGGAGAATCCTTGAGTTCTGATATCGCCCTTGTTGAGCTTCTTTGCTAACCACGTAGCCTTTTGGGAGGCAACTTGTGCAGTTGCAGGGTATTGAGTACCCTCAATCACCGCACAGTCTCCCAAAGCGTACACGTCTCTCAAGACGGCTTTCGGCTTACCCTTGTCCTGGCTGGCCGCGTCCAATTGCACTCGGAGGAAGTCGTCAGTCACAACGCTCCCGGATCTGTGGTTCTTCTGTACTCTCCAATCGCCCGACGATTCCGGATTACTATTGATGTCATTCAGAAGGCGAACACAGCTCGCCGGGGCTGTAAATGAGGAGCCCAAGGCCTTTTCTATGAAAGGGTTGCTCATCAGCCTGCGAACGTGTCAGCGAATGTGGACATTGAGGATCCCTGTCATTGTTTACCCTGTGCTCCAAACGACGATCCCACAACCAACTTCCGATTCAAGTCCATTCTGGAGCTTCAGAGTGTATCCGCTTGCTTTGACATCGTCGTTCTCGCCAGAGCCGGCCACCTTGGGGAATCCTCGCTTCAGCTCGCGAATGCTGTGACTGGTCTTGATGGTTATTCCCTCACGACCAAAATTCTCAATGGCATATTTGCTAAGCTTCTCGTCAAACATTGGCAATATCTTGTCGGCGACATCGTATACGGTGATTTGGACGTGCTCCATCAGTTGCGGATAGAGTTTCGACATGTCGTCTCTCACGATGTCTTGGAGCTCGCCAGAGAACTCAATACCTACCGAGAGGCTGTGTCAGTAGGCTCAAAGCGGGACCCGTCTGCAAACCTACCAGTTGGACCGCCACCGACAATCGCGAAATTGAGCAATTGCTTCTTTAGCGCAACGGGTGTGGTAGGTAGGGCAGCAGTTTCGAAGGCCGAAAGCAACTTGTTCCTGATCTTCCGGGCATCTTGCACATCCTTCAGGAAGTATGCATTCTCCTTCACTCCTGGTATACCAAAGGTTTGGCTATACGAGCCCACACTCAAGATAAGCTTATCGTAGGACATTGAGAACAGCTCTCCGCGACTGGCTTCGATTTGCATCTCGAGAGGTCGCTCGTCCTTCGCCTCACCAGCTCGTGTTGACAGCAAACCTTGACTGAGTTGAAGGCAAAAGTGTCAGCAAGTCTACATCAGGAACATGTACCGGGAAACAGTCATTGCTGCGCCTTGTGATACATGGCACGTATCAACGTGGCAGTCGATCAGGAAAAGGCGAAGACTGTCATTCTGTATACCACTTACTTAGGGCATCGAACTGTCTCGCGAACCATAATCTGCCGAGAAGCAAAGTCCACAGCATCAGCCCTTCCTTGGATGTACTCATACTTGCTCTTTCTGGTCCTCACTGGCTCCAGTGCTGCCCGGAACTCGAGCGTGCCGACTGATGTGGATGCCAGAAGAGGTGTGAACACAAAGTATGATCGAGGCGAGACGACAACTGTCTGAAACTTGTTTGGATTCAACTTTCGGGCCAAATTGTAGCCTCCCCAGCCAGAGCCTAGGATAACTACTCGTTCACGATCTGAACTCGTCAGCACAAGTAGCAACATCGGGAGCAAATCGAACATACCGTTCTTCGCCGCTTCAAGCTGCTTAATCGTGATGTTTCGTCGTTGTCCTGCCACAATTCGACATTGTGAGCGCAACGACTGTCTCGGAATGCTGCTCAATGCAAGAGAGCCTGTCATTGTGAATGACGGTACTGACATGACTGCAGAGCTTGAAGCAAACAGAACGAGAGAACAACAAGAGGAGACGAGTCCAAGAAAGAAACATGAACAGAGAGAATAATACACCGAAATGTCTCACTCATCCTACCTTACAGCCTTCATCCCATTGACCGCAATACGGTGACTCCAGCTCCTGCAATCCTCCAAGGAGTCCCACCGATAATGAGGATGATGACTGGACATACAATCTTTGGTTGAGCCGTGAATTTACGGTGTCCGTTCGCAATGAGGCTTATCAAAGGTGTAACATCTCGAATCTCGATATAGACTCACGGAAAGCGAGCACGAGCAGTGTGTCAGAACTGTGGCTTGCTTCATCGGAACGTAAAGCCGTACTTGCATGCGGGAGACGAGACCTGAGTCAATGTCACCTACAGAAAATACGCTCGACCAAAGCGATAACGATCAGCACAGAAAACATTGATATCGCAACGTTATGCAGCATCGTGTTTGTTGAGGCTGTTGACCGTTGCGAAGACCCTGGACGTTTCACGGAATCCTCACGCCGGCAAGCCGGACTCCGAAGATGCAGGAACGGGAACAGGACAGGTACTTGGTTGATGATGAGTAAGATGTAAGGCTTAGCTTCGTCTATTGATCTGTTCTATTCTTGCTTGGCGAGAACCGAGAATGAGTATACAGCATATTGATCAAGTCGAGCTCGAACTCAGAAATCACCAGATCTGAGACGAGAATAAGAATTCATACACAACCTCAAACTTTACCCTTCCATCTACACAAACTCCTGTCGCAACTAAAGCCTACCTGAGACTGTTGCCGCATTTCGTTCCCTCACTTCCCCATCTTCCCATCAAAAAATCCTCCCAAACCCTCGACAACATCCTCCACCCTCCCGCTCCCCTCATCGACCATCCCCTCACTAATCCACCCCGGCAATTTCTTCTTAATCCTCACATCCTCAAACCGAGCATCAAACAGCAAAATACTCGCCCAATCACCTCTATGTCGAATGACCCTCCCAATCGCCTGATTGACGGCTCTCATACATAAATTCTCTGCGTACTCTCTACTACCACCTTTCCCTTGCTTTTCTTCCAGATATTCCATCTTTGCTTTGAAATCTGGGGATTGTAGGTTTGGGTATGGCAAGCCGACGACGATGACACAACGACCTAGTTCGTCGGAGAAGTTTATGCCTTCGGAGAGTTTGCCGCCGATGACTGAGAGTAAGAGCGCTCCGCGAGAAGGGTTGGTGTGGATTGCTTGAGTGTAGGAGCGGAAGGTTTCTTCTGCGGAAACGGTCGTGCGGGAGTCGAAGAAGAGGGGTTTGAGAGCTTCGAGTTGGGGAGTGAGGGATTGGGAGGACCAGGTTTGGAGGACGGCTTCGAGGTAGGTGTAACTTGGGAAGAAAACGACCATGCCGCCTTTGACTTTGGATGCGATTTTGATGAGAGCGTTGCCAAGGCGTGTGGTGGTGGTATCGCTTCGGGATCTGAAGGTGAAGTCGAGTCGTCCCTGGTCGTCGGCGGAAATGGCGCGGACGAAGAGGCTGCTGGCTGGGATGAGGTGGCCGCATGAGAAGGTTCTGATTTCGTTCGTCAGGTATGGGAATAATTGCTGCTTGTAGTCTTCCATAGGGGACATTGTGCCTCCTGCTAGGATTACAGCTCGAGCTTCTTCGACGATATCTCGAAATTGTTGCGACGGATCGAGAAGTAAGTACTGGATTTCGACACCGCCGCTTTCCTTGGTCCACAGGAATCGGCCTTCCTTCGACGGGTTCATGAGGCAGAGCAAGAAGCTTTGGAGATGCATGAGAGTCGGCACATCGGTTGCTGCATGATCCACGGCAGCGGTCTCTTTCTTGATCGTAGCGTCGGTTTGGGCAACAAAAGCGATATAGCCTTCCACCTTCCGTGCCAGCTTGCTCTCATCGATATAGCGGACCAGCTTGGCAAGGTTGATCTGATCGACAGCCTTTCCGGAGAGTAGAGCGCTCGGATTCGTGAGGTTACCAGAGATATTCTGATCCTTGACACCGGCCAAGAAGCTGAGCAGGGAGTCGATCACTCTTACGACCTGAGTGACATACGTCCGATTGCTCCCTTTGAGTCGATTGCGGAATTTCTGAAGGTACGCAATGAGGCCCTCCTTGGCCCGTCTGAGCTGGATCTCGGTGATGCGAGCGGAATGGATTCCTTCCACCGCGTTCATGAGATTGTGAGCTTCATCAATGACAACCACATGACCTTTCAACGAGATGCCGAGGGCTTCGCGCGCAGACCTCTGCAGCAGAAGTGGATATGGCAGTGTCACCATCTCAGCAGGGCCAATACCGGCGCGAGAGGCATAGTATGGACATAGTTCCAGCTGGGAGCCGAGCTTTGCGAGATCTTCAATATCACGTATCCTGGATAAAGCATGATCTCGAAAATCAAGCACAAGATCCTGTTGATCTTTGTTGGGCAAGAATGAGCACTTCTTGTCCGCTGCCGTGTTTGACTGCTGAAGCTCAATACATCGCTCGTTAATGGCAGTCTGGCTGCCTAGCTTATTGACTTTGGGATTGATGCACAAGTTCTTGCGTGAACCTAAGGTCAAGTGCTTGACCTCTTCCTTGGCTTTGGACGCTCGCGCTCCAGGGTTATCTTCGGGAGGAAGACCAGGTGGCAATGCCACCCGTTTCAGCTCGCCCACGAATTGTGATAGCTGCGAGTGAGTTCTGGAGCAGAAGAAGACTTTGAGCTCCTCCAGATCCTCTTCCTTCGCTTGATGCTCACCAGATTTTGGAAGCAACCCGAGTTTCTCCATAAGCTTGGTCGTCTCTGTTGAGTATTGAGAAGTGCTGGCAGGCTTGATTTCATCGTCGCTTTCATAATCTTCAAGCACAAATTGCTCCTCTTCTGCGACATTCTCGATTTCAGTCTTCGACGTCTTCTGCCTCTTGAAAGGACGCTCCTCCTTCGCGGCACGCTCTTTGACCTTTCTCTCACGTTCACGGACCGCAGACAACCGTGCCTCGAATTCTGCTCTCATCTGCCTGATTTCTCGGCTTCGTGCCTCACGAGCATGCTGCGTCATCCAGTCTGGCTCATCATCATCCACCTCTACGGTAGCTAGAGCCTCGTCGAAAGTCTTCCGCTTGTGTTCTCTCAACCAGGTAAGGGCGCCACATATTAAACTCAGTGACTTGCCAGTCCCGGTGGGCGACTCAAAGATCCCGATCTGCTTGTGCTCGATGCAGTCATACAACGCTTCCATAAATTGCTGTTGGATATCGTACGGCTGGAAGGGGTGATAAAAGTCCTTTGACGCCATCTTGCCTGCCACGACGTGGTCGCGATGTCGATGTTTTTGCCGCGTCTTCCGCGCCCAATGGTCGAAGTCGAATTTGTACCCCGCCAATCGCGTGAAAAGCGCGTTTGAGCGTGATTCTTGCGCTTTGAGGAAGACAGAGGTGGAGTCGTTCTGCAACAAGCTACCTATGCTTGCCTTTTCTGAATCGTACCGAGTCGGAAGTATTTGTCTGCTGAGATGTTGACTTGCCATCGATGACCCAAGTATCGACAATTTCCTTCTTCTCGATCGCCTTTCGCTCTTTGGTCTTAGCATCGCCAATTCGTCTGATGTAGCCCATGTATATGGCAACTTCTGCGACAGCCACTACAGTACTACCAACGAAAGCCAGTAACATACGTGGTACAACGTTCCAGCGACGAGCGGCCATCCACACTGCTACGCTTGTGCAGATGATGGAGATCAGTACATTGATGATGAGAATCATCTGTCGATTGACGTCTGAATACGTGACCTCGTCAACCTCATCAGCAGTGTTGTAACTTAGTCCAAAGCTATGTGCAGCATTCGGAAATCGCTGGCTGAATGTCTCCAGCTTTGGAGGAGGATTGATCATGCGCTCGTACTCGCGTTGCTCTTCTTGTTTACGGAGTCTCTGCATCAACGCTTTGTACTCCGGTGTCTGCCGCGTTGTCAACACTGTACTACAGAAAAGGGTTTGTGCTTACTGGCTTACGGGCTCTGGCTTAGGTGGTGGCGGAGGCCTGTAGACGGAAGCCCCTTTGAGCAGAGTGTCTAGACGCCATCTCTTTGCATCTTGATCATGACCCCGATCACGGGCAACGAGATATTTGGACAAGTCAATGAGCTCTTGATGCTGTATCGGGCTACCTATTTCGGCTTTCGACAGCTTCTCGACGCGTTCATCGTCGGACTCGTCTCCGCGGTCTTGGGATGTCTTCAGTCTGCAAAACTCATCTATAGCGGCTTTGGCAGGAGCCGTGATGGTGAGAAGCACCATGCCACGGGATATCTAGGTCCTTGACAGTTGACGGAGTTCCGACTCTGCTTGAGAGATGGAGGACGGTGCCTGTTCGGAAAGAACAGGAAATAAATCAAGGTTTCGCATTCGGATCTAGGAGCCAGGTTCCGGGCTAGTGTCATGGACTCTGCTTGCTCTGGAGCATCGTCAAGTTTTCGACTATCACTAATTATCGCGACCAACGACTGACCCTCATTCTCTACCATACCCAAAAGTTGAACTTGCTGAAAGTTTCCTGGTCTCTGCCACGGACAAATCACATTCCAATTGCATCTCGAGCACAATTTATGCCTCGGCCGATAGCACCCTCGCGTGCTTTTGTTGGGACCTTCACAGCAAAACCTCAATCGTTGCGACAATGTTGTCCTGAATGCTTTCGACCAGTTTCATACCGTGGCTTTCACAATACCAAAAGGAAAGCCTACAACGATTCGCCGAAGAGGGAACAGTCTGCTGTAGCTGCTGCTGTAACGGCAGCGAAGCAAATATTCAATGGCCCGCCACCAGCCGGGCCACTGGGCATTGACCCATTGAGGAGTGTTGCGAAAGAGATGAAATTCATGACGGGGAATATACAGCAGTTGCTAGGGTCGGGACACCCAATGTTGGACACAGTGTCGAAGTACTACACACAGTCCGAGGGAAAATATGTCCGACCAATGCTTGTGCTACTCATGTCGCAAGCGACCTCTTTACTGCCGAAACGATCGCGGACGAACAGCAGTGTCCAAAGTACGATCGATACGCCCATATCATCATCTTCGGTGCTCAACGATGTCAATCCTGATACATCACCGCTTAGCGCTGCGAGCGTTGAAGAGGCCGCAAGCGATAGCTCCGTCCTGCCAACTCAACGACGATTAGCAGAAATCACCGAGCTGATTCACACCGCCTCCTTACTACACGACGATGTGATCGATCACTCCGAATCGCGGCGAGGGAACACATCTGCAAATATAGAATTTGGCAATAAGATGGCGGTCTTGGCGGGAGACTTCCTTTTAGGCAGAGCATCTGTGGCATTGGCACGTTTACGCGACCCAGAAGTGACCGAGCTTCTTGCGACAGTGATCGCGAATCTTGTGGAGGGAGAGTTCATGCAATTGAAGAACACTGCATTGGACGAGCGCAATCCATCGTGGAGTGAGGATACCATCACCTACTACTTGCAAAAGACATACTTGAAGTCAGCAAGTTTGATCAGCAAATCGTGCCGAGCTGCTGCTTTGCTAGGCGAGCATCCGGCGGAGGTTGTTGAGGCAGCTTACCAGTACGGCAAGAACCTGGGACTTGCATTCCAGCTGGTGGACGACATGCTCGACTATACTGTGAGTGGATCGGAATTGGGTAAGCCAGCAGGTGCCGATCTGGAACTGGGTCTTGCGACTGCACCCCTTCTTTTCGCCTGGAAGGAGAACAAGGAGCTCGGTACACTTGTGGGCCGCAAGTTCTCAGAAGAAGGCGATGTCCAAAGGGTAAGTTGCAACCTTTAACTGCGTATGTCTTTGTGTCTTGAATTTTGGCTAACGTTGCTCAGGCGCGAGATATCGTGATACAGAGTGACGGCATAGAGCAGACAAGAGCTCTTGCACAAGACTATGTTGACAAGGCAGCGAGAGCGATCTCCAGCTTCCCAGACAGCGAGGCCAAAGTCGGGCTTATCGATATGTGCTCCAAAGTTATGAAGCGTAGAAAATAGAGACGAAGTCGGCGATCTTCCACTCAACTTGATGAGAGAGCATCCGCACACCCACAGAAGGTGGTGCGGCGAGCGAGGCGTTGTGGAGTATTCCAGCGAATGTACGATGTGTCCTGGTCGAAGGCCGACCATGTATAGCAATATGTACTGTACATAAGATATCTGTGGACTATAGACAGCCCGCTCTGACAAAGGTGGCTCGAATACTTTCAGAGCATTTTGATCAAGGCACAGCTTCCAGTAGTCTTATGAAGTTCATGCAATGCTTCAAGATATATGATATGTGTTGGTCTCTGAACGCAGCCAGTGTGAAACGTGCCCCACGAACTGTGAACTTGACTTCACATCGACCTTGCTGACTTCCACTCAACCAACACCTCCACGTCGAACACGGAGGCTGGACATCGACCTTGAGCAGGACTCAGGTACACTTTACGATCGCCATGAATTAACGACACGGGAAAATGTACGCGTCAAGGCTCAAGCTCAACGCAACATTTATAACAAAGATTGAGAGTGCTCACAACATCACAGGATTGACACATCGACGCGCCTGCGGCGTGCAATTCTACTAAACGATGTCCTCTTAGTGGAGCGTATTGTGCGGAACAATGCAAAACTCCTTCAGAATCCCGACTTCGCAGACAAAAGCAACACGAGCCTACACATAGCAGCCTCCCATGGCTTCACCGAGATCGCCGGGTTGCTCATACGCTACGGCCATGACGAGCACGAGATTAGTCGGAACTCAGATCACGATACACCTTTGATGCTAGCTGCGAAGAATGGTCAATTCGAAGTCGGCACGTTCCTTGCAAAGACGTTCCCAAGATGCATTCCCTATAGCGATAAAGCAGGACTAGATGCACTAGCAATGGCAGCTCAACACCCGAACTCTACAGCCCTCATACCAATCCTACTCCAAGACCCCGAATTTCCAGCGAATCCACACGTCAAAGACCTAGATGGCAATACACCACTACACCACGCTTCCGCATCAGGCAGCTTGAAAGCCCTCCGCATCCTCCTCGCAGCAGGAGCCAATCCCCTCGCCAAGAACAACTACGACTGGACACCTCTCGCATATAGTCAGACTGTCGCGGCGGAAGTCTATTTCAAGAATCTTGTGGCGGAGTTTGAGAGGAGGAAACAGGAAGGTGCGAAAGAGAATGCTGAGAGGGAGAAGATGAGGGTTGCTGGGGTGAGGATTGTGGAGGATGATGGTGGTATGAGGACACCGGGTGAGGCTGACGAGGATGAGGTGATCGGGGATGCGTTGAAGAGACATTGGAGTCCCGTGGAGAGGAGAAGGCCGGGCACGCCCGGGAGTACGAGGACGCATGAATGGGGAAGCCCGCCTGGTTTGATGGGTCATGTAAGAACCAGGAGTAGTAGTGGGGATTGAGGAGAGGCAAGTTCACTTGCGCTTGTTCACGAGATTACTGAGGTGAAGGTGAAGTGCCCCGTGCCGCGCCACGTCTTTTCCATTTCTGAAGACTTGTGGACTTCAGCTTCGTCTCCAAGACCTCGACTTGACCTTCACTATCAGCGGCATTCTCGCTGCGCTTCCAACATAAATGGCAGCTCAGCGCGTTTTCGAGACGGCGCCTATGTCAGCAGAACTTCTGGAGACCTTCAAGATGAACTGCCATCTCGAGGAAAACGCTGTACGCATTACGGCAGTAATATCGCTTGGTGACGCTATGGCGACTTTGCGCAACAAGCATCCCGGCTCGACACTTGTCCTCGAAGAACCGCCTGTCAGAGAGCCAATCCTTGAGGAGCTTCGTAAATGTTATCAGCATATCCAGGCCGGATCTGAAAAGTCAGGTCAATTGAAGATCAGGGTCGCTTCGCCAGTTTCACCGCCTATTGCTAGCATAAGTATGTCAGCGCATGCTACATTGGTCGCCCGGCTGCCTTTCACAAGCATGTCCGACATCGCAACCAAGTCACAGCTGGAAGACTTGAAGCGACCAAGTCTGCCTCTGCCAATCGGAATGCGCCAGTACTTGAGAAGAACTGTTCACGCAGCACAAGAGACGTGAAGACCACTGCCCAAGTCCTGGCCAATCTAGATCTCCTCAAAATGCATTCTGCAACGCGCTCCCTGCAACGCTCTCCTTCTATCGCGGCGAGTCTGCCGAGCGTGGCGAGACACGATCATTGGCTCTTCTCAACTACAGCAAAGTCTGTTCCTCGAGCCTTGTGGAACAGTACTCGAGCCTCGTGGGAACCCTGGTAAGGAGACGAAAGATCAGATTTGCAAGCCACTGCTAATCATATACAGATCAAGTGGATCACTTCAGCATTGCGCCAAACAGTTTCCGCTGGGCTGAGAAGTGGTCATCGAGCACACCATACGCGCCAATCGAGAAACCCCTCATGTCCAAGATTTTTCCGCTGAGAAATGAAGAAGGCCGTGACGCCGAAGGTGACTCCAAAGTGCCAACGCACGCGCAATTGGTCGCAATCAGCCGGCCAGACGCCACATGGCGCAAGATGTTCCCCTGTCAACCTCCTGTGGCATTACTGAACTGGTACTACGATCCAGCATCTAGCCTCGAACACGGCAAACGGGGACCACGGTTACCTGTGGCAAGAGGCTACGTCTTCGAAAAGAGACGCTTCAAGACCAAAAGAGCTTACAATCAACGTAACCTTACGCTTGAGAACATGGCCAGACAGTGTTTGACGATATGTTGTCCAGTGGGTTTCGACTTCCGGCTCTTCCTCCAAGCTGTTCATACCTGGCGACGACAAGTGCAGAAGTCATTACAGCGGTGGCTCTTCAAGATCGTCTTATTGAGAAGTACGAGTGGCAACCATGGTCTCGGGCTCGAAACTTCGTTTATTCTGCCAGTAGAAGTCATGCCGCTTCGATCTTTGACGAGGCGAAGGAGCTCAACATACTTACGAGAGCCATAGTCGAGCGCCAACTCTGGCACAGTCATTTTTACGATTTCAAACAGGCTTCGTGAAGGTTGGTAGAGGATATTGGTTGCGGGATATCAGGAGAAATAGCTGGCAGCACGATACTCAATGCAGCTCCGGTTTGTGCGGATTCTGAAAAGTGAAAACGAGAAAGACCTGGTCTAGTCAGAACAATTGATCGAAGCTGTCCTTCCTCCCTCCCTGCCTGGGTCAACCCTCAGCACACAGCTCTTTTTTTACTCGCTGTCTCCGTCAATCGAGCTCAGAGATGTCTCCTGTTCTTCCTCCGCTGCATCTGACTCTTCCAATGCTAACGAAGCACTCGCAACACGCCAGAACTTATCGTATGTAGCATCGGGCAACCCTTGGAGGTCAAGCGTCATCTTTGCCGAAGATAGTTCGCCCAAGGGCCTCAGGACTTGTAGGAGAACTCGACGTTTTTCTCGTGCACTCTGTCCACGAAACTCCGTGGTAATGCTGACTCTCAGGTATCTCAGATGTCGACACGTACTGATGAGCGTTTTCAAGAAGCTTGCAGCCAGATCACCAGCCCATACATCTTCAACGACACGGTGAAATGGGCCCGGCCTCGAGCCTTGTCCAATATTCAGGTCGATATGGATAGTCCGGGCGTAGGCTACTGGGCGTAGTTGTGCAGCATAGAAGGGTGCAAAGTCTCCCAGGGCGTCAGCAAACCTGAACTTCAGAGCACCTTGACAAGAAGCTGAGAGGTACGCGCGGAAGCTACCTAGGATGGGCCAGCGCTTTTTGAATGCACGCACACGAGTCCAAGTCTTGCAGAAGTCTATGGATAATGGTATGATGCTTTCGGCCATGAAGACGTGTTGTGCTTCTCGATAGATTTCTTTTGCAGTGCGTAGGACTGCAGTGTACACGTCTGACCGATTTATCGTGTTGTATGTGAGAAGGTACTCGTAAACCAAGATTCTCAGTTCCGGAGGGAGATCTTGGAAGCGGAAGGAGGCACTCTTGTCGAGAGATCTAAGCGAGCTGATAAGTTTTCCCTTGTTAGTGTTATGTATTATGTCCCGGCCAGTCCTATCTCTGATGAAGCGACGCAGCTCTCGGTATGTACAGGCTTCGTACTTGAGGGCGAAACGCGGTAGGGTCATTATGGAGTGTCCGAGGTATTTGTTGCTGGACCGAGTTGATTGCGATTTCCGCCACGGCCGAAAGGGCTGAAGATCGAACATGATCTATACTGCAGGAACTCAAGGCAACTGGTTCGAGATGTCTCAAGGAGTTTGCCGGCCCAAGAGACCTCGACTGAGCGGCGCGTGGGCAAGACACTTGTCGTATGTGCATTATCCGTGAACATGAAGACATTGACGTCCAATTTACTGTCGATACAAAGCACGCCCCTGTGAAAGTAGCAGGTTGCATCAGAAATCTATGTTCTTTTGACAATTGTCTTGATTTGTTTCCAAGATGTCTAATCCGCGTGTCAGTCGTCCCATCAGAGAGCGACGACTACTACCTGTCTTCCTCCCTGTTCCAAATCAGATCCTCAAAGCATGAGGAAAGCCCGTGCCTCTGTCTAGGCAAGCCCATCATGAAACAACAAAGTCGAACTTAAGAACCATAAACGCTATCACTCAAAAGATCAATCACTCCCTCGCTTGCTTTCCTTTTAGAGAGCTTGCGCACTCAAAGGTTCGCCATGAGTTTGCTGTCCACTAGAAGGAACCACCGTTAGCCGTGATAGGCCTCTCAGTAGTTGAAGACTTTGAGCCATTAATACCAGTAGCATGTCCAGTAAGTTCCTTAATCTCCTCCCCAATTTTCTCATGTTCCGTGAAAGGATCGTACATCCTAGCACGAATGTATTCGTCGAGCTCCTCATCGGAAAGGTTCCGGAGAGCGAGTTCCCGATCCATGCCGTCCTTTTGGGCGGCACGGATGACAACGCGAGTTACGACAACGGAAACTTCGCGAATGCGGCGGATATCGGGGTAGAGCCAGTTCTCGGCCACTTCTGAAGGTAGGAGAGATGTTGAAAGACCTTCCGCGGATGCGTAGATCATGTTTTGGGTGACGCTGACGGATTTTGAGAGGATGGCACCGAGACCGATTCCTGGGAAGACTGTTTCGTGTCAGCATTCTGCTCTGTAGTACTATTGATATACATCTGACAGAACTCACCATACATGTTGTTGCCTTGGCCGGGAGTAAGGTCCTTGCCTTCCCAGTTGAGAGTTGGGAAAGGCGAGCCGGAGGCGAACAAACACTTGCCCTTTGTGTATTTGATGGCCTCCTCGAATGTGCACTCGGACTTGCTCGAAGGGTTTGAGAGTGGGAAGATGACTGGCTTGTCGTTGAGTTCTGCCATACGCTCCAAGATCTTGGGTGTGAAAGCGCCTCCAATTGTGGAGAGACCCATCAGAATGGTTGGCTTCACGTATTCCACGACCTCCTCGAGCGTCTTGTACTGTTGTCCATTGTTGTCGTCACGGGCGAAGTAGAGCTTGTGCTCGGCGAGCTTGCCCGGTCGGTCCAGAGCCACCATGCCTTGCGAGTCAACGAGCCAGAATCGCTTGCGGGCCTCGTCCTCAGACAGACCCTCCTTCATGAAGAATTCAGTCAGCTGCTTAGCAACACCGACACCAGCACTTCCGGCGCCAAGGAAAACAGCGCGCTGATCCGCTGGGGCTACACCAGACTGCTTCACAGCGTTAATGAAGCCACCCAATATGACAGCTCCGGTACCTTGGATGTCGTCGTTGAACATGGTGTAGGTGTCCTGATATCTCTCGAGAGACGGGAATGGGTTCTTGAAATCCTCGTATTGAATGACAATGCTTGGCCATCTCTCAGTGAGAGCAGCCATCATCTCGTCAAGGAACTCCTTCTCCTCCTCGGCCGTGACCTTAGGTCTCCTGCTGCCAAGGTATAGAGGGTCATTTCTGAAAGCCTCGTTGCTGGTTCCAAGATCCAAGCAGAGTGGGAGTGTCCTCAATGGGTGAATGCCGGCACAGGCAGTGTACAGAGAGAGCTTTCCAACTGGGATTCCCATGCCGTTCACACCAAGATCACCAAGACCCAAGATGCGGGAACCATCAGTGACGACAGTAATCTCGACATCGTGAGGCCAGTTCTGGATGACGGAGTGAAGATGTCCCTTGTCCTCGTACGAAAGGTAGAGACCTGTTCGGTGTCAGATTACGACTAAGAGACATTCTCTTCAGCACACACCCTCTGGCTGTGTGTATAATTCCGACCATCTTTGGCAGGCCTCGCCTACAGTGGGTGTGTAGATGAGAGGAGTGAGCTCCTGTCAACGTGTTAAGCTTCATTCTCTCTTCCAAGCATCTTTCCCAAGGTGTACTCACCTTGATGTTTTCTGACAGCAATCGGTAGAAGAGGTGGACGTTCGTGTTTCGAAGGACGGAGAGATATTGGTATTTCTCAATCGGCGTCTTCCGCGAGTTGAGGATAGCCAGGCCTAGCAGAATTGGTCAGACCACTTGCTCATCTAGCTCAATGCCTTGACTTGCACTCACATCGCCTGAGCTGGTTCTCGAATGTCTCGACGCCGGGAGGAGTCAGACCGTAGGTCTTGAGGTATTTGCGAGTTTCAATTGAATTTGAGGTGTCATAGTCGGTCCTGGAGGGCCAAGACTTAGCATTGAGTCTTCTAGGTAAAAATCTCATTTTCAATATCTAGCTAAGAAGAAAACGTACGGAGCTGGAACATGCCTCCTCTCTGGAAGATGGTGGTGGACCGCGGCATGCTTAATATTTGCAGCTGGCAGGCTGCTGTTCTTGCTGTGAGTCGCCATTCCAGCAGTCGTGGAGGAAGGTGTGGCAGTATTGCTAAGGTTTCGTCTTGTGAGAGCTCGATGTTCCGAGGCTCGGCTGGATTGGTGCCTTTTGGAGGGAGTGACGAGCGAAGTAGCTGGTACCAAAGCAGCTACAGCTGATCGAGCAAGACACGATGCACTAGAAATGCTAGGGAGATTTGTAGGGCGAGGAAGAGGCATGAGGTAGGGTGGAAGAAATCGGGACGCCTCGGGGTTTATAGCAACCGCCGAGATGATCACCAGGAGGGATTGTTGGCAGGTACGGGTGCTGGCGCAGGCTGTTCTCGCGTGTCAGACTCAGTCAGATGGGCTGAGCGGCGTATGAAACAGTAAAAGAGGATCGCCGTGGTGGCACTGGCTCTCTGTGTCGACGGCACTGCGATCCGTCCAAGAAAAGATGTCAGGCGGCCTGGAATTCCCTCCGCGACGCCAAAGATAAGGTGGTGGAGCAGTCAGGAACGGATCTGGGGCTGGTCAGCTCAGCAGAGCCTGTGAGAAGAATCGTTGGTGTCAGCAGCATTGGAAACATTGAGGAGAGCCGTTCATATTCTCGCGGTTATACGGTCTCGCAGTCCGAGATGAGTCGATGCTCTGCACCTCAACCGCAGCCCCGAGATGTCTCACACAGAGCACACAGCTAGGACAGCGGTGTGCCGCGCAATGGGTGCATTGCATTGCTCATTCTGGCGAACTTTTTAATTTTCAGACCCTGAACTGCCCGCCGCTCCCCTGTCGCACACGAGAACGAGCGGGCTGCCAATCCTTTCGGCCTTTGAAGCCGGAAAGGTCGTGACGGGGAGGCTGCGACTGTTGCTTGGAACAGTGTTGGAGCACGGGCGTGGACGGGTAGTGTCGGAGAGCGAAAGCCAATCGAGGCGCTGTGAGCCATAAATAAAGATCAAAACGAATGCCCCGTTGGCGTCCACAAAATAACTGCTTGCAGTCATGTTTCACGCGCACGCGCAGGAAGCTCGAAACTTCACGATAACGAGCAAAGCAAAAGCCTGTCGAAAGGGTAGCCAAGCTTTCGACAAGTGATGAAGAACGATTGTCACGTTTTACGCACGTGCAGGTCTTGGTATTGGTGATCGATCGGAATGTGATCGCGTGAGTGAACTCGGCTTGGACAACCTCAGGCCAGCCGGACTGCGCTCCGGCCCGCCTGAGTGAGTGAGCAGCTGTGACGTACGCGTTCGCGTTCTCATGGCATGGCTGGCCGCGAAGGAACTGGTATGCGGAGTCTGTATCTTGGACGACAGTAGGTGCCCATCACCATGCTCTCCTAGTCTTCATCATCAAATCCGAGGAGAAGATCTGCACTTACAGACAGGCTGGTATTGACTAGTCAGTATTCAATCATTCGCCTGTTATTGGAGCTCCTGTTCGAAGCTGTTTCTGCTCTAGGCAGAACATAGAGACATCGACAAGATGTCGTTCCTCTCATCATGCTTCGGAGGCGGTAATGACATGTCAGAGCGAGAGCCTTTGCTACCACAATATGAGCAGGACACAGAACTGCAGCGGAAGCTGGCCCAAAAGCTGCACAGCTACCAGATGTACCGCGCCCTCTCGAAAGGATATATGCCAAGCACGGAACAGATCATCATCAATCTACGAACACTACTTTCAAGCGATGTCCTCAATGCGGATAATGACGATTTGTCAAACAGTGGCAAGCGGCTGGTAACACAGACCAGAAAATGGATTCAGCAATTTATGGACCTGCTTCAGCACAAGAACGACAGAGATCAGATTCAAGACCTCCTATGGTTCTTGAGCAAGAGCAGAATATCGGTCGACGTGGAGGATATCTCGGCGAAGGCAAGGAAGAGCAAAGCCAAGGCAGATACCATTGCAGCATATCAGAGCCTGCAGACTGTGGGCTCATTACTGCTCACCAACTCTGACTTCCGTACTTTCCTCGGCGACCTGAACATTGTTGGTCGGCAGGTCTTCAAGGACACTGCGTTCACAGTCTCGAATGTGGCTGAAGAGGCCGGCAAGAAGATTGAGCCTTCGGAGGCGCAGAAGAAGCAGATCGAGCAGCCAGGCAACGATGCAGGACATGCACCCACCACGAATGAGCTCGGCGAGGACGCCGCAGACCTTGCTCAAGTCGTCGCAAATGGCACTGCGCAGGTGGCGAAGACTGCAGTAGAAAGCGCAAAGGAGGAGCTTTCGGGTGATGAGGGCAAGACGCTGCTGAATCGGCTCAAGCAGGCAATATTGAAGCTGCAGAGACGACCAGACTATTCGGAGTCTGTGTCGACGCTTTCTCTGCTGATCAAACGATACGCCATGGTATACTCACGTGCTATAGAAGAGGTTGGCAAGACTGCGCAGAAAGACGTGCATGAGAACGAAGCCCTCGATCGAGCAATGCACAATATGTGGATATTCATCACAAGCTTTGGAGACAAGAAGGAATGGGACAAGTCGAAGCAGCTATTCGATCAAGTCATGAGCCACAAAGAGAAGGATCCCCAGTTTGAGAGACTGATGCAGGATACTGGAGACTCACTGCAGAAGCTTTTGACTGACCCGGACTTCCTAGACCACGCCGACGAAAAGTTCAACGAGCTGAGAGAAAAGAGTAAGAAGGTCGGCTCAGACAGCGACCTCAGCAAGGACATTCAAGCATTACTCCAGCAGATACAGGTGACCTTTAACAGCGTTCTGCAAGATGAAGATATCCACAAGCTCATCACAACAACCTTGCGCATCTTCAGAATCCTCTCACCGCTTGACCAGAACACGAATCCGGAGTTGTTGCAGGACTCGATCAACGTATTTGTCCCTCTGCTGATCGCCGCCATTCAATACATCCCAATACCACGACTGGAAGTCAGCACTCCGGAAGCCGACATCCTGCTCGAGAACCTCATCATCGAGCCCGGCCACACCGTCAACCAAACCTCCTTCCTCCCCTACCGACTGAAAGTAGAAACCTACAACGACCTCGAGATCCGCAAAGCCAAATTCCGAACCACAACCGCCACCACAAACCTCATGACAATCAAACTCGACGGCCTCTCCCTCCGAGCCGAAGAAATCGGCTTCTGGCTCCGCGCGCACAAAGGCCTCCTCCGCCTCGCAGACGAAGGAATCGCCAGTTTCGCCCTCGACGAACGCGGCATCGACATTCACATCGACGTAGAAATCTGCAAAGACCGTCTCGAACAAATTCTCACATTGAAAGCCGTACGCGTCCACATCCACAAACTCAACTACCAAATGCGCAAGAGCAAATTCTCTTGGCTAGTCGGCTGGATCTTCAAACCATTGCTGAAACCCATCCTCCGCAAAACAATGGAAAAACAACTCGCGACCGCACTCGCGGACTTCTTCCACACAGCGAACCGCGAATTAGTCTACGCTCGCGAACGTCTTCGCGCAACCCGTATCAGCGAGCCTAAAGATATCATGACTTTCTTTAAAGCTGTTGCTGCGAGACTTACTCCCGCTGAAGATCCGGACTTGTATACGAGGGTCGGTATTGCGCAGCCTGGCAAAGGTGTATTCAAGGGAGTTTATGCTCCGGGAAGTGTGGTTAAGGTCTGGAATGAGGAGGCGACCCGTGCGACGGAGAGGATTGAGGAGTTTGAGGAGGGTGGGTGGAGGAATGAGATTTTCGATACGCATGTGCAGAGTTTGACTTAGCAGAGTGGAATGGATGAGTGAGTGGGAAAGGGAAGGGAGACCTTGGAACAAGTGGTATAAGATTGTATAATGATATGATGATACTGAGTCGAGGGAACATGTACAGTCGGAGCACAGCACCAGATAGCATCATTGAATGAAGGTGTACGATATACTCAAAATGACATGCGTTCGATGGTTGTACGCCCGCCTTGAGCAGTGTGGTACGCGTCACAGAGAGTACGTGGTTTTGGCTAGCTTATCAAGAATACTTTTTAGCAGGTCAAGAAGCTGGGCAGGACGTCTCACCCTTGGAGTGTTAGAGAACGACTGAAGAGAGGAAAAGGAAAAGGGACAAGAGGAACTGTGGTTACAAAGCTCAGAGCACACCACATCCGTGGAATTACTGCTCAGGCGAGTATAGAACGTACGTATATGCACTGTTCTACTATGCACCTGCTAGTAAAAGTCTGAAGAAAGTCATTGCTGAAGAACAGCACCTTAGCGTCTCCTGCAAGTGAAAGACGCGCCGAAAGCACCCTCGCTAGAACGCGATGCAATATGTGCTGAAACCATCCAGAAGTGTAGCACTGCTCATCATGCTCATGCAGCCCAACGCGATGCAGTATGTACTCAATCCCTTCCGTTAGCAGCTCATCATGTCCATGCAACTGTTGCCTCAAGCACAAAGCAACTCCTCAGCAAAATCATCAAGATAGATGATCTTGAACCTTCCATCCCAAGCATTAACCCAATCACTCTTCAAGTAAGTCTTGCTAATATTCTTGCTCCAAGACACGAGCTCAACAGTCCAACCCTTCCTCAAAGCCCGCTCGACCATCGCCATAAAACCATCACTATACTCTGCGAGAGCGGCATCGCCAGTCGCGAGAACAATGGTAGATGGCTCCTCGTAATCGAGGAGAGAATGCGAAATCTTCAGATGCAAAATCTCATCGACGCCTTGCTCGATCATCTTGGCTGGTGCATACTGAGGCACAGACGTTTCCGTGCTGCTGCCTCCAATGTTGCCAAGAACCGAGTAGCGGGCTGTCGGTGAAGTCTGATGCTGCTGAAGTGCGTGATGGACTGGTGGCGCTTTCGCGCGCTTGCCATAACGCTGTGCATCGAGCTCTTTGAAGTAGATCTGTCGTTCTGTGAGTTCACGTGCTTTGTGAACTTTGTCTAGAATATTCATTTCGTAGCCAACATTTTTTGCTGTGTCGAATGCTGGCAACCATGGGTTTGAGCCTGCCAGAACTCGCTTCGCAACGGGACGGCGGCGTTCCATGAGAAGTGCCAAGCTGTCGAATGAGAGATTTGCTTGGGGCATGTGTTGAAGTGGGTGTATGCCTCGGGCTTGTTTGAGTGCATCCATGAAGCCAATGAAAATATTACTGGCGTCGACAAAGATATGGATGCCCTTGGGATCCTGGTTGTGAGACGTCATGTTCATGGGTGATACCAGATGCTTCCGGTCCGCTGGGAAGTAATTCATACATCTCATGAGCAGAGCGAGATGACGGTCCTCTTCTGATCGGTTGATGAGAGGCTCGATCGCAGACGGTGCCTTGATATGAGGACCAGGGGTCAGCTTTGGGGTTGGAGGCAACGCTCCGATCTGGCTGAATAGCGAGGCAGCAGGCTGCGATGGAAGAAGTGTATTAACAGCTTTGGCTGGTTGGACGCCAACAGTAGACGGCACCAGGTTGAGATTCTTGACCTGCTTAGGTGTAGTGAAATTCTTCGATTTCTGTACAGGTTGGGTATTGGCCTGAGCTTGCTTTCCTGCCTTGGCCGGGGTGAGCGGCGCACTCTTAGTGCGTGGCAGTCCGGTGTTTGGCGAAGGTGTAGGTGTATCGCCTCTCTTGAGGGAGGCCATCGCTTGCTGCACAGCATTGACAGCTTTGGCAGTGATCTCCTCATCGTCGGTGGTCGGTGGTGTAATCTGGCTCTTCTTGTCTGCTTTCTGCTTGGAAACTGGTGCTGCAGATGGCTGCACGTCACTCAATGCGACCTTGCGCGAGCCCGAACCATCGTGTATCGTGTATTCAGTCGATTCGTACTTCCGAGGAGTACCAAGAGCACCCTGAGTTGGTGCAGTCTTCTTGAATGTCTCTTTGAATTTATGCTCGGACGGCTGAGCAGGATTGGCCACATCCAACTTCCGCTTCTCGTTTGCAGCTTTAGTGTCAGCAGCATACTGCTGAGGCAGTGCTGTTGTCGCATTCTGCCAGGCTGCGATAGGATTGATTGCTTTCACAATGTCCGCTTTTAGCGACGGCGCTGGCTTGTTCTCCGCCTTGGTAGCCGCATCCTCCTCCGAGGCAACACGATCAGGTTCCTGCTTTGCCTGCTCAATCTTCCCCTTCTCCTTCTCTTTCCTGGCTTTTCGATTCGCCTTCTTTCTCTGTGTCTTGGTCAGAGGCTTGTCCTGTACATTGTCCGTGCTCTGTCCTCCCTCCGTAGTCTCCGAGACTGAATGCTGACGCTTCGGGAGGGAACCATTGCTGACGATATACGCGGGATCATCGGAAAGGCTGCCTTTCACGTTGCTTAAAGTATTTGTATGGATGTCATCAGACTGCGGCGTCTGCAGAGCCGGCGGAGTAGTGCCGGTAAACTGCCACACTTTGCTGAAGTCACCTAAAGTGACGCCCTCGTTAGCTATGACATCCTGATCAAGGTTGTCTGCGTGTTTCCGGCGGGACGCAGAGTTGGCGGCTCTGGTCTTGGTATCAATGGCGGGCTGCAGTGGCTCCGGCAGTGGCTCCTCGGCAGTCGTCGAAGGCGTCGAGGCGGCAAGTGAGTTGTTGTGAAAGTCCAAAATATGTGAGAAATCCCACAGTCCGCTGGCTAATGGCGGGGACATGTAACAGCAAAGATTATCGTGCTATAGCGCAGCACGCTTGCGGTCCAAGTTGAGAGTGACTGCTGGCCTCGAGATGTGTGAAGTGGTGGCGGTGTCGGTGAGGTTGGGTGAGAAGAGGCGAGGCGAGGCTGGTCGTGGGGTACCGCAATGTGAAATTGATCAAAGATAATCAAGCGAAAATGACTGTGAGGACGAAGGATAGCCAGACAGCTTCAAAGCTGCGCTCATGTCGTAGCTGCGCAGTGGCGAAGTGCGAGTGGTGGTGTCAGTAGAGAGGGTTGAGTCTTAGATCGAGGCTCGGCCATCGATGGAGTCATCCATGCAGTGATCACCCTGTGAAAGTGAAGCCCACCCAGGGTCCAAGCTTCCGTTACCCGACATTCACCGACCCTTCACCTACTTGACATCCTTCTCCGAAATAGGAAGTCACCACTTTCACAAGATATGGATCGGTGGTGACAGGAGCATAATTCTGGCTTGTATGGATACCTCCACGACCTTCGTACCTCCTCCCTCTCTTCACGATGTCCGCTGATTTCTGGGCCGGCTATGTCTCCGGAGCTATTGGTATTCTTGTAGGTTCCATTTTCCTCGAGAGACATTCGTTGCTCTGCAAATGTGGTCTTGTCTGCACATCGTAGGCAAATCTCAAAACCGACCCTCTTCCTGGAACCATGCTGAATTTTCTTCTCCCACCAGGTCGGCAACCCACTCGACATAATCAAGACCAAACTCCAAGCCGGCTCAGCAAAGAGGCCTCCAGAAATCACCATCAACCCATCGGCACAATCTCAGACCTCTACCCAACGCTGGACATCCTTCGCTCGCGGCGCAGCCGCCCCAATTCTAGGCTACGGAGCTCTTAATGCAATCCTCTTCGTAACCTACAACCGCTCCCTCTCCCTCCTAAATTCGGGCTCCCTCTCAACCCTCCCTCAAGACCTCCCCTCCCATCCTCCGGCCTGGTCAATCTGGACAGCAGGAGCTCTAGGCGGTCTAGCAACATTCATAATCTCTGCACCAACAGAACTAGTGAAATGTCGAGCTCAAGTTTCAAACCCTCCGAAATCTTCCTGGCAAATAACTAAAGAAGTAGGATTTCGAGGTCTCTACACAGGCGGCACCATCACCTCATTTCGCGACTCAATCGGTTACGGCTTCTATTTCTATTCCTACGAACTAACAAAACGAAATTGGTCCTCCCCCTCTGATTCTGAGTCGACTCAAGCTTTCAAAGTTTTAATGTGTGGAGGTTTAGCAGGAGTGGTAACTTGGGCAAGTATTTTTCCTTTAGATGTTGTCAAGACTAGGGTTCAGATTTGGGATTTGAATGCAGCAAAGACAGGAGGGGAAGCTCAGGGGTTATTGGGTAGTAGGGAGGTGTTGGCGAAGAGACCGAGTACGTGGGCGATAGCTCGAGCAGCGTATCAAGCAGAAGGAATACCGGTATTCTTTCGTGGATTAGGTGTATGTAGTGCGAGAGCGTTTATTGTGAATGCTGTGCAATGGGCGGTTTATGAGTGGATGATGAAAGTTTTGACGAAGCCGCAATAGATTTAGATGAGGTGCCTCAACGCATGGAAAACGAAGGAAGATTACAGACCGATTTCATTGCATTCCTTTCTGCTATTCTCCAAAGTAGGACAAGCCGATCCTGTCGACTGCCAAACCCACCTGGAAAAGTACATACAATGAATCAGTCCCTAAAAGCAAATCGCATTTCTCGCCCATTTCCCATAGTAGTAGTAGTAAAGTACTTTCTGTGCTCGGTACATTCGCATCTGTGCCTGGAAGTCATTCCTTTCCTCCGAGCTATGATACAGTAATTCCCAAGCCTTTTGCAGAGAAGACGCTTTTGTAGTAGAGGACAATACCGTTCCTCGTTATGCATGTGATGGGTCGAAGGCAGTAGTAGTAGAATCGCAGTATGTTACAAGCCGTCCGCTGTGTGTCGCAAGAAAGCCAAGAGAAGCAATCGAGTCGTGTTCAGCAACAGCCGTGTAAGCATCGCGTTCGTAGTAGTAGTATGTAGTATGAGTTCGCATTCTGGTCTTGTGTTGGTATGCTGGTCGCCGAAGACTTTTACATCATCTGCTCCTGCATGCTGCCGGATGGCTCAGCGTCCATGGCATTGCCGTCGTTCGGGTACTTGGCGAAGTCGAGACCGAGAGGACGTCCACCGTAGGAGTAGCCCTGGAACTTCTCGATGGCAGTGCCGGCGTGCTCTTCATTGACGAATTGAACGACACCAGATCCACGAGAGCGTCCGTTTGGCTCGTATTGAATCTCGGCGCGGACGACTTCTCCAATGGTCGTGAAGAGTTCCATGAGATCCTCGTTGCTGGTGCTCCATGGCAGCTGTTTCATGTCAGTTCTGGTATCATCTTGAGGGCTGAGTTTGTACTCACATTCTTGACGTGGATGGTCGCGCTCTGCTCACCACCGGAGGAAACACCATCAGTGAAAGCATTTGGTGGAACAGAAGCAGCAGCTTGGCCACCTCCGTAGCCTCCACCACCACCATATCCACCGTCGCCTCCTTGGTAGCCTCCTCGGCCGCCTCCATAGCCTCCACGGCCGTAGCCACCACCGAATCCTCCGCGACCACCGAATCCTCCTCCGTAGCCGCCGCCGCCGCCGCCGTAGCCACCGCCGAATCCACCACGTCCACCAAAGCCACCGCGGCCACCGAAGCCTCCGCGGCCGCCAAAGCCTGGTCCACTGCCAGCGTAGCGATCTTCGCGAACCTCAAGGACACGGCCTTGCCAGTCGTAGCCGTGGAAAGTCTGGATGGCGTTCTGTGCGTCATCGGGAGTCTCGAATGCAACAATGCCGGAACCCTTTGGACTTCCATCTGGAGCCATGTGCACGTCGGCGCGGATGACGTTGCCTGCTTGACGGAACAGGTCCTTCAGATCCTGCCAGCCGACCTGGAATGGAAGCTGTAGATATGTCAGTAGAGTACTGTAGTGGCAACTTTGAGTGACTTACGTTGGAGACGAAGATTTGGCGAGCACCTCCCATGCCGCCACCCATTCCTCCACCCATGCCACCTCCGTAGCCGCCTTGACCGCCCTGGAAGCCACCACGGCCGCCATAGCCTCCACCCATGCCGCCACGTTGTGGCTGAGAGAAGCGTGGTTCGGTCTCGCGATCCTCGCGCACATAGACGAGGCGCCCCATGAGTGGCGTGTTGCTGAGAGTGTTAATCGCAGTTTGAGCCTGATCACGTGTGGCATATTCGACAATTCTGCAAATTTGGTCAGCAAATACGCGTCTCTAAGGGGCTTTCAAGCTTACCCGCAGCCTTTGCTCATGCCGTTGGGGAGTAGGAGAACGTCAGCAAAGAGGACATCCAGCGTGCCATCTTTGCGCATATGGTCCTTCAGATGGTGCCACTTGACGTCGTAGGAGAGGTTGCCGACGTAGACGCGGCGGTCTTGCTGGGAGGACTCGTTGACTTGCTTCATCATGTCGCCTTTTGGTGCGCGGTCCTCGTAGTTGCGTGATGATGGTGCGCGCGCTGAGCCGCGGTCGCGTGAGTCGTAGTTGTTGCCGCCGTTTGATGGAGGTGGCGAACGGGCACGCCTGTCGCTACGTCTGTGGTCGCGGTCTTGAGGGGATTGAGAGCGTTCGTCGTAATGATGAGAGCGTCGGTCGCGGCGGGCAGGGGATCGCGAGCGCGAGCGGCGGTCCTGTAATGGCATTGTCAGTAGAAAGTTCAGTCACATGCGATCACATGCAAGAATAGCCTCCAGCGTACGCGGCGGTTGCCATCCTTCATGGCCTTGGCCTTGGCGGCCGCTTCCTCTGCCTTTGCCTTGCGAAATTGATCCATGAAGGACCCGACGTCCATGAAGTTATCCATGTTGTAGAGTGGAAGCAGCGAGAGGAAGAATTTCCGGTGAGTTATGGCCAGCCGGGTGAACTCCGGGCCAAGAGATCCAACGTACCATCTCGTTCTCCTCCTCGTCCTTCTCCCAGCGCCGCTGGTGAGCTTCTGGCAGGGGTTGTCGCCGCCCTGCCATGGTTGCAATTGTTGTCACGAAGCAGGACTGCGCGATAATGGACTTTTGGTGAGTATGGCAGGCCGGGTGAGCTTCGGCTGATTCATCCAGCAAAACAAAGCCGGGAGCGTCGAAAAGTCCTCGTGTGCGGAAGGATCCTGCAACGGCCAGGAGTACGACTGACGCCTTCACCTCTTCTTACATGGCCTTCCGACTACTCATCACTGCCAGAACAAGCAATCGCCTCTTCGCAGTACTCGTTCGCCCATGAGTAGAAGAGCTGAGCATTGGTCCTTGTACGCGGAAGCGTTGTGCAAAGCCCAAGGGGACCATCGACACCTTCACCTCTTACATGGCCTTCCGACTACTCGCCATTGCCAGGGCAAGCATCCGCTCCCTCGCAGCACTCGTTTATTGATGAGCAGAAGAGCTGACCATTGGTCTTCGTACGTGACACCCATCATCGGCCAGGAGGATCATTAAGGCATTCACCTCTTCGTATGCCCTTCCGACTGCAGACCACGGCTAGAGCAAGCAGTCGCCTTCTCGCAACTCTCAGATTTCAATGTCGAGAAGAGCTCAGCATCAGCCCTAGTACGCCGAAAGGTCTCGTAGCGGCCAGGAGTGCCATCGATACGGTCACCGCTCTGCAGGGCCTTCCGACAAAGCGCCCCCTCCAGGACGTGGATGTGCCTCCCACAGCGTTCGTTTAAGGTGGAGAGAAGAGCTGGGCACCGCGGACGCAATCATCTTGCTATACCACCTTCCGATGACAAGCCACTGCTACGGCAAGGATCCGTCTTCTAGCAGCGCTTTTTCGCCCGTGTGAAGAAGAGTCCAGCAGCGGTCGGCGCATTCACCTCGTTGTGCGGTCTTCCGGATGCGAACCACTGCCAGGGCAAGAATACGCCTTCTGGTAGCGCTTGTTCGTCCATGAAGAGAGGAGCTGAGCAGCATTGAGATCTTCACCTCATTGTGCGGAATTCTGACGACGAGCCTACAGCAGGACAAGGACTCGCTCCGCGGTAGTGCTCATTCCCTCGTGAAGAGTTCAGCTAAGCATCGTGCTTTGAAGAAAGGCGAAAGGTTTCACTGCGGCCTTCCAAGTGATATACCAGTGATTCGCCTCCTCGCAATGATCGTTTGCTCGCGAAGAGAAGAGCTGGACATCGTGCTATCAAGAAGGGAGAGCATCTCGAAAATTCGCTGCACGGTTTTCCGACCTGGAAACCATTGCCAGCGGACAACTCGGATTGTGGCAGCAAGTCTTTGCTCGCGAAGAGCAGAGCTGTGCATCGTGCTGTACAGCAAGACTGGCGTGCCGAAACTTTCTGAATTCGGCTTTCCATATCTCGGACATTCTCAAGAGGGTGCGGGTTTGGAAAAAGCACCCATTGTCTTTGCAGTATGGAGGAAGAAATTGGCATATTTCTTGCTCGACCACTCCGGATGCAGTTGCATCCGACGATGGCGGCCAGTCGTCCATCACCACAGAAGCTCATGTCACGGCCAAGAGCGCGATTGACAGCGACACACATCGGCGAGCTTCCGCGTAGGAACCATGGCTATGCGAAGGTCTCGCCTGCTCGCAGCTTCTGTTTGCTCGTAGAAAGTAAGGCAAGCCGCCATCGTGAAAAGAGCAGAGCGCTTGAAGAGGTCTCATATCTTGCTCGTCCCATGTCTCATTGGATCTCGAAGAGACATGATCCTCAGGGGAGGTTCGATGGCGCCATAGAACAAGAAAGGACCGTTGCTCTCCTGCTTGCTCGCCTAATTCGGTCGTTATGGAATGGACGATGACGCCGACGCTCTCACCTAGCGGCAAGCCGATGAGGACGAGCAAAATACCCAGATGGACTGATGAGCGTACCGCGTTCTCGATGTGCGAGGCGCTGGTTCCCTTCGGCTGACGCCCGGCCATGGTCAACCACAAGATTCCAGAGCACCAGCGGCCAGGAGGGGCAGGAAACTAGGTGTCGTGGCCAAGATACAGCATAGCCATTTGTGAAACCTTGAGCTCGCATAACGACGGCCCACAGATTTCTCCAAGATCATACCATTGTCGGGCTGTGGTCCAGGAGCCGGTAAAACTCGCCACAGCAAAGTGAGTGTTCACTCAGAATATGTCAGGCAGGACACCGAGGGCGGCTGAGTAGGGAGACTGCCAGGGCAGGAATAGAAGTTCAATCATGCTGCACAAGCTGCCGACAAGTCTGCGATGTCTGAGACTTCCATGTTTCCACGGCGACTCCTGTCCATGAAAACGATTTTGGAGCGTGAAGCTCGCAGCAGCATCTGCAGGAGCTTCAAACGAATCTGGTTGAGGAGAACTGGTTACCAATCTCCTCAATGAACTGCTGAAAGAGATCTCAATTCGGAGACAAATGTCGGGGAGAGAGCCAGGTCTTGGCCAAGCAACAGCATTACTCTTTCGAGTGCTTCAAGCTCCCGGGACCATAGAAGCCGATCAAGAGTGCTCACGTCCTGCTGTACTGCTCAAGACAGAGATTATCGGAAGTGCTTGCTTGGGTCGAGTATGGTAGCTGCTATGGGAGCCGGCAAGAAGCTCTCATGACCGAGCCAAAAAAGCTTCGAAGAGTCGTGCTGGGTGCGGTCCCGACAGACCAGATTGGAAACACATTCCAGTCGCCACGAAAGGTATACAGGTAAGTGCACCGGGCTCTTTGGTTTCTGGACTGTGATGTGCCTTTGGAAGCCAGTCTGTTCAAACATCAGGTCCGTAGAAGTCCGCTGAAAAGCCGAAAGCCTGATGGCTATAATAAGGGAAGGCGATGTGCGCCATGCCGACGCCTTGGCCACTGGACGAAGAGGTGGCCATGCTGCCTTTCCTGGTCTGTGTGCGCCGATCCAAGTGCTCAAAAGCTTGCGAAAGCAAGAGACGTTGCCAGACCGGCCATTCGCAATACAGGACGCCACTCTGTACAGCAGTAGCATATAGGTCACAGTGGCCGATATCCAGAAAAGCAGCCGAGGTATTTTGTTGACATGTTTCGACTCTCAACGAGCAGTGGTGATGCGGAAGAACTTGCTGCTGAGTCGTGGATCCTCGACATGTCATTCAGGTCGCGAAAGAATGCAGTCAAGGGCCGACTGCAGTTTGCTTTGCGAGTTGAGATATTGTTGGCGCTGTATATGCCCTGTGCTGCGTGGTGGTCGAAAGCTTCAAGTCGAAGGTTGTCGTGGCTGGCACCACTCGCGGTATCTGCTCGTACCGATGATGGAATTGATGGTCGACAATTGGTGCTCTAGAAAGGACGAAAACACCATATGCCGTCTTTCGACAGCTCTGGTGAACATCCAGTGGGGTTCAAAAGTCGCGAAGTACTTCAGACGAATGTCATAATGCCTCCGCTGACAAGCCTCACAGAGACGAGAATGAACATTAATATGGGCTCAGCATATGCTCAAAGCGCACGTCAAGCAATAATGCCGATGTGCTGAGTTTATGCAAAGGTGTGCAGAAGACTGGTGTCAAATATGTCTTGCAAGAAGACAGGTATGAGAGGAGCTTGTGGACTCCTTGGGCTATATTTTTTTGATGGCAGCTTGCTGTTATCGAATCATACATGATCCGCCGCGCCCTTGGTCTTGTATGCCGTCTGATACTGCCGTCCAGCACTGAAGGTCTCATATCCGCGTACCAGTCTTATATCGCGCGTCTTCTCTTATGCCGCATATCTGTTCGATGTTTCTCTTTCTTTTCGTTCAATCCAGCTCCCAGTATCGCCGCATATATATCTTCGATGATCTCGTCCTCAACGACCATCGAGTCCATCGCGTCCCGGTCAAGTCCATCGCGGTCCAGCTCCAGAAATCCCGGAGTCGTGATAGCCGTGCAGCGCAGTACGCTGGAGGCTATATGCTACATGATGACAGAGTCAGAGTTAGTAACTTACCGAGTCACGGTAGTCGCGGTCACCTAGAGGTGCACGTCTGGTCAGCGAACGAGGTCTAGGTCTGGCTGCGACAGTAGTGGATGCTGACGTGTCGCAGAGTGACAAGCAAAGTCAAATGAGGTGCGACCACCAAGGGTGGAGATGAACAAGGTGAGGATAAGTGAGGTAGGTGTGGTGAGGCAAAGGCGTGAGCGTAAGAGGGAAAGCAGACGACTTACCCATAGTGACGGAAGAGAAATATCGCAGGTGTGTTCTCAGAAGCGTGTGCCGCCTAGTTTCTGCAGGAAGAGCCTTGTCAGTCTCGGGTCGATTGAGATGCACCAGTCAGAGAGGGAAAGCAGAGTACGGGCGCCACGCTGCCCATGCTCGAGGGTGAACTAGAGCTGGGAACAGGTATGCGAGGACTCCACCTTTCTCAGCAGCAGCAGCAGCCAGTGCAGTGCAGGTCAGCGGGCAAAGTCAGCAGCGGGTGCAGCCAGCAGAGCCGTGCCAGTGCGCATGTACCTGATGCCGACGCGATGGTTTGCTGATGCTCACTACCCGCAGCTCACCAATAGTGCTGAGCTGGGCAGAGGGTCAATGGACCTGCTCGCCGGCTGCTAGCTGGCAATACTGCTACGACCGCTGCCCGGTCTGCTGCACGCTGCCTGCCAGTAGAGTTCCTAGTGCCAGCTCCAGCAGAGCACAGCGCTGCACACCAAGTCTGGCCTGCCGCGAGCTTGCACCGTGACGGTCTCGCGGTGACAATCGGCCGTCGGATCAGGGCAGGGACAGGAACACCACTCACCTCAGCAGAGTTTCACGTGCGCGAAGTGTCTGCGCAGCACAGCACAAGCAAAGCACAGCACAGCCGATGCAGGAGCGTGTCTTGGGATGGGGCGTGGGCGGATGGGATGCCGCTGGCTGCGTCTGCGGATGCCGCAGCGTGGTGATCAGAGTGTCGTGCGAGGGCAAAGGCTCTTTGGATGGCCGCGAATCAGGCCGCGTCGGTCCAAGCAAATGTGTGTGAACGATGGCAAGTGAGACAAGGGTGGTCGTCGTTAGGTTGTGTCGCTGTTCAGTCAGAGTTCGGGGCAGCAAGCTCGATGCCAAGGAAGTGGATCTGTGGTCGCGCGACGGCAGTCTACGCCGCTACGGCCATTGGCTCCTCCGAGATGAACACGGCTGGCCTCAATCTGCTTCTCGTGTCTACAAGTACTGCTACATAATTACGCTGCCCTGCGTTCACTCGAGACAGCAGGGCTCCTGCCTATAGCAGCCGAGGTGGCGTGGCAGTGAGGGACGTCGCTGCTCGCACAGCAGGTACACTCTTCCATCAGTGCGGTAGCCTCATTGAGATACAGCGGCATACCGACAGCCCACAGCTCGTCTGCGATGTGTATGCATATCAATAGTGCAGCAGCAGGACCAACCTTACAGTAGTGGCTGTAGACAGGGCCGACAGAGCCGGGCATATCGTGTACAGACCACCAACCTCAACGATGACAATTCCGCCCCAGCGCCGGGCGATTGACACTTCTATGCATTCTGCAAACCTACATACCCAGCTGCCGCGGAGAGCGTGGATATTAACAACTTCCTGCCGGGTCCTTTCTCTCTCCGTCCGCCAGATCGAGGTCCTGCTCCGAGTACTCGACTTCGCTTGATTTCGGCTCTTGCTTTTCATGCAAAGTGCCTGCTCGCATTAGACCGGCAGCAATCCTGGGCCGATGCCTTTTCCTGGCCAACAAATTGTCTGTCGCATTCTCATCGGCATCACGCCACAAGCGAACTCGGCTACGTCCGCTGTGAGACACTTACAATGTCCATCACGGTGGCTTTTGTGAAAAGCCTGACAGAACCGTGGTGGGGCGCATTCATACCTTGAGGGCAGAGGACGCCGCGTCGAAGAAGCCGCATGCTGAAGGTGGAGAGCTCGTGCATATAAGGATTGAAGCTGCGGACCTGCAGCATTTTGTGCATCGCAGCTATCGTCCATCGACCGAAATCTGGAGGACGTGAAGTTGAGCACTCCTCTAGGGCGACTCCTGCATTTTCAAGCTCTTTTCGCGGCTAAAAGAGAGTCCAGATACGATCATTGAGCGACAGCTTGATCCTTTGCTATCGATGGGACTCACCAGCAGAATCCCCAGAGAAAATCTGGATCTATTGCCCATCCTACTCAGATACTATTGATCAAGGGTAGCTATCAATTGGGATTTGTCGCATGTGACAACTGCGTGATGAGAGCTTCGGCAGATCCGGCTCTGCTGTGGCTGTCAATCAGAATTCTCGTGCCGATAGACGGGTGGTATTCATCCCGTATGACAACCACGAGAGCTCACGGATTTGAAGAATGATACCGTCTTGTACATCCTCGGGCATCACTACTGGTCAATCCTGAGAGTGACCGGATCATAATACAACGAAGGATGTGGTCGCTAAAGTCGTCTATATCCAGCCTCCCTGTTCTCAGGTTGTCAGTTGTCAGCGGTTGCCTTCGCGATCCAGCATGGTCTAATGCAAAGCTGCCCAGCACAACCACATCAGGCGTCATGGAAAGCCTGGAGGTACCCGATGACATTGAGACATCCATCTCCTGAACCTGCAAAACTGGAAGCGAGAACGACTTATCTTGGAGTCACTTACGCGGTGGGCTTTGTGATGCGATCCCCTCATTCGGCAAGCATCATCAGCCTTTCGACATTTCAGCCCTCATCGGCCTGTCTCGCAACATTTTCTGTAGGCTCTCCCTACAGGTCGTCGTGCTCGTGCACGGTGTGATTGCCCTTCTCCTACAGGCTGAAACTAATTCTCCTAGGAAGTCCGCAGCCGAAAGCACAGCGCACTCTTCATCACCTGCTGGAGGACCCGCCAAGAGTTGCGATTCTGACCACCGAACATATCCGTGGCATGACAATGATTGACATGCAACCTGCTGCTGCGTAAGCTCTCGACGCCATGCCTCAATTTTAGGACAGACCACTCCGGCAAGCTCCGTCCTGCAATCGAAGGCGCAAAGGAGGCCGGATTACTCGGACATTCAGCTTGACCCCAATGAGCTGTAAGATAGACACCGTGGCTCTTTGGCAATAACGATTGCACCACCATCACGATGCGACGCCGGAAGGAGTAGCACTGCTGATCTTAAAGCACCCAATGGCTTTGCGCGATGGTCGCCAACCACCAGCTCCGTGCCCTGAACCATTTGCATCTTGGGATGGTGAGCAGGGAGCTCTGGACCACACTACCGACCGACTTGCTCGATACAGCTTCGCAGGGCTGAGAATTGGTCGGACAGTAGCGACATGCGCCAACGAATTGTTGAGAACTCTTCTTGTTCTGTTCATGATCGCTCTTGACATAAGCTGTGATATTGCACACTTGGCAAACGCAAAAAGACAGGCTTCAGGCTTCGTGCATCGCGGAAGTCTGGCCGCCTCCACACCTGTCGCCGATGCCATGGCATTGGTAAAGCTAGAGTCAAACAAGGCACGACGAAACTCTTGATCTAGGTTGACCTTGGACAACTCGACTCGAGGTGGTCGACTCGGCACATTAATTACAGCCATCCAGCCCTGCACAGTGTAGTCGACCTGCTCTTTTGCAGCGGTTTTACCGGGCACAGCATGTTTGGAGTAATTCCTCATCCTTGCAAATATCTCCGCATGGAACTTTGCTTGCTTACGTCCGAAGTTTGAAACGTGATTGAGGACTTGCAGACTTCTGGCGCTGGTCTCAACAAGCTTGTGCTCTGCTCACAGATGATCAGCGTATGCTATCTGTGCGACTCCACAGATGGGTCTATGAGCAAAAGCTCGACGAAGTCGTCTCGAAAGTACCCACGGCATGGAGTCGCAAGCCTTAATCGATCTAAGACAAGCATTATCAGGTTCTAGACCTCATGCGGAGCCGCAACATTTCTGGCATCTTACTTGCGTACTTGTGCCAAGCATCCTAAGGCAATTACCAATTTTCAGGTCCACAGCACTTCCTGCACGCCCAGTTTCCTGTAACCGCTGACACATGAAGTTGGCCGTCGGCGACAGCGGCAGGATCGGGGCTGCTTCAGGCACGGACGGGCCGTGCGGACACTAAAGCAGTGTTTCCAGCATGGTCTTTGGTGCGATCAGGAGTTGAGTCCGTGAAGGATACTGTCAGCATGTCTTGAGATACGATGGGTTTCATGATTATAGCAGTGGGCTTCAGCATTGATCCTACGCAAACAATGCTAGGGTCACAGCCCCAAAGACTGATGAATTAAGATGACTGCACCTTCTTATCATTCTGTCGAATGCAATGAGGAAGCTCAACTCAGAATGTGAAAGCAGGAGCGACATCATGGAGGGTCACCAGAATAATGGATGGTCTACATGTACCTCCCGCAGAAGAACATCTGAATGATGATGCAATTCGTCCCACTGCAATTGCCGCTACTGATCCTAAATTCTGGTCAGTATGTTTCCATCAGATGGGAGGCACAAGTATGAGGTGGCGCTTTCTGCCAACATGATTGTCGTACCTGCTGAGCCTATCCTAAAGGGTCATGGTAGTGACAACGCAGTTGTTGCACTCAAGTTCATCAGACATTGGAACAACAATACTCAAGCATCGCCATCGAACCGACCAATCCAGGTGTATAGCTATGAGGTGGCAATATCCTGGAAAGCTTTGCGATGACTCTGCAGTCAAGTCGGGGACTAGGCGGGCTGCGAGCGCCCCAACTCACTTTGACTCGCCCCAGGCCACTCTCGACTACTTCTGCAACATTTTGTGGCTCTCTGAAGTCAAAGACAACTTCAAACTCTTAGCGGTCGCTCATCTTCGAAACGTACATCCAGACTCTGATATTGAATGGATTCAGTCGCAGCCCCCGCTTCGTGAGACTAGTCTCAGCACTCGAAGGCTGTAAGTGGCTCAGACCCACCACGCAAAACTAAGCATTGATCGATGCCTTTGCTGAACACATGTTTTGTACGAACAGAAACCTGCAACGAGTCTCTAAAAAGTTCCTCGATTGGCACGGTGCCCACATCTGGCCTGATCGCAAAATGCCGTGCGCTCATTTGAAGCAACCAAGCGAGGATTTGGAGACCAGTCTGTATTTTTGGGATCGGTTGAGACGACCTGGAGAACCCTATTCCCAAGGCCCATTCTATCGCTTCGACGCAAAGGATCCGGGACTCCTTATACGACATGGCACACAGAGGTATCGGAGTGAAGAGGAACAAGTCTTGTAAGTGACAGCCATCTGCTTTGCTCGGGTCGAAAGCTATACAAACATGAGGCGCGAAGGGCATATGCATTTATTGCTGAGCAGCTAGGCCATCTCGAGACAAATGCTAACGAAGCATCAGACATTCGAAGCTAGGCGAAATTATGCAGGAGTACTTCTGGTTTCTCCTGGACACAATTGATGTTAAAACATTCCCCAAGGAGCGACCGGACGCAGCAGAGCTTCAACGACTTCGAACACAACTTCTGACCAAGAGAAACGACAGTGTAATGCCCCAATGAGTTGGCGAAGTATGTAAAAGGTGGACCAAGAGATACGGTAAATGGAGTTGCAATCCTTCGGCAAAGACCCGAAATGTTCAACGCTACGTCACATGGAGTATAATTCCATCCTTTGAACGGCACAGCATCCGATGCTTGGAAGCAGCAGAGAACTATTGCAATAGCCGTGGTAATCGTTATGAGGAGTTGGTCCTGCAGCAGCAAATACAGTGCTCATAACAGCCATGTGCTTCTCCAAGATTTCTAGTTCTTGCCACACCGTCCTGCTTGTTGATCGAGACCCCCGATTTCACCCTCACCAAGATGGACGACATCAAAGACAAAGACTCAACCCGACGCGCAAGTGAAGAGCATACTGAATATGCTTCTCATCAGGCACAGCATCAGGCTGACGAAGTTAACCTAAAAAGCTCTCAACCTCCGGGCTCAGCTCCTATCACGCACAAGATGACAAGACATGGCCATCTCGAGCTCATTCCTCAGCCTAGCGATGATCCCAGAGATCCATTAGTACAAACCCGCCTGGCTCCAAACCAACGAATTGTTTTCTAACAATGTCCACAGAACTGGTCCCTACGCAAAAAATGGACAATCTTCACCATCATGATCTACGGAACATTCTGCGGAATCGCAACAGCCGTAGCAAACGTCCTAGCAACAACAGTCCAAGCCAAAGATTGGGGTGTCACACCTACGGAAGCAGCATACTCAGTACACAATCTTCCACCACCTTCGTTCCACATCTACTAAGTCTTTTTTTCCAGATCTCCTGCGTCCTAGCAGGCATAATCCTCGGCCCCGTTCTCCTTGTCCCTTTAGTCCGAGTCTTCGGCATAATCCTGTTGCTTCTATTCCAGCATCCTCATCGCCCTGACCTCCATTTGGTCCGCTCTCAGCACAGGTCCCAATGGCTACGGCTCCTTCCTAGCTTCCCGTTTCAGCGCCGGCCTTTTCAGCGCAACAGTTCAAGTCTTCACTTCCGGCGTCATCGCGAATCTATTCTTTGTACATCAACGAGGTAAAGCTTTCGCGATCTATTCCGCACTGTACATGATTGCTCAAGTCGGAGGGCCGACGTTTTCGGGGTATATTGTTGAATTTGTGGAGTGGCCGGTTTGTTTTTGGTGGACTGTCGGTGCTAATGTGCTTGCTGCGGGACTTTTCTTTGGTTTGGGGGAGGATACGAGTTGGGATAGAGAGGAGCAGAGACCGGCTGCGACGAAGGGCGTGAGTGAGAGGACTTGGATGGGGAGAAGGATTACGTTATTCTTTCCTGGAACGAAAGTTACTGCTGCGACTGGGAGGTGGAGAAATATTTCGAATTCGCTTATGGCTACGTTCTTCATTGGGATCAGTCCTGTCACGATACTCGCTGGGCTGTATGGGCTTGTGTTTCAAGGCTGGTTTATAATGGTTGGAGTCCAGATTCCGATTATTCTTTCTGAACCTCCTTCGCAAGGTGGTTATGGATTCTCACCATTAGGTGTCTCGAACTTCTACTTCTCGGCTTGGATTGGAGCACTTTTTGGAGTGACTTACGGAATTCTGGTTAATAATCGTTTACCGAAACTCTTACAGAGACGCAATAAAGGTGTCTGGCGTGTTGAGTACCGTCTGCACTCTGCCTGGCTTCCTTCACTTGTCATTGGACCAATCGGATGTGGGATCTTTGGCGCCGCACTTCTTTATCACTGGCACTACATTATTTTGGCTCTGGCAGAGGTGTTCATTGTCTTCGCTGCTGTCGCGGCTGTCCCGCCACAGACAAACTACATCATTGAGATCTGGAAATCGTATCCGCAGGAGGTTTCTGCAGCGTTGAACGTTTGGAGGATTGTGTTTGCAATCACAGTTCAGTTCTTCTATGCTCCTTGGGTTGCTAAGGTTGGCGTGAAGTGGGTTTGGGGCACGGCGGCGTTTGTCGAAATCTGGGCTTTCGGGTTGCTCTTTGTTCTGATGATTGCTGGGCCGAAGATCAGGAGGTATAGCTTTTGGCCTGAGAGCATTGAAGAGGAGCCTCAGAGACGGGACGACAACGAAGCTAATGCTGTGTAAGCAACGAGTTGTTGAGCAGTATCGGATGCCAGGATTCGTGCCACTCTCTCGTAGCACTAGGGAAACGACAAAGATCGATAAAAAGCTGCTCAATCAGGGTTGCGTCGCGTGTTCCGGAGCAGCGTTCGCGACCGTGTCAGCTCTGTTTGTCCGAAGAGTCACGAACAGGGAAAGGTCTTTCCAGAGCAGCTACAAACGGAGATCAACCGGTCCTTGATATCAGAAATTCATCAACGGAGGATGATTCGCTTGCAATCTAGTCTATTGCTGTATCAGCAATGATCCACTCTATTCTGGAAATGTGGATGGCAGTCGTTGTTTGCAAGACAAGGGCCAGGACCCATCATCCTCACAGTGTTGCACAAACACTGCAGGTATCCGAGCGAGCTGGAGTCCTCCAGTAACCAATGCAGTAACTTCCAATCAAGACCCGCGTCACACTGAAACTCTTTATCTGGCTGGGAACGGAAAGGATACCACCCGCTTACTGCTCTCGCTTCTGTGGTAAGGACTGTCGGGCACCTGTATGATCCGACATTAGAGAGTTATGGCACCCATGCTGACGCATCTCTGAGATTGATGATATCCGGCGGTCTGGGTAGCATACCGAATGGGGCAAGGCAGGACTTTGCCAAGTGACTGCAGCTGGGATTGCGATGACACTCGCAGTGGACTGTGGACTGGTCTCAGCCTTCGCGTTTGCAGTGACAACATTTTCTCTCGGGACTTGGATTGGTCCTCATGGTTTTCGCTCGAGTGGTGATTCAAGTTCGGCGCTCAGGTTCAGCTAGTCGAACTGCAATTAAAGCTCCGTTTCTCGCAACAGGCCATCGCTCATATCTATACACGCTCCGGCAACTTTGTCGGTGTGTCTTCGTCCCTCCAGAGTTCCCATTGTACATTGCAGAACAGCCAGCACAAATTCCACAGCAATGGTCTTGGCTTGGTGAGCTTCAGCACAGCGCCAATGACGCTCAAACTCCCCATCTCGATATTTGCAAGATTCTGAAAGATTGGTCAGAATCTGAGGCAAAGGAGCTGCAAGAACTTGCATCGAAGATACGGGGTCTCAGGTCGAAACAAGAACTTGTCGAAGATGTAGAAGAATATGTGAGATATCTGCGAATGCAGAAAGACCCAGAACATTTTTGACCGTCTTTTGTTGGTCATGGGTTCGCTGTGCTCATGGAAGAGCTAGGTCGCAACTTGAGGAGGAAGGGCTTCAGGCTGGAGCGTCCGGATCAGTGAGCAATGGAGGACGAGGCCAGAATGCTGAAGCCGAATACTTTTGTCAGGTATGGAGTGGCATGTTAGCATGAAGATTCATGATTGTCCAGACAGAGGAAGTGGTAAATGGTATTGGTGATCGTAGTGAATGTTTCCGACCGAGAAGTGGAAGGTACGGCTACATCCGTAGTGTCCGTGCTGTGCTGTGCTGTGCTGCGCAGCGCGTCACCCGGCGCAGCCTCCAGAGCGATCTCCGTCGTTGCATGTGAACATCGCCATCAATCAAACAACACTTCTTCCACCAACCACAACCGCATCCAGCTTCAGCTACACCGCCAACCCATCACATACACCAATCTTCAAGATAGCGCGCACATCTCCAATCCACGCCGCACAGATGGCGGAGAACGAATGCACCCAGATACTCCGCCAGCTACACAGCTTCAAATCCGAACACGATGCCCGCACACACTCCACCACCCTCCTCTCCCGCGCAAAGCTCTCCCTCCTAAAACTCAACGCCCTAGTCCCACACGACGAAATTTCTCCTTCACAACTCAATCTCGCCATCAGCGTGCTCGAAACCGGCGCACTCCTCAGCATCCAACTCAAAGACACCGAAGCCTTCACACGCTACTTCCAACAACTGCAACCCTTCTACGCCATCCCTGCATCGAAGAGACAGCGGAGTAATGAGGGCAAAGTGACGGGATTGTATTTGCTGTTGTTGTTGAGTGTGGGAGATTATGCGGGTTTCCATACTGTGCTTGAGGGTTTGCAGGCGAGTAGTGGGAAGGAACAGTTTGAGAAGGATGAGTTTATTCAGTATCCGGTGAGGCTGGAGCAGGCTTTGATGGAGGGGAGTTATGATAAGGTCTGGGGAGAGACGAAGGGGGAGAGGGTGCCGAGTGCGGAGTTTGGGGTCTTTTCTGAGGTATGGTTGAATGAGGTTCATAGTTCGGGGGGTTGTTTACTGAGATGGCTATTGCAGGTCCTCATCGACACCATTCGATCCGAAATCGCCTCTTGCTCTGAACGCGCTTACCCGTCTCTCCCGATCTCGAACGCGAAGAACCTGCTCTTCCTCGACTCTGAAGGTGCCGTCATCCAATTCGCGAAGTCGAGAGGCTGGGTGGCAAAGGATGGCAGGGTATACTTCCCGCAGCAGGAAGCTGATGCTCTAGCCGCCGAGAAAGATGTCATGAGCAATAGCGATGTGGTCATCGAGAACACTCTGGGATACGCCAGGAAGCTGGAAACCATTGTGTAATGCTCTCTTTTGGATGTGAGAGGCATTAAGTTTAAGGAAACAGCCTTGCAGCCTACGATGGGACAGCAGCGTCGCTCGCGACATGGCAAGCACAGCCGGGTAGCGCACTTCCGCGAAGCAGCACGAAGGCATGAGCCTAATCAAAGGCCCAGAGAAAGCCTGCTTGCATTTGCAGACATCCCACCTGGTGACCTGGCGAGGGCCGAACGGACTAGATTTAGAGATGTGTACAATTAGAGTACGTATGTATCATGAGCATGAATCTCGCTAATGCGCTGCCTATGTCTCCTCACTTCTTTCTGTTACTGGAGGTGCTATGCGGTCTGTCGCCTCTCTAGGTCAGAAAACTCATGATTGGCTGCGGACAATCTGGGCCGAACAGACCGTTTGCATTTTCTGGTACCTGTTTGCTGAAACCGCGTTCGGGAGATGCATCATTCTTTGGTCTTGGCTTCTTTATGGCTCTGAGAACGTGGAGAGAATGCGAGACACCAAACAATATGCTCTACTCGTCTCTTGAACCATTAATTACCGTCATCCTTGCCAACTGCTCTCGCTCTGAGGCTGGAAACCAATAAAGTGAACACATCCTTGGATCCGCGGCCATGACTCGCCCCAAGTTCGGGCTCGATTACAGCTCCTGTAGCAGCACAGAGCTGCGTCGCTTCATCAAAGACCGCAATGGCACGGAACCCAAACGCAGAGGTGGCAAGAAACCCGCCAAAAAGCAACAACTCATACGCATCCTTCGCAAGCTAGACCGCAATATGGAAGGTTTCCGTTTTCTCGATCTACCAGCAGAGATGAGAAACGAGGTATACGAGTTGCTGCTCGTCCACATCAAAGAAGAAGGATCCAAAGCCTACACTGAGCTATTGCGTACTTGCAAAGAGATCTACGAAGAGGCAAGATCAGTGTTACATGACTTGAGCATTGTTGATCTGAACGCGGTTTTCACTGAGCGTTGGCGATTTCAGAATTTTGCTGAAAGTATCGGAGGAAGACGATTGATGCGACCTGGAACTGCCATGCAGCTCATTGGAGGTCTTTCCTTTGAGCGAACTTACCATGAAAACGATACCTGGACACCTATCGATTTCTTCCGACTTCAATTTCAAGGTCTAGCCCGAATCCGAACGATTCATCTCCATCTTGTCGTTCACGGAAAGAGTGAGCCGCGGTTTGGACGTCGTTCACTTGGATTCTGGCCAGAGAAGCTTCCGAATATCTTTTTACGTGCTCTCGTGGACGTGTGCCAGGGTGTGAGATTTCTGAAAGTTACAGTTGTGCAGATGTTTGATGGTCAAGAGCGTGATGTGAACTATTACACTACGATCAGAATGTTGCGACGTTTGGCGTTTCTTTCTCGGGAGGTTACGTTGTGTCTTCGCGGGTTACCGAAGACTACGTACGATTGTTTTTGGCAGAATGTTAAGAGATGGAATGAGAGAGCCTCGCCGCAACCTTCTGAGGCATCTTCATCGGGTCTTTCATCCTTGTCTTCGGTTTCTTCGTCAGACTCGTCGTAGGAGGCCTTGGGGGAAGAAGATGTACGCCGGTGGAGGGATCGTGTGCGTGAGGATTGTGCAGGGCTGCGTATCAGAATATGGAGACAACGTGCATAATGGAGGTGAGCTCTGTGAATTCAAGAGCGCAGTCTCAGTATGATTGATCCTTTGTGCGATCTTCCTGTTGTCAAGACTTTGCAGGTGAATGATCAGAAGAATCGACCTCTTTCGCGACCAGTCATCCGGACATGAAACCCAGCTCAATCGCTACCCGCCGCTGTCGACTTTCATTTGCTATGTGACCGCCGACTCCCGTCTAAAATATCTTCCGCACGCGAACAGTCTTTGGGTGAGGATTGATGATATTGGCGCGACCATCAATACTGCATCCTACAAGACGAGTTTCTCGAGCTTGCAGGCGGCCTTCTTGGTGGACCGTGATACCTTCTTGCCAAGACTGCGCAAGTGAATGAGCGGAAGCATTGACCACTTCTGCCACCCGGCCGCGAGGCACATGCATAGTGGGTCCAACAGCTGCCTATGCTCTCAAACTTCGATTCTGAACCCATCGTCAATTCTTGTTCAACACATTCTCCTGAGTCGACTTGCGGACGATTGTGCGACACACACTACCAGTTGACATCGAAGCAGACGCCATCACTGCATTGTAGAAAGACGGCCGCCCTGACGCTCGACTCGAGTTTGATTTTCGCGCCTTCCGAGCATGTCTTCCAAGCAGACTCGACCGTCCCATGGCAGGATATCTGTTGACTCCGCGGTGACCACATATCGACGAGATTATGATGTTGGTGGGCTTCGCGATCTGGTCCAGCAGCGGGTCGGTCTGAAGCCGGCAAAGGGAAAGTCAAAGAAGTTTTACATCGACATACTTATCCAGGATGACGCGATGAAGGCGGCGAATACAGCAGCTGGAGACAAGACGTTTCCCTTCCTCGACCTTCCGGCAGAATTGAGGAATGACATTTATCACCGCCTCCTGGTCGCCGAACCCAACCCCGTCACTGGAAGAACGGCTGGCCATCCAGAGATCCTGTGAACCTGCAAGCAGATCCACGAAGAAGCGACCGGTATACTTCATAACAAGCATACTCTCAAGCTCAAATTTCGCGCAGGGCGAAAAGGTGGCTTGAAGCGCGACGTGCGGACCACTTGTTCGCAGACCATCCTGACCTTTCATTCATCCCGAGTGAGCAAGCTATCAGATGTCCTGGATTGGCCGATGCATCTGTTCAGAATTCGCAGCCTGGATATCGATCTGGAACTCGGCACCGATCAGGAGGTAGTTCTCATGGCTGCCAACCACGCACTTTTCGGACTTGGAGACCGTCTTGCGCACCATCGCGCAATCAAGCAGCTTGATGTTTTCTGTCACTTCTGTTCCAAGTTAGTAGATGATCCGCAGGGAAGAGAGGCACTGGAGAGTGTCTTGTGGCCGCTTGCTACGCTAGCAGCAACACCCAATATGCAGTACCTGGTCGAGGGCGCGATCCGCTGCGATGATGTGTCCACCATGAAGGGCTTTCTGCTGCAACTAGCCGAGGCTTCCAAGAAAGAGTACGCGGAGAGAGACGCCTACATCACCACGCAAGCTGAGCTCGACATGTTGCAGAAGGCTCGCCGTTTGCAGAAAATGTTCGTTGAACAGCGCATGGAGAAGGATGCTAGAGCGCGCAAACTGGATGAGCTGATTACACCAATTGCCAACATCCTGCGCGGAAAGGCCGAAATGGACAGAGGTCAGATCTCCTTGATGATCTCCAGTCATGAGGCTCTGAGAGACTGCATCGAGAGTGATGACACGCTCAAGAATGAGAGTATCTCAACAGATTGGGATTGGCAGGGTGAGAAAGACAAGAGCGGGCTGTCCTGGTCGAAGTTCTTGACCAAAGGAACCAGCGAGAAGGCTGAGGCTATTTGGTGCGGCCTGCGGAAGTAATCTTCTGTTTGATCGATGGGCAATCCGAGGCGAATGCATGGTTGCGAAGGTGTTATTAAAGGCCGGATGTGCCTAAGCGAGCCCCAGTGGCATGAAGGGAGGTGCTAAATAGGCACTCAAGAAGCGGTTCTGTGGTGCGGTCGGTCTGACGCGTGAGAGTCTTGCTGTTCTTGATGTTTTCTTGCTACACTGTGCTTTCGCCGGGGATTCCGTGGTTGTTTCTATCCGATACTAAGAGACGCCTTGATGATGTTGTTTATCAAACGCGAGCGAGGGAGGTCAAAATCCTGAGAAGCCTCGTCTCGAGGCGATCCTTCCATCAATTTCAGCCTCACGATGTCGTACGTACTCTAGTACTTTGGACAACAGCGATGAAACTCTCATCGCCCAGGAAGACCAAGAAGATGATTTCCAATCCATGTTGTTGCGCGCGTAAAGCATCAAAGGGCATTGACTCATACCAAGCGAATCCTGTCCAAATGTAGTGCCAGGTAGGTCTAAACAAGATGGTATACAAATAACCTGTGAGCTACGACCAGTGTACGATTTCAACGAAGAGGAGACTCTCTGGCACACTGACAGCACAGCTGCAAAATCAATATGTCTTCTCACACATACAGCATTCACCTGGTCAAGAAGAACGACATAGCTTCTCACGCTACGATTCCACTCACGACCACCCTTCCACAACTCCTACCCGGCCACATCCGCGCTCGAAGTCTCGTAGTCGGCCTCACGTCCAACAATCTATCCTATGCCAAAGGTGGCGCTCTTCTGAAATGGTGGAGTGGATTTCCGCTACCCGATGGTCTTCCTTCACCTTACGACAACAACGACGAGTATGGCATTGTGCCGGTCTGGGGCTACGGAGTGGTCATGGAGAGCGAAGTAGAAGGCTTACAAGAGGGACAATTAGTTTGGGGCTTTTGGGCAAGCCATGATATGCCAATCGATCTCAAGCTGAAGAGAGTAGAAGATGGCGCAGAAGGGCACTATATCGAGACAAGCGAGTATAGAAGTGGCATGATGAATCTATATCAGAGATACAGCACTTCATCCGATTATCCAAAACTTGGAGAATTGGAGTTGGAACAAGATCTGAAGAATAAGTTGGGCTGGGCCTCTAGTGCTGGGACCATGCATGAATCTGGCTGGGTCATCAGTCGCTTCATTTTCAACACTGAGACTCCTATTCATCCGCTTGGTAGTAGCGGAGGATCGTGGTCAAAGGTCGATGCAGACTTGAGCTCGACCATTGTCATCAGCATGAGCGCATCGGGGAAGACTGCGAGAGCATGCATGGATTGCTTGCTACACGAGCGCAAGGCTGGAACTGGCCCTTTGGCTTTCATGGCTGTTACTTCATCGACTGACTCTAATCTGGTCTCCAAGGACACAGCCATTCCGTCGAAGGTGGTGCAGTATCCTTCGCTTACTTCCTCAACAACGACATCTTGGCTGGCATCTCAGTCCGCCTCCCGCTTTGTGATCCTAGACTTCGCTTCCCGTGGCAACTCATTGAACGCGCTCTTGGTTTTGCTCAAAACGAACTTTCCTAGTGTCAAGACAACAGTTCTGGGCATTGGAGCCGAAGCTAAAGCACATTCCCTTTCCGAGCTAGCTGAGATAGCGAAACAGCGAGCAGCGATGTCCGAGCGCATTCAGATGAACATGTCAGGCATTCGTGACGCTGCTCTAGACATCATCGGAGCAGAGACGTATTTCCGCGATAGAGATGCCGCGTGGGAGGCTTTTGTAGAAAGAGACGGATTGAGTAGTATGAGACTCGAGTGGCTGGAAGGTATATCAGGCGACCAGGGACTTGAAGGCGCGTGGAGGAAGTTGTGCGAGCAGACCGTAAGCCCTGATGTCTGCATGGCTGTGAAAGTTTGAAGCAGCGTGTTCTGAGAGGTGGCATCACGCAAACTTGGCTTGTGGTCTGTCAGCCTGATTCCGTACAGCCTGACTGGAAAGACAAGCTTTCTTTCTACCCACAACGCAAAACGCATAGCTTGAGTGCTCTTGACAACTTCACACAATAATTAAGCGCATTTGCACATCAGAATGGATGCATTCAGATACACCAAGAATCACCGCAACACCGAAGCTATTCGTTCCTTTGACAGCCAGCTTGACAGCCTCTTTTTCAAGTTGCCCGGAGAATTAAGGAATGAGATCTATGGCTATTGTCCTCCAATCTTCAACGGCCATGAGCGACCGATCAGACATGAGTTACGAAAACTCAGCTGCCCTAAGGTTGCAATGCTTTGAAAGAGAACACAAATCGAAGCCTTATCCTACTTCTTCGGGTGAGCTCACAAATCTAGCCTCGAAGCATGCTCAAGCTCACCATGACCAGGTCTTCGACATTCTCATTCACGGTTGAGATCACCGACAGTCTCTATCTGGAGACCAACCTGCCAGCCTGGCTGCAATGCGAGGAACTCAAATTGCTCGTGATGTCGGACCTCTTATACATATACAAATTTCCAGTTTACATTTCTCTCGCTTACATATGCGAGACCATGCGATATGGCGAAGGCTTTCCCTTGCATGAGTCATTGGATGTACTACGAATACGAAAAGGTGTCGTCACTCATTGTTGCGAGAAGTGTGACGCCCAGAGCATGACGAAAGTGCTCCGAAGAGTTCATCGGCTTGTCGGAGATGGACTCGTGTTGGGTGTCGTAGAGAAGATTCCGATCCATTTGATTCGGATCTTGCCTCACAAGTGGAAGCTATCGTTTTGGAGGGTTCTGGCTTGGGTGTGGTCGATTGGGTTGTGGCGGACAAAAAATCGTTGAATCTTGAATCAGCTTGTCCAGGCTACTGGAGGTGAATGATTTAATATGTATCTGAGAAGCCTTTCAGAGCCTTTGCGGAGGCGATTCTTTTGTTCTGCTCGAAGGTACCGGACTGGTGTATGTATGGGTAGAGATCCTAGAAATACTTGCGTGTCTAATCGTTTTCTGTGGAAGGACCGAGTGATAGGAAGTTACCATCGATAGGTTTGAAAATCGAAAGCGGCAATTATATATTGCTCTGGCTCTGCACACATTTGACAGAAGTAAATTTCAAAACGACATGTCTTCTGGGCGTAAGATGGAAAATGATTGTTCGAATAATGTCTACGAATGTCGTGCATACATCAAAGAAAGGGACGCACTCGCCAGGTCTTGGCATCGGCATCTGGTTGCCGAGTCTACCATTCTTGCTTACCACAGCTTACTCCTCACCCTGGCCAATTAAGCGCCGGATGAACAAAAGTCGACAGTTGACTGGTGGATGCGATCGCGAAATCGTGCCTGCAGCTTGCTTTCGACAAACGCATCCATAGCTGCGCTGGTAGGATGATACCAGGTGAGCTCGGAATTACGTCTTCGATCTCCCCGCCTGCCTACTATTGATGATGCCGTATACTTTGGTTTGTAACTCTTGTACTAGCAAGCTTCCCGGCTAAGTGCTTGAAGACTACCTTATACATTATTATCTGATCTTCTGATCGCGGAACCCTTTCCTTGCTGTTTCACAACGACTTCTTGGGAGAGATCTTGGGGCAAGATGGCGGACTTTACTAGACAGCGAACGAGCGAGGAAGAGCCTCTGTTGGGGGAGAGAGGAGATGCGAGCTTGCCGGAGGGGAGACCGTTGTATTACAACTTCGTGCTCGGTAAGCCGCATCATATATCTTGTGCTGGACTCAGCTGGTGCAATCATTCACTCACAATCATGGATACAGGTACTGGAGTTGTCGCTCAAGCTGGAGCATGGATCATTGCGGCCATAGTATGGGGAGCTGTATTTTCTAACGACTTGATGCTCTTCTCAGCACATCCAGTCAGCCTTACCCACGGTCACACTCATTCACAGCGTTGACTAACGACTCTCCAGCTCCTCAACTCCGCCGCATTCCTCTTCCTCGTCCAAGGCGTCCTTGTCCTCCAACCAACACACACGGCGAAGCAGAAGAAGCAAGGCACGTATGTCCACGCAGCCCTCAACGACGTCGGCATCCTAGCAGCCATTGCTGGTCTTGTCGTCATTGAGTACAACAAGTTCGACCACAACGGCACACATTTCGAATCTCCGCACGCGATTCTCGGTCTCGTCACATACATCGTGATCATACTTCAAGCGGTTGTTGGCATCACGCAATACTTCACACCAGGTCTTTATGGAAGCGTAGAGAACGCGAAGAGCTTGTATAAGTACCACAGAGTTGGTGGATATATTGCTACAGTTTTGCTGTTGGCGACGATCTGTGCGAGCACGTACACCACCTTCAATGTGAATGTGCTTGGAATGCAGCTCTGGGCTGTAGTTGTGGCTAGCGTGGTAGTTCTGGTTGGTGTCTTGCCACGAATCAGGCTGAATAAATTCGGCTGGCTGGCTGGCAAGTCCTGAAGGGAATGGTCCAACAAGGTTGACAAGCTGACATCTGCGCGGCTGTCCATCTGAGAGCACGGTCATAGACAGATGAACGATATAGCGAGTTCTTCATTTGAGTGTATGGACTGCATCGAGTTTGCTTGACAACATTGCGAGGCGTTGGAAAATGCATATTGTCGAGACTGGTACGTAGCACTGAAGATTGACCGAACAAGTCTGTTTCATCTCGACTCTTGCAGCTTCATAAAACGTGAGCCAAGCCGGCAAAGGTACATTATTGTTATCATATCTCATACTATAACCAAAAGGGTATTCCAATATTTCCATTCTCCTCGAACGCCTTCAATTCAATCATGGCCCGCTAGATGGTGGCCTTGGCGTAGATGTAACGCTCGCATATCCCTGCAAAAGCCATCCAGGAGCATTACTCGACGCCGTAGAATTCTGGCTCTCAGGTGTTCCACCATACATCGTCACAGAGTCCCAGAACTCCTCCGTTGACGAGCGATTCGCTGTCTCGATCCAAGGTAGTCTTGTGCCTAGTTTTCGTATTTCGGTATAGGGTGTATAAGAGGCGCCGGGTACGAATGTCCGTATGAGTTCGGCAAAGTGTTCTGTATCTGCTTGGATATTTGCTGCCGAGCCATTGATCAATAGTAGCCATAGTGCTAGATCCATTACTGCTTGGCTGCTGGCTGATGCCATTAATGCTCGGTGGATGATGTCTTCGGTGAGAAAGGCTCTGATGTATCTTTGAGCTGAAAGAATTGCCTCCGATAGGTTCACGACTTTGCGTCCAAATGTCCAGGTGAAGAGAAGCGCGCTGAGTCGTACGCATTCCTGGAACTCATGAAGCCAGTCCCAATCATCCAACGGACTCGATCGTGGTGTGGTCTGCTTCGCTAAGCGTAATGCGGCTTTGATACCTAAACTTGCTGCCTTTCCAGCGTGTACGTGAGGAAGCGATGTATCTGTCGTTGATCCAGCGGTATTGTAGAGGGCTGTGAGAGCAAGAATAGCATCGGTGACACTCTCAGGCACCAGATCTTGGCAAGCAGGCTGCAGCATAGCAGCGTCTTGTGGAACCATAAAGCCTTGCGATTGCACATCGTCAACAGCTCTCGTATTCATAGGACCGAACGGCAGATGTAGCAAGGGCTGTACTCGGTCCGAATGTGAAAAGTTGGCCAGAACCAGACTGGCAATCGCGGATTCAAAGTGTGGTGCAAACTTGCTCGTCCTCCATTCTTCCATAGTGGGTGAGATAGTGGCGAGGGCATTAAGGTGGACCAGTGACTCTTCCAATCGTCCTTGATTGACCTTAATCGTGCAGAGCCGGATTATAGCCCACATCAGAGCACCCACCGCTTCTATCCGGTCATGTCCAGTGAGCGTGTTCAGTTTCGGTAAGTCCTTTGAGATCTGCACGATCGTCTTGTCCTCATGATACTGGCTTTTCACCTCATCATTCTTCCAGACCTGATTCGCAATGGCCAGGAAAGAATGTACTAAAGCGGGATTCACAGCATTCTCGTTAAACATCGTGGCCTTAGCGTGCTCGGTCCATTTCCACCCTTGAAGATAACCTTCGAAGAGATCAAAGAGCTCCGCATCAATCGGTACAGGAAATGCAGCAAAAGGATCCGGTCGCTCAGCTGGTGAAGCACTCAAGGAATGATTCTCACGCTTCACGACAACCTGTTCTCCTTTTGGCGACTTCTTTGTTCTAGTCGCGTGTCGTATTGGTACAGCTTCTTGGCGTTTGATCTGCTTTCCGGACTTCTGCTCAAATACGAGTTTCAAGAACTGAGGATTCTGGTTTTCAGCTTCCTTCGCGGCTTTTGCAGAGCTCTCTGGCTGTTGTCTCGCGCGATTCGACCATTTCTGATCCTGAACGCGTTGCTGTGCATGGCTCCGGATCCGACTCAAAGTTCCAGCATCGACGTGCTTTTTGGTGGAAAAGCTAATGAATTGCAGCTCTTCCGGCATCTTCGAGGTCTTCTTTCCAGTTTGCGCACATCATTTGGAGCGCTGGCGGCCATTTCCTGACTAGTCACGAGGATACATGCTTGGTTGCAGTATTCGCAGTCATCATATGTCGTCTGTGAATCCTTCAGCAGGGTCGTCAGTGCGTCTGCAATGTGTGTATCAAGCCTCAGAGGCGTTCTTTATGGCTGGACCTCACTGAAAGCTGGAGTACGATGAGTCCACGACGCTAAGATGTTCCAGTCCTTGCCGAGGCGAGAATGGAGCTGAAGGATGCGCCAGCTTAAACTCTATTTGATTCGTCACAATCTGATATCGTTACACGACCTCCATTCCACTGACGATCACGTAAAAGGATTTCGGATGGGATCCCGAGAATGAGCCGGCAACATTGGCACTGAGCATTCATGTGCTTGGAGACTTTCGAACATCTGTCGCACAATGTGCTTGCTATAGAGCGAGCCGAACATGTCCGAATACAGCCAGTCCACCATTTCAACAGGCATATATGGGCATGCGCTCCGTGTCCAAGAAAAGTATTAAGGCTGAAGCAGCGTCTTGAAGCTTGCGAAGCCTATGGACCCATGCAGGAGTCTGCGCGGGCACATCTTTGCTACTCAGCTTTTCACAGCAAAGACTGCCATGCACTCCACGCCAGCTTCAGTCGTACCGTCTTTTCCGCCTTACCCGATATCATGACAAGTTGCCTTTACTGCTGTAAGATGCCTTCGACCATGGCTCATCAGACGGGATATTCGTAGCAGCACCACATCGAGTTTGAGCATGTTTCGTGGGACAACTATGAGCCAAGGCAGTTTCTTGAAGCTCGCTGTGGAGCTCAGAGCCAGATTGTACTCTGATGTATCCTGACATCGTCAAACTCCGAGGCAGTGGACACCTGCGTTCGAGGCACAAGACAGATCGAGAGTTGACCAGATACTTTGTGCAGGACATCTCCCCAAACTTCAATAGTTGTAAAGAAGTCTCCGCAGAAGAGCCAGGCACAGCTAGATAATTGGTCGATAGCGCCATGCTCCGTAGCAACGGAGTCGACCCGAGCTGTGGTAGCAGTAGCTTTGATTTCCACATCATGGTCCGGTAAGGCGCCTGTGATACCTTGGTAGATGCACGGTATCAGCCTTTTAACGCTGCTACAAGCGACGAGTTCGAGAGCGGATCGTGCCCCGTGCCCCGTGCTTCGAGCCTCGTGCCATCTGGCGCATAGATCGCCATTTCTCGATAATGATCTTTGCCTGATGATTGAGATGCCTTTCTCATTCCAGCTTATCCAAATGTTCCAGTCTAGTCAAGACCACTTGCTTGCTCGTCTCTTGTATTTCTCCTGCCAAGAAGACCTCGTCTAGAATGGCATAGACCTTGTAGAAATTGAACACCAAGTCTAGCTCGCAGACATTGCCGAAGAACTGGTCTAGAACCTCGACGAAGAAGTGTATGGCTTCGAGATAAGCGAGTTCGTTGTCGCTGGCGTCAACACAGGCGCAGAAGAAAAGGCCAGCATAGCGGCGATAGACCACTTTGGAGGATCCGCGGAATTCGACGAAGTTGGACTGGTGCTTCTGATCTCGAGGTGCGACGAGGCGATGCACTTCGCCTTTGAGCTTGATCTTCTCGTCGTCGGTATAGGGCGAATACCATTTGGCGAGCCGAGTCTTGCCTCTATCCAGAAACATTAATAGCTGCGGACTGGTTCACGAAGAGCAATGCTTACTGGCGGTTCTGAATGAGGATGAACGAGAGCACCATCGTGAGAGATATGACACTCTTCAGCTCTTGTTTGGCATGTGTGTATGAAGCCTACGTAGTGACCAGCAATACGTTGCTATTGACTGATGTTGTCGTCCGATGGAGGTGCTTTGGCAATCTCACTTGATGCTCGTCAGGGTTCTCGGCAGTCGGCAAGCTTGCCAGGTTCCAAATTCGCAGCCGCCGCCAACGACGATACTTCACGACCTTGCGAAGCTCTCACCTTCTCCTCTTCCTCACTCAAATGTTCCATATACAGCTATTGTGAATGTTCTGTCCGGTTGTACAGGTAAGTGATCTTACCCTTCTTGAAGGCGTCTACAACCGCCGCCGACATCTCGGCATTTCGACGCGTTCAACACGCGTTCTTGATTTCGATTTCAACCGTTCAGCTCACCGCTAGCTTCTGGAACACAGCATGGCTTGCTCTATCACTCTGCCATTCTGGCCGACCGCGCTGGACTGCATAGACTGGTCGCTGGACAATCACATTGCCGTGGTAGCCGGAGAGAACGTGGCCATCCTCATTCCTCGACTCAAGGCTTTGGACCCACCATTCTGGGACACCATTCTTGTCCAGATGAACGCGTTCACACTTGCCGAATTGCCGCTCTTCGAGCCTCTCTCAGATCAGGCTTTCTCGATAGGCGAGGAAATCTCATTGCGACAGGTTCAAGCGGCAAAATGGTCACCTCCGGGGCTGGCCAGATTCGGCAGATGTGCTCTGGCTGTGCTAACCAGTAACCATGTGCTGTCCATCTGGAGTCCTGCGGGACAGGCACTTGTCTCCACGAATTGGAAGCGAAACGTGATCATCAATCATGCTGTGCGAGCATACTACAAGCAGCACGTCAATCGGCAAGCAGATGACAGGGAGCAAGCTCAGGTGCAGCAGCGTATCATTGCCTTTTCATGGAGTCCAGCTCTGCATCCAGAGAGCGAGCGGCACAACGAGCATCTCTTCCATGGCACCCATTTCCTCGCAGTTGCTACAGAAGCAAATGATATTCTGCTGCTACATATCAGCTCGCCAGAGTCGGACCATTTGGGGCGCAAGGTTGAATGTGAAATGATTGTCACTGCCAGAATCAGCGCTGGTGACCGTGTCAGCCAGATCGCCTGGAGCTCATGGCGGGCCGATGATATAGGTGCCAAGAGCACCTCGACTCTTTCCTATATCGCCGGCGGCAAGCTATTCTCTACGACGATCCAAGCCATTTCTGGTCAGGCTGTGAGAGCTCTCTCAGATGAACTACGGGCTCATGATTTACCTAATGCACGCGGACCGCTCCTCTTGCAGCACGGTGCGCTCGTTGCATTCGGCCCGGACGTTGTGTATCATGTCACGCCAGACGGTCATCAGTTGTCGCATCACCTTGATGACAGATGGGATCCAATAGCAGGTGCGGTCATCGTTGACGACGTACTGCACATTGCATCGCAAATGTCAACTGCAAATACTGCAACAGCTGCGCTTCGCGTTTCGAAAGATACTAAAGAGCTTCAACCATGCAAAATCACGCGATGGAAGGACGCCATACTTGACTACAAGTCAGCTTATGGTGCACAACAAGATCTTGCTAGCAAGGTCCAGGAACGCACCTGGGGCATGGCTTCCTCGCCGCTGGGCGGGTTTGTTGCGACTTGTGCGAGCATGCATCCAGCAGACACTATTGCGTACGTGATCTCTTCTGATCAAGTCACTCTTCTCAATATCACCTCAGAGAGTGCAGGAGAAATTGTTCTAGAAGATGTCGCCTCCATGGATGTGTTAGGTTTCTATATGCGACACCGTCAATGCCAGACTCCTCCCAGGCTACAGCCGACGAGGCAAGAGCCAGCTTCGCACACGAGCGTCGACGACCTCTTGCGATCTCTCAGAACCATGATCTACAGTACCGAGCTTCGGCAGATACAGATGAGCACTGCGATGGCCTTACTTGATGGCAGCAGCTGGCATACACCCGATTCAATCAAATTCGTCACTGACCATATAACGAAGCTATTCTTAAGCTTTCCCGCAGTAGGCTTGCAGATTGACAAGCTCAGTCTGGACATCTGCAATCTGTACGACTTGGCTTTATCGAAAGTGGACGCCAAGCATGCTCTTGGAGATCTGGTGAGAATTTCTACTGGATGTCCATATTGACGCCCTGGCCACTGACTTTCTCTAGATTGCATCCGCAAAGACATGGTCTGAGCGTTGCACGATGTGCCACGAGTCGATTCCTTTCGAGAGCTTTAAGTGGGCTCGATGTGCCAAGGGCCATCAGTTCGGCCGTTGTGCTCTTTCGCTACTTAGTATCCAGGAACCCGGAAGCACCAAACACTGCGGCATCTGCGACTTGCAGTATCTAGACGAAACGAAGTCGCTGAATTTGCAGCCAGAACATCAAATGGCTGCTGTACCTGTTGCGGCGGCACCCGGAGCAGATCAATCTACAATCCCGGCCAATCGCACGTGGGTCAAGATCTCGCGTAGTGGAAGCACTACTGCACGAACGACAACGACCCTGGCTCAATTACTGTTCGCGGCGTGCGACGTATGTATTTATTGCGGCGGCAGGTTCACAGACTAGAATGTGCGACCGAACGCAGTTTGTGCAACTGTACTACTTGATGCGGTCATGCTGGCCTCGGTCAATTTCCATCCGCATTCCAGCGGGCGTTGTTTCGACGACAGGTCACAACATGGGAACGACGCTCATGCAAACTAACAGACCCTGTTGACGACGTGCAGGTAAAAACACATCAATTACGTTCGATTGACAAGCTCTCGCCGATAAGACAAGTTTGCAGATCTTTGCGAAAGCTTCAGCAGTCAGAAACCTCCAAGCACAGCACAGCACAACGCAAGCGAACAGCATACATCCACATCCGAGACTTCGATGGAGTCAAATATACACGCCAGCACAGAAGGCGTTCGATTCTCAAATTCGCCAAGGCGATACACCCAGGTTATGGAAGGACCACAGAGCCCAGCGCGCAGCATGCATCCAGAACATAGTGGTCTGGGGCCCCAGATGGAGAGCATAGACAGCCAAGCAGACTTCGGCCACAGAACGACGGACTATTTCGATGATACTTCGGAAGATGAGGAAGCGCTGCCTCCTGGCTCTGCAGTCACTGCACCAGATCTCGAAGCAATAATTGAAAGATCTGGTTCACCGAGCAAAAGGAAGCGTCCGATCTCGTCCACACAGGCGATGGTGTCGCAGTGCGAGCCTAAGAGAGCGAGCATCAGGCCTGAGGAGCCGCGGTCTGAAGGCTATGAGCGATTGGACTCCAACTTGAACCAGCAAGTACCAGGCCGTGCGACTGCTACGCCCGACACATCATTCAACGGTTCCGTGGAGGAGTTTTTGCCAGGTGAAGCTAGCACGCCACAGCAAGCGAAACCAATTCGCCTCTCCTCAACCACGCGTTTTCGAACTTCAGGTTTATATGGATCTCCTCATTCAACGCCACGATCCGGAGATCACTACCGACCATCTCATGAAAGGGACGTGCGTGCGTCGCAACATCACGACAATTTCGAGCAGAGATTGGGAATTCATGCTGCTGCATACGACAAATATCTACATTCGATGCTTGAAGACCCCGAACTTGCGCGACTAGATCCACTTAATAACCCGCGAGCTTCTCAGCTTCCCCCACGCCTCAGCATAAATTCCAAGAAAAAGGTCTCTGTCATCAGACCACCTCCACTTGCATCTGCAGATAAAGGAGACTTTCCTGAAGATCCTCAACGAACGCCATACCCTTTCTACAAGAGCCCGTCTCTCCCTAAAGACAGCCCTCTGCCTAAGGACACTGAGAGCATCCTCATCCTCAGCATACGCCGAGGCTACCGAAATGGTAGCACCAGAACGACCTATCTCAGAATTCCGCCAGAGAAAGGCAAAGCCACTGAGAGCACATACTCCGTTCCCGGGGCACAAGAGAAAGCTAATAGCATTACCTTCGATGATCAAAGCTTCTTCAATGAGCTTCGCGCCGCCTATGCGTCACTAGCAGGCCCCTTCCGCTTTCTCAGCGCTCGCAAAGTCACAAGGATTGCGCTCAAAGGGCCTGCTACCAAAGCCGCAGATGCGCAGTATGGCTGGATACCTTCAAGCCCGGGCCTTCGACCTGCAAGCTGGAGAGGAGGCTCTGCAGGACTTTCGGTTGAGAAGGCGTACACATACTATCAACGGCCGGCACTCGGCAAGGGGCGCGTACCATACGTTAAATGGGCACGAGAATTGGCTGCTGCTGGAAATCTCGACAAGTCACCACAAGACCTTGAGAAACAGGATCTGACACGTCTCGAAACGGACTGCGAACCATCCGAAGGCCTTGAATTTGTGGTTGGCTGGTCGATATCTCGGATCCTACTTGCCGTATTTCTGGTCCTTCTCCTGGCCATTGCAGCGACTTTACTCTGGATCTTCCTGGGACGAAATACGCCTGCATCATGGCCTGCTCCTGCGCATGCCGGGTTCAAAGATGCGGGAGATCGAGTCGGCACAGGAGTCTTGATTGGTGTTCTGGTATTACTGATCGGGATGACTGGTGTCAGTGGCTGGCTGGGCGTGAGTTGGCTGGTAATGTAAAAAACGAGCCATCCGACGATTTTCGCATTCTTTCGACTTCTGCTGTAGTAATGCATTGACGAAGTACCATTTCGAGGTCCTGCCTCACCCCACAATGACGCATCAAAACAGGACTTCCACCAGAATTCCACCCTCAGTCATTTCACAACCCTACCACGCCCATCCACCAACTTCCGCTTCTTGCATGCTCTCAAGACAACCACATCAGTCTTGCCCTCACATATTTCCCCAGCCTTCTCCTCGTGCGAAAATGCGCTATCATAACTAAAACATCCCAGACAAAGTAACGTGCTATGCCGACATTTGCTGCAAATGATCCCGCGACTTGAGTTATCGTTGGAGCAGAGGCAGCAGATCCAGGCCATTTCAGCTTTGGTTGCTAAAACGACCGGCCGGTTTTCTTGACCAGCTCTAGAAGGGCGAGGTGAGGGTGGAGGTCGACGCTCCTCACGTTGTTGCGAAAAATCGATTTTGGAGGGGAGTCGAGTCGGGTCTTTGCTGAATTCGAGTTTGCACTTCGAGGGTTTTGTAAAGGAGCGTTTTGGACTTGAATATTTTCTTCGCTGTGGATGTGTATTGCTGTGAATAAGCGTTGAAACTTTGTATGCTCTCTCCGCTGTGAATTTCAGAGCGAGGGACTGATGCTTCCTCTGGACGTGCTTTCAACACGCTCGAGTCCTTATCGTCTTGCGAGTAGTGTGTTCCTTGCGCATATGTTCTGCTATGCTGATTCTTGCTGGATGTGCGAAGCGACCGCTGATATCGTCTGTAATGACCGTGTGGAAAGGAAAAGTTGCTGCGCAGTATCGAAAAGCCCTGGTTGTGATGCTGCCCGCGCTCGTGACAATCGCTCAATATGTACCTTGTGACGAACAGGCAGTCACACTGCTTCGCCACCAAATCCTGTGACAACTCGGACTCGGACCTGTCTTGTGTTTGCGGATCAATATTGCCGTATGTCGTTCGTTTGATTTTCCGAAGCCTCAGACTTTGCTTAAGTCCTCTGCAGCGCGATAAACTCCGATGCGACAGATGTGGTTGTTGATCGAGAAGTGTTCTGGAAGGGATGTCTGCTGTTCAGTGGTTTCAGATGTATCTTTCCAGGGATCATGAGTTGGCGACAGAAGCTAAAGTTTGAGCTCGGACCAGCCGGAGAAGAAGTATAATATGTTTTCTGCGAGTGAATGAAAATGTAAGAAAGAAGGGTGGTAAAAGAGTTGGCTTGTTTTCTCAGTGTTCTGTTGTCCTTGTTTGATGCAGGTTTGATGTCAGGAGTTGGAGAGATTTGTCAATGGAACGCTGGAGGTGCAGCAACCGGTACTTGGTTCTTATGCAGGGTCCTTGCTGCACCGAAACTTGCTTAAGTTCACCTAAGCACAAAATTCAGAATGCTACGAGTATTCCATATCGTTGCTTCCGTTTCTCAGCATCCGTGTGTCCAGTCGTGTTGTCATTTGTTGTGGTCCGATTCGAAGAACGCCTATGCCAAGGTGTACTGATTGAACCAATTCATCATCTCAGTCGTAGCATTGAAGAACGTAGGAGTGCTTGAGTCGGAGTTTGGTTTGGTGCTTGCCCAAGAGTGCGCCAGATTGTACACCCAGTAGTTGGTCACAAGGCCTCTCTTGCCGACAGAGTTGCCAAATTCGTGCTTGTGAACACCAGTATCGTACGGCTGGGTAGTGATGTTGGTACTCCCGAGACCATTGATGTATGCCCAGTTCATAATGAAGCGGTCCACTGAAGGAAGGCACCTACCACGACGCTCGCCGCCGTAGAACGGGATTGTACCATCAGCGCTGCCGTGGATTTCCAAAATTGGAACTTGACGACCTGGGTTGCATGGAATTGCGACAGTGTCCGGCAGACAACCTGTTGACTGCAATGTCTGGTCTATTCATCCATCAGTAGTCTGAAATGAGGAGGAACTCGGCTCCTTCAACTTACAGTAAGCTCCGCTGTTGCTCGCAAACGCAGCGATCTTTTTGCTTGCAGTATTGTCACAAGCCAGAATATTCAAGCTGAAGCCACCGCCATTCGACTTCCCGGTCGAGTAGATGGCATCAGTGTTGATGCAGTACTGGTTCGAGATAGCGGTGATCATGTCAAGCGTGAATTGAACGTCATTGATTGAAGTGTCAGCTGCCGGATCTCCCTGCCATTGAGCGCTGACACCCTGAGGGTAGACTGCGAGATTGTCCTTGTTGAAGTAAGGGTCCGAGAAGCTACTTAATGCCTCTTGGGTTGTTGGGTTCCCCCCGCGCCCGTGAAAGCTGAAAATCAGGCCTCGAGCCTCGTTGATGTTGTAGTTCGTTGGAATATGGAGTAGATAAGAGCGAGTCCGACCTCCGGAGGTTAGAGTGAGGCTATTGCTTGATCCAGTGCCGCCTTTCTTGATTCCAGAACCAAGTGCTTTGCCGCAGCCTGGAGATGGAGTGAATGCGGTTGTGACGCCAACAAGTCCAATGAGCGATGTAGCAATGTTGCGGAAATGCATTTTGACTGAATATGCTGTCAGGCGATTTTCGTATGGAGTGTCAGATCAGTATGATGATGAAGATAGAGACTAGAATGATAGTGGATGTCGCGCCTTTTGTATTCACTTTCGACTCACTTGGACCAAAGCATGTCCATCGCTTGGCGTCATCACATGCCGCTGGCACCCTCTTCACGAACAACGCCAGCACAGCAACGTGGATTCCACGCTGAGACAGGGCGTCATTCGCTCGAAGCTTTTGGTAGTGAAGCAACATTGGCCGAAGCGTTCCATCCAGCGCACGAGCAGCACCATACACCATGTCTTGGGCGAGTCGTGGTAATGCCACGGGAATGGTGTCTTCATAAGATAACGACTTGGCCATCACGGGCCGAGAACAAAGCCTGTAGACTGAGCGAGTGGATCTGTGATGTCCAGACATCCATTATTGTTCGACTTTCGAGCACTCCTATGAGAGTTGAATTCGCCCTTGCTTCCACTCCGGGTCCGATGCTCCATCGGAGATGGCTTGGTGGCGTTTTCTGTTGACAATTGAATAGTGCTAATGAAATTGTGGAGTCTTTTCGATCCTGACCGACGTTCTACTCTATCATCTGAACTGTGATCAGTTTGACAAAGTACTACCACGATTCGTACACGCGCTCCAACTTCAGTCGGTAGCTAGGCTTGGGGTGTCCACCGCACTAGACTTGTGCGTAAAGAACAGGAACGAAGTCACTGCTACAAACGCAGAGGTCGCAGCCATAAAGCAGCTAGTCCAGTAGAATCCAACAGTGTCTGCTAGAGATCCACAAATGAGTGGACCTAACATTAGCCCGGTAGAGAAGGAGACCTCTGTGAGCGAAAACATGCGAGAGCTGCCTCCGCCAGGTCCGAAAATGTCGGGGTTTGTCTCTCGAAGGTCGTGAAGGGCAGCTGCAAGTGGTTAATAGACGTAGCGAGGTACGTTGCACGTATTAAGGACTCACCTGTCAGTTGAAATGTTCCAGCGCCGCGGACAAATGACCACACGATGCCAATGCTGATAATACATGCCACAAAAGCACCTTGACCTCGAGCATCGGATCCAATTCCAAGAAAGTCAGCGTCGCCTGGCACTCCAGCAAACCAGAGCAATGGCGCCATCAAGGCCCAGCCAATTGTTGTAGGCCACTTCAGACCGATGCGGTCTCGCAACCAACCCACGAAAGGTGCAAGGCACATTGCAGGGATCTGTAAGCCCAGAAATATGGAACCGACTGGTGCAGGTCCCCATCCAAAAGCGTCTCTCAGATGAACGGGCAAAGTGGCATCGAAACCAGAGATAATCGTGGAAAAGGCGATGACGTTAAAGATTGCAGCATAGGTTTTCCCCTGCCGAAACATGATAGAGTAGAAGCCTTGCGAAGCAACACGCTTCGATTCGTCGTTGTCGTTAGTTGAATCTTGTAATAGTGGTTCATGCTCGCTCGGCTCGTGAGACGCTGACCTTGGTGCTGCATCGCCCTTCGCTGCCTTGGATCCCGCTGGCTGATCCGCCATAGCAAGTCGAGCGATGAAGTCGATAGCTAGCAATGTCAAGGGCACGGTCCAAGCGGGCCAATATCCAATCCATTCCAGCAAGGACCCTGCAACAGCGGGACCGGTGATAATTCCTGCAGTGATGAACGAGCCAGCAATACCCAAAGCTTTGCCTTGATGTTGCTTTCCTGCGGCGTCAGTCAACATGCCAAAACCAACAATCCATGCTCCTGTTCCGGCCATGCCCTGGAGAATACGCCCAATGTACATCGCCCATACTGAAGGCGTAGTGGCCACGAGCAGAGTACCGACTGTGCAGCCAACGAGTGACAGAAGTAGTGGAATCTTTCTGCTAGTAGTTTGGTCTGCGAGATGTCCAATGATGGGCGCTGAAACCATCGAGATGAGACCAAGGACGAAAAGTAATTCTGTCGTAAATCGCTGAGTATATGACGGATCAAGCCTCAGCCTCTTCTCGATCATATATGGCAGTATTGGCACCTAGAAGAGCAAATGATCAGATAATGCTCAATCTTAGTCACAGCGGAAACATAGTGCTGCAATTTATCACTTATGCCGCAATGATCATTCGGCTGGTGTATGTCTTTCCTCAAGCGCAAACTTACAACGAATCCATATAGAAAGTTCTCTACAGCCGTGTCAGCGTGGTATAACGCGAAGTAGAGGGTTGTGTCATACCTGTGAAAAGCCCTAGCGTAGCTGTAAAAATGAGTAGCGTCTTCGAATACCGCCAAGACCGAGTGCTCACTGTCTTAGTCTCTGTAGACGCCATTTTGGAGACGAGTTCCACTGAGGCTTGACAGAACTTGGCTCTGGAGACTTGAGTTGAAAGAAGCTGAGTTCAGCTGCGTTCAAGAGTGCAAACCTATGCAGTTGAGAAAGATCCACTTATGCCGGGCCGTAGGGCGCATGTTCCATTGTATATCCGATAGGCATACCGCGGACTCCGCGCTGCGCGTCTCCATGATGCGCAAAGTATAGAGACCTCAGGCTCTTCATAGTCAGCGAGAGGCTTGGTCGTGAGTATAGCAGGCTGATGTTCAGCCTCTTCAGGAGAAAAACAGTCTCGAAACATTGGAAGGGACAGCCAAGGCAGTGCCGATACCGGTCGCGAAATTGGCCGAGGGATCCTTGCACCACTCCAAACCTTCTTCGACACGTCGGTATCCCTTTGTGTCAACAAACCCAATCCTCCTTCTGCTTCCCATCGTACTTGCAAGAATGCGTGCGTGTTGATCATGGTGGTCAAGATAGAAGAGCACTCGCTGAGCTGTCAACAACGGCGCGGAGGCGGAATATCAGGCATGGCCTCCCCTGAACATATCAAATTGGACCTTAGAGAACGGCAGGGCGCGTCACGATAGCGTCTCTGCATCGCAACAGCATCTGCATCTGCCCGGCCGTTAATGGTGAAAAGCAGGCAATACTCACATAGGCGCTCTCTGCTCTGCTTCGTTCGTCAGTGCAGCTTCACAGGCGTTCATTCTTGTCTTGAAGTCGGCTTTCCAACGTTGCACATGAACATCAAAGTGAGGCGCTGACAGAGAGCGGCTTGCCATGGCTCACATGAAAGCTCTAATGGAGCTGCCAAACGGCTGGTCCGAGCTTGCTCAGTCTCGGACTTTCGCTTGGCACTCATGCACAAGACAACACCTCATATCGCCTATGATACAAGATCAACCGCAACAGACATGAAAGCACCCGACAAAATCAGCATTCTTCTGCCCGAGCTCTTTACATCATTCCTGGCAGTCGAGCCAAGGATCAACGCCGCCTATGTCATAGTGCGAGAAGAGTCAGAGAAGGCGATCATCGAGTTCTGCAAATACGACCATCGAGTGACTGCAATCGTGCGCAAAGGCGACTTCAGCCGTTTCGTCGCCATTGCAGCGCCAGATGCTGAAGAGAGTCGCCTTCGACTGTATTGCGACTGGTGCAATTGGGTGTTTCCGTACGACGATCTCTTTGATAATGGAACACTCAAGCTCGATGCTGCCGCCGCACAAGCCAAAATGCAAGCGCTATTCGCGAACATGGAATCCACAGAACATGGAGATGATACGGAGCAATGCGACCTGATTCGCTTCCACGATGTCATCTGGTCGCGGATGCAGGCTAGTGCATCCCCTGGCGTACAGAGGCGTTTCCTGAAGACAATGCACAAGTTCTGCGATGCTGTTCTGAAGCAGGTGTTCAAACTGGCTGCAGATGAGACACCAACCTTGTCCGAGATGCTCAGAATTCGGCGACAATCAGCTGGTGTGGCGTGAGTCTTTCTATGGCGATCTATTGCTCATAATGATTCAAGTGCTAACTTCTAAAAGACCACTGTATCCACTGTTTGAGTATGCGCATGCCTTGGACCTGCCAGATGAGTTCTTTGATAGTGAGTGGGTACAAGAGCTTGAAGAACTTGGCATGGACTGCGCATTGTTGTAAGCTCTTTCAGAGATACGTGCTCCAAGAATCGTCTGACTACAACATAGGCAAAACGATATGCTCTCATATTTCAAAGAAGAGGTACGCCACACCCAGCGTAGCTCTTTTTACCCTGCTGATCTTAATAAGACGGAAGGCGTTCCTCACAACGTCGTAGCTATATGTCGAATCCGCGGCCTTTCAGCACAACAGGCATTCGATCACGTAGGCAGTATGCTTGACGATCGCCTTGCTCGCATTGGGTCATGCATTGCGACCAGACCACAATACGAGGACCAGCGGCTCGACCATGAAGCAGAACGCTACATCGAAGGCGTACTAAACACTATCCGCGCCAACCTCTACTGGTCCTTCGAGAGCAGACGCTATTTTGGTGATCAAGCCGACGTCGTGCGGCGCACCCGAAGAGTCGAGGTCCTCAAGCATCCAGCTTTCATGGGACAATCCTCCGAGCAGCTGGCATCAGTCGTGCTCGAGCAGTGATAGCACTTGAACCAACACACAAAGAACGACCAAAGCAGTCGACGAACGCATGATTTAAAGAGCTTTGGGATAGATCGTGCTGAGCAGAGTCGTCGCAAAATCCCGGACGACACTTCCCTTTTTGGTGAACGGAAGATAAATTGAGCTTTCGCTCTCTGGTCCGCTCCAAACCTAAGGGGATGCTGCCTTGAGGTGATCATAGGCACATATCCTGTGCAACAGAGATTTCTAAGCTATACCAGACCGCAGCCGAAAGATTTCAGATGACTCTGTCGGCCATTGCTGTAATTCATCCACAATGCGCATTAAAAATCATATTTCGCGGTCGAGGAAGCATCATCTGGCAACCAATTAAGTGACGGCAACCCTTGCATTCGCTTTGTGCAGTATGTTCAGACCGAAAGACCAGGTAAGTCTGAGCGATGATGCTTTGTCAACTAGATCAGGTCCGAGCCCATACGAAAGCTATATTTAAAGTCGAGGACATGCTCGAGAAATTGCAAAGTGGCACTCACCTTCCACAACTTTCATTCATCGTATCATTCACACAACTCTCCTAGAGATTCACTCAATGTCGACTAAAACCATGACGGAGTCCATCCCAAGGCCGGTGCAAACCTATCACAAGACAACATATCCCCGCCTCGCCTCCGAGAAGAGCGATTTCAATGGCCACAACAAAACAGTCCTGATCACAGGAGGTGCTACTGGCATCGGCTTCGCCACCGCTAAGGCCTTCGCAAAAGCTGGTGTCCAGCGTATCGTCATCGTCTCCCGCTCTCCAGAGCCTCAGAAGAAAGCGCGTACCGAGTTGGAAGCCACATTTCCAAAGCTTCAAGTGGAGACACATTCAGCTTCCGTGACCGACCACGCTCGCATGACCGAGATTCTGCGGGAGACTGGGCGCATAGATATCTTGGTGCTCTCTGCGATGGCGGACCATCCCTTCACTCCTGTCCACGAAGTCGGTACAGCAAAGCTGGACGAGGTCTTCCAGATGAACGTGATGGCACAATTCGACCTGATCAAGTCTTATTTGGCTTTACCGATGCCAGACAACAGCCAGAAGGCCGTACTCGCCATCAACACATTGGCAGCTCAGACCGTCTTACCTGGCTTGGTCGGGTACGGATCCAGCAAAGCTGCGATGCTGCATGTCCTTCAACACTTCGCAGACCAGGAGTCGACCAAAGCTGTGGACGAGAGAGCCAAATTCGTTAGCTATCATCCTGGTGTCATATGGACAGAAAATGTAAGGCCAGACTCGTTACTCACGATCATATCTGACTAATCCGTATTTTCAGGTCGCGAAGATGCTCCCTCCTGGAGCCCCTCAGCCCGAAGGAGTTGAATGGGAAGATATTCAATTACCAGCTGACTTTGCGGTATGGCTTGCAGGACCACAATCGGATTTTCTCCATGGCCGCTTTGTCTGGGCTCAGTGGGATGTTGAGGAGTTGATTGCCTTGAAAGACAGAGTCGAGAAGGAACCGAATTTCTTGAGGTTGGGACTTGTTCTGTAATGTGCGTTGGACTTCGCATGCACTGATTGCTCAGCCATACACGCTCGGGCAACGAAGAAAGCAGTCCTCAAAAATGAAGCTGACCGAATGCAGTTTGATTTTGCACAACCAGCGCGCCTTCGCTGCATAAACTTCATACTTTCTTTTACATGTCTTTTCCAGCCGTGTTCTCATGCCTCTTAGGAGTCTAGTGCTTTCTATATCATCTCTCCTTTCTTTCGTCATATCCATAAGCACTTGCAGATCTGCCTTTTCGTTGAGACTTCTTTATTTCGCCATCCGCTTCGTTCGCTGGCCTCCTTCTGACGTTCTGCCTGGCTTTATAATGGCCCCGATGGCTGCCGTAGCTTGGGCACGATCCAGATGAAAGACTGTGCACGACAACAATGCTCTTGCAGGATTTGCCCACAATTCAAGCTCTTAGTTCACCCAGCCGAGCTAGCCACTGCAGTCGGCGCATTTCATGAGCTTCGTGAATGATCTTCGACCAAGAAAGATCTATATGCGATTCGACCTGAACAATGTTGCCTTAAATCTAACCCAAGCATTGCGGTTTTAATGCCCAACTTGGAGTCTCGGCTATGCCAATGCGAAGATACTGTGTGGGCGGCTCCTGCCCTCGGACTGGAGTGATCGGACCAGGCAAGATCTCCCGAAGCAAAGTGTTGATGTCGTTGCCTGCATCTTTTGCGTCTTGCCACTGTCTCGGGTAGCCAAGACTGACTTCCTCAAACCGCACGCCATCAATCCAGTCAGTCCTTCGAACATGCAAATGTCCAGTCACAACAACTTTTGCGTTAAACCGAGTATGCCAGTCATGCGTTTCCTTCGTGCCACACCACAAGCTGAAACGGGGCACTCGCGGGATGAAGATGAGATCTTCTCTCAGTGGCCAATGATTTATGATAATGAGAGGCAGACCGGATTCAGAGGCCTTCTCCAGCTTCGCTTCTGCTTCTGACACCAGTCTTGTGCACCAATTATCGCGACTTGAATATGGATCCGGATGAAGTAATTTCTCGTCAGTGGCCTGGATGCCTTCCTCTAATGCCCAGTCCAGGGCTTTCTCTCTTGGCACATCATCTGGCCGGAAGCTGTAATCGTACAATGTGAAGATGGGACATACCAGAGCCCGCTCTTGGGAGCCCTCTGCACTTGTGTACGACCAAGTTGCAAAATCATCTTCGGGCGTAAGCACTCCGTAATGTCTCGCCACCTTGATGCAAGCTCGATACTTGGCTTCGCCTCGCAGCTTCCTCTCTTCCTCCTTCAAAGAGGGCGAAGAAGAGGTGTAAAGTTCATGGTTTCCCGGGCACCACCACACGGTCTTGAACCTCCGGACTGCTTTCCGGAATGCAATTTGCATGTGCTCCAGGGATTCGCCAACTGTCTTCATCAGCCATCATCGGCGGCAACAGGAGAGCAAGACTACAATACCATCTCCAGCGAGGATAAGACCGTCGTCTTTGTGCACCTTCAACTTTGCCCATTCCTCCCGGTTGGACTTGAAGGACAAATGAATGTCAGCGATCGCTAGGAGCTTCGGCGCACCGCCCATCTTGGCAACTGTGGATCGCCTGCAAAGTGCCTGGTCGAGGCGGGATATATGGAATGGTCAAACACAAGAAAGCAGCGCAAATACAGACATTTTGTGATGATTGACGTTGATCGGACAGGACTTGCCCCTACCTGAAGTCCGGCGACTGAGCGGAGAGCGAGAAAGCTTGCGGCGGTGGCCTGGCCCGCACGTTTTGCGGCTGGCTCGAGGGATCTGTGTGTCCCACGAGCCACTCACCACAGCAAAGCTAGGTCCAGGTCCTTGGCGATCGAGCGGACTTGTTGTTCTCACATCAGAAACGACCGCAGCGAGACATCCTGCTAGTGTCACGGCCACGATTGGCGGTATACATAAACGGATGGCCAGAGATTACATCCTCAGCAGCAGAGCAACACGACCACGCAACAGGAGACGAAGCCCTGCAGCCTGTGGACCGCGCTGCCGACGACGTCTCAAACCGCTCGGGCTCATCCGTCACTGCTCCGGGGCTTAGCAGCGCCACAAGTCTCTAGCCCTCTGCAGGAAGCACGCCAACCGAATTGCCAGTCAAGAATAAGCGCGTCAGTCGGCGTCCATGATGCCGTGCCGTGCCGATGGAGACGTTGAAAAAGGTACGCATGTGGTGGGAAGATCCTGCCTGATTGCGTTGCTCGTGCAGCCTCGAGCACGATGTCTACGGAAACGCGTGCATTCTTCAGCAAAAGAGGGATATCTGCGGTGTTTCTACCTCAGCACGATTCTAGAACCTGAGACCTCGACAGCGTGTGGAGAGCACTGGAGACGCCGGCCCTCTGCCAGTGTGGTCAAGAATCTTTTCTTAGAAGGGCGCGTGCGCACTAGGTGAACGCGAACGCGAGGCCTCACTGCCCAATCATGAATCGCAAAAGGGTTGACCCAGCGTTGCGTGGCAGCCAGTGATGGAACCCTTTGCCGGAGCAAAGCCTCACACCCAAAACACCTTCTCGTATCTTTTCACTACTGCTCAGCGTTGCATTTCTCTCCACCTTCCTGCATCTCTTATGCTTGTGTCCTAGTCCTGCTCTTGTTGTTTCTATCTTGGATTGCACAGTAATTTCGACATTCGTTTAGCCACACTGCTTTCACAATCTTATATTTCTTTGTGACAGCTGTGGACCCAAAGGAACAGGGGTACATCCTTCAGGCGAAGAGATCACGAAACACCGGACAGCTTCTGGAACACGACTTCCTTGGGAGGGATTACCGCCCTGGTCGTAGCTCTCTACGAGCGAACATCTCGTCCCATCGTTCAGGTTCGGGACAGCACTCTTTACGATTCGAGGGACGACACATATCTCGAGGGCGAAAGCCTGAGCACGCGACAATGCGGTCGTCTGTAGGAATACGCCGACTTCTTCCTCTATGCCTCCTCAGCGCGCTGCCGGCCAGCGTACTGGCTGGAGATGTCTTATCAACAGATGGATACAGTCTTTGCAGCAATGACCCAGACATTCAAGTTCAGGCACTGGACGTCTCATACAATAAGAACACGAGAAGGATAACGTTTGATGTCGCCGGGTCGAGTGCATCGGAGCAGAATGTTACGCTGGAACTGGAAGTGAGCGCATATGGAAAACAAGTCTACACAAAAGACTTCAATCCTTGCGATGAGAACATGACGCAAATGTGTCCTGGTAAGAGAAGATGTATGCCCGGCTTTCAGAAGAACTTTACTGACATTACCTTCTAGTACCGGCAGGGTCGTTTTCGTCGAAAGGCGAGCAGACTATACCAGAGGAATACGCCAGCCAGATCCCGGCCATCGCTTTCTCGATACCCGACCTCGACGGATTGGTGAAGTTACAAGTGAAGAGTTCGTCAGGTGCAGAGATTGCATGTATTCAGAGCAGTGTCTCCAATGGACACACTGCCAGCATGCCATCCGTCACATACGCGGCAGCTGGCATCGCTGCCGCAGCTCTCGCTTTCTCAGCGGTTGGCGCGGTCGCTGCTGGAGGACATCCTGGTGCAGCGACTTCATCGCCCACCTTCACAGAAGTCATCGGTTGGTTCCAGGGCATGGCGATGAACGGAATGCTCAGCGTGCAGTATCCGAAAGTGTACCAGTCCTTCGCAACCAACTTCGGCTTCTCTTGCGGATTGATTCAATGGGGCTCAATGCAGACCGCGATTGACAACTTCCGCGCGAAGACTGGAGGCAACATCACCGACAACAACTACGAATACCTCAAGAACAACGCGACGCTTGTTTACAACGATGGATACACTAACTCCAGCATCACAAAGCGAGCTCTCAACACAGCCCTGCTCTGGGCGCGCGATGGTACGACGGTGAACGTGAATGGAACAGAATCAACAGTTGGCGGCGATGCCTCGAGTACAAATTCGACGACCAGTCAGAACACCAAGGACGAGAAGTTCGTGAGCGGAATCCAGGCCTACGTCGAGCAGCTCTCGATTCCTTCAGCAAACACATTCATGACGGTGCTTCTGATCTGGGCCATTGTAGTGGCCGCCATCATCGTCCTCATTCTTCTCGGCAAGTGCATTCTGGAGGCATGGGCAATGTTCGGCAAGCTCTCGCACGGAATGGAATCCTGGCGCAAGCGATATTGGTGGCGCATGGCCAAGGCACAAGTCAACTTGGTTCTCATGCTCTACGGTGTCTGGACCATGTGGTGTGTCTACCAATTCACTACTGGAGATTCATGGGCTGCGAAAGTCCTGGCTGGTGTCACGTTGGCACTCTTCACCGCTGTGCTAGGTGGATTTACATGGCGAGTCGTGACTAAGGCTCGCCAGTACAAAAAGATGGAAGGTGACACCTCAAAACTCTACGAAGACAAGGATGTCTGGATCAAGTACTCCCTCTTCTACGACAACTTCAAGAAGAACTACTGGTGGATCTTCATCCCAGCCATCATCTACATGTTCGTCCGAGGCTGCATCATCGCCGGAGCAAACGGACACGGAATGGTGCAAGTCGCCGGACAACTCATCGTCGAAGCACTCATGCTCGCCCTCCTTCTCTGGACCCGACCATACCAACGAACCAGCGGAAAATGGATCAACATCGTCATCCAAACCGTCCGAGTGCTCTCTGTAGTCTGCGTTCTCGTCTTCGTCGAAGAGCTCGGACTCAGTCAAACAACCAAAACCGTAACCGGTGTCGTCCTCATCGTCGTACAATCCGTAATGACAGGAATCCTCGCAATCTTAATCGCAGTAAACGCAATCATCACCTGCGTTCGCGAAAACCCTCACCGAAGAGCAAGAAAAGAAAAAGAACGACTTAACCGCGATCTTGACAATCTCACCCCTCTAGACGCAAGGAATAGTCTTCTTATGAGCGACGTCAAGCATGCGGATACCTCATACAAGAGCGCAGCACCGTTCGTCTCCTCCTCACCTTTCGCAGACCACAGAGGTCGCTACGATCCAGTCGCGAATCGAGGTGACTCTCCACACCGAGACCCTCACGCATACCGAGACGACGAACACCTCGTTGGTGGGGCTGCGGATATGGGCATTCGTGATCCGAATCATTACAGAGATCACAGTCGAGGATCTTCAGTTTCCAGGGATATTTCTCGCGAGCCTAGGCTACCAGACCTGAATTTTGGGCCGCGTGCGTTGTGATTTTTTTTAGCGACAGTCATCTTTGCATTGTACAGGGAGTTTGTTCTATAACGGCCGTCACATATGGGAAAGATCGCCTACGGGCTCTTTTTGTGTATAGAGAGGCATACTATTGCTTTTGTAATCTGAAGCCTTGATGGCAACCCGACCACGGCGGTGAAGTGAAGTGAATAGATAGATTATCACATTCGAGAATGAAAAAGAAAGTGAATATACTGAGACTCTTCCCGCATTCTGTTTCATCGATCTTGCGTTCTCTGCCTATCTGCTTCTGATCCTCGGTGACGAGGCCGAGCCTTCTCATGCAGGTACTATTGTGTCGCCTGCAGAGTCCGCAGAAGGTTTCGCTAGAATTTACAGAATTGGCGAAAATACGAACTTCCACCAGCTGTTCGTGCTGCATTCGCTGGTTTCGTGGATAGTGATGCTATTATAAGATGTAAATAGTCTAGTAGTCGTGCATGCGTAATGTCGTAACTCGTCTTCTTCATTCTTCAGTCGTCCAAATATCGCCACCACTAAAGCTGGTCCTCCGAATCACGTCTTGAGATACTGTGAGGACTGTTCCTCGAACTCATTCTTCAATCGTCCAAATATCGCCACCATCGAAGCTGGTCCTTCGAATCATGTTTGAGTTGAGATATTGCATGATCTGTCTCTCGTATACGGCCTGAAGATGTTCCTCGGATTCTCTCGTTCGCAGGTCTAACAGATTTTCTTGACTGTGGTTTAGTTCTCGTAAAGATGCATAGGTCGGCGACTGCTTTCTTCGTAACGATTGTCGTTTCGCATCAGGTGCTGTTATCTGTATGCGTGCTTTGATCGTGCTTGTGGAGCTGCCTGAGCTGTCTGATCCCAGCGATGTGGTGGAGATTCTGCTCGCAACTGTTCGGCATGTGTAGAAAGAGCAATCCGAGAACGGTGTTTCTGATCTCAGAACTTTGGGAGTAGGAGATCGTTCGTGCCGATAAGTCTTATCTGATCCATGGAAGAAGAGGCATAATGAGCAGTGATGGTCGACTTCGGAGAGATTGTCGGAGATCAGGCGCAGGCACACAGCTGGAGAGTGTTCCATGGTAATCGTAGGTAACGTGCCCTAGTGTGAACGTGGAGTGGCAACGGGTACCTGAATAACGAGAGACAAGAAGTGAAAGTATACAACCACGAGAGGTTGGGAAGTGGACCGTTGCATGTGAGGTGGGAGGTGGCAGGTATATCTATGAGTATGTAAGCTCGTCACAACATTTAGCTCGTGATGTCGTGGTCGCGACAGGGAAAATTTCAAGCGTGCTACGCTTCGATCCAGGCTAGAAACACTACAGGCCGGCTGATATGGTCGCATAGCCTGGTCTGCAATCCCATGGTATACAATACAGGATACGGGTGCCACAGCAGAGTGGCGGGAGAAATACACCATCCTTGCCCATCAGCCTGCAGCCAAGCATAGGCTATTGATATGCTTCTTTGGCGAGTGCTGATCAGCTTGACATCCCAAGTCCAGGTTCTGGAAGATGAGAGTAACGCAGAAGAGCGAGTGTCCTTGTTCGTAGTCAGACACACCGCATGGCGATGGGAATACGAGAGTGGCTGCTCGCTGACCACACAGGATTTCAGCTGGAGCTGTGCAAGGTCACGCCGTCAGAAAGCCAAATTGTCCATATCGCCCGATACGATCTGTCGATTACCAAATCTGGCAGCAATAGAGAGAAATTGATGCATGACGCTGATGATCTGCAACTTTCGTGGATGGCAAGTCCTGCTGGTGTGAGTGTGAAGAGTAAGAGGTTGGCGGTGATTGAAGATGGCTGGGAAGGGCGGGCGACATCTCCGGCAGGGATCTCGGTCTTGGCATTTTGCTCAGCAACATCGCTTCCCTTTCATTGTGTTTCGATTCCAGATAGACATCATACATCTCGAAAGCCTCGCCAGCACCGCTCTGTGGACTCGAAAGATGGAGGCAATAACCTGCCATGGCTGCGGAGAAAAGGCTCGTTTCCTCTCGCCGGAGTACTCGCATGCCCAATACACGACATTGGCGGTGGCATACGAAGAAATGTCCCCAGGAGGGCAGCGGTAGCAATTACTCCTGCCGCCCGGAAGAACGATGGACAGTCACTTGGGGATACTGCTTCTCCTGAGGGGACCAGAGCCATATTCATGATGACCGACGCTCTTGATTCTGTATATCTGGAAGAGGACGGAAACCTTTCTGGGCGCAAGACACTGCACATGAATCGTTGTCTACAAGACGGGATATGTTCGGAGAAGCGCAAGACTTCTCGAGACCTTGAGCTGAGGGAGCATTTGGTGCAACCATCAATGCCTGTACTAAGGGCAGCGGTACAATGCGACGGAAAGCTCGAAGCTGCAAGCACGCTTTCGGACAACATGCAAAATTACAGTATATGAGGAGCTAAGTACCTTATGATGTTGACTACATGTGAGTGAATTCTCTCCTAGGCTAGAAGAATCGCTTGGTGAATTCCAGACGATGCAACTACGTTCATTCACGCGAGCAGCAGGCAACACTCACGTCTACCGTGAAGTTCGTAACCTTTCTTTAAGAAGTTAATTTACACCTCGAAACACCACACACACAGCCGGAGTTCGTTAAACCATGATGCCTAGATACGAGCTCGTCACATACAGCTGCCTTCACTTCACCATCTACTCAGTATCTGACACACCTTCGCCAGTCCCCGACGACCATACACTTTTCGGACTCTGGACCAAGCCGACTGTCAAACATCGGCACAACAACTGGCGATGTTCGCGCTCCGAATGCCAGAACATTCAAGACTGGCCGACTCGAATCGACGCTGCGGTCAAGAATATTAGACAGTACCTCGAGTCGACATCGGAGCAGTACGAAACCGTGGGCTACGAATATCATGGCATTCATAGAGCGATCAAAGCACATTGGTCGCACCCGGACATCAAGTACATTTCATTAGCACACGAGCAGTTCGGCATCCACGTTTGCGACTGGTACGAAGACCCCTTCTTCGATCGGTGGCACGAAATATGCGAGCTGCTTGCAGAGGTTCAACGCTTTGTCGACAAAGGACTCGATGGCAGCGCTATTGTGTCAATCACCAACAGGATCAACAAGTGTCGAGGACTCATTGGTCGCGTTGAGCGGGAGATGCAGAAGCTCATGCTGGGTGTCAAGAAGCTGAAGCAGTATGAGGAGACTTACGGGGCGTGGGCTACAAGTGTACTGAAGCCAGCGAGCGCCAAGAAGAAGGAGGGCGAAATGCGTCCCATGGCAATGATGGCCTCAATCGTGTTCGAGAAGTGGATCAAAAGACAGGCAGGGTTTCTCGAGTACTTCGAATTACGCGATGAGGACAGGGCTGACGATTGAATGAGACTCTATCACCTTCCACTATCGACTCTGCTATACCAACTCAATACAGCAGCTGCTTCAGCACATCCGGCGAGTTCAGAAATCCACATCTTTCGCGCAGCTTCTGCGAGCTCAAAACCTCGCGCGCCCTCTCGCTACCTTCAGAGCCACTATAGCCCGAATTTGGCCCACCGATTGTATAGACACCGTAATTGGTCGAATCCTCACCATATTCTCCCTTTTCCCACCCCTGCAAAGTCAGACTACCATTCACCGAAGGATGCCCAAGAGCAACGAAAGAACTCCACGACCTCGACTCCGCCCACTGCAGCGCAATATCCGAAAGCGTTGGTTTCGGCTCGAAGCCATACATAAAATAATGGCTGAAGTTACCGAACACGTACGCGAGCTCAGACGTATGGACAACTCCATAGCCATGATATCCTCTAGAATGAAGAATAGGTTCCAAAATACTCTGATTCTGGTTATAGTAGTAAACATTATTTCCCTTCCTGGCCAGAGCTTCTCCGATTAAGAAAGGCTGGCAGACGAAGCCGATATCGCGGAACAAGCGGCTTCCTCGATAGAATGATGCTGGTTGTTGAATTGATCCATTCAGGAAGAAGGTACTGTGGAAGTCTGATGCAGGGTATAGATCTTCGAGTCTGGCAATGTTTGATGAGTTGAGACCTGGGAGCGCGTCGAGTAGCATTTGGTGGACATCGCTGTCGTTTTGGAGAGGCGTGTTTGCGACGATGATATCGGCGTCATCCTCGCACCAACCGATGATGGTTGAGACATTGCTGAAGCGCCCCGTGGCTATCAGCTCGGTGGGTGCAGCTGGGAAGAAATCTCCGTCCACGCTTGGGAGCCATTCATCGCCGAAGTTCGCGCTGGCGTCGCTTTTGTATGTGTCGATCTGCGCCTGCAACAATTCTTCCAAACTTAGTCCGCGAAGACAAGCTAATGTCGCATTCGATTGCAGATCTGTCGAATCGCAGCCTGTCGCTCTCGCTACACGGCTCATAGCATCTCTCGTCAGGTTGCCAGTAACGCCAGCTTCTATCACTTGGCTCTGAGCAATGGCTTGCTGGAACGGAGCTCCTTTACTTCCTCCATAGGCAAGCATCTGCCAACCCATCGAAGCGCCTCCGGACGACTGGCCATGAATCGTAATCTTCGAAGGATCACCACCGAAAGCTGCGATGTTCTTTGAGACCCATTCAACAGCAAGCCGTTGATCACGTAGCCCTGCATTCTCCGATCCTTCTGCTCTAAGGGCTTCCGACTTCGCGAAACCAAAGATTCCAAGACGATAGTTGACCGCAACGTGGATAATAGGATGTCCATTCGTGATCGAGTTCAGTATGAGACCTCCAGGCTGACTTATCGGCTCGTCTTTGCTACTTGAGACGAAGCTTCCACCGTGGATGTAGACCAATACAGGAGGTCTGGATCTCGCTGTCGTGCCATTCGGTCTGGCGATGTTCAAGCGAAGGCAATCTTCTGAGACTTCTGTGATATTTTGCAGATAGAGTAGAAGACTCGCAGGATCCGTCTTTTGAGGACATGCAAGACCGCCTGTTGTGGCATTGATGGCAAGGTCTTGTGGAACGTATGGGACAGGAGGCTTGAATCTGTTTGATCCTCCGGTATCATGAGCATATTGAACTCCGAGAAATTCTTCGACTTGGTCTCGGTAAAAGCCAAGGTAGGTTGTGCCATTGACTGTTGCAGTGACAGCAGTGCAACACGCTGTGTGTAGTGCTATCGACAGTATGACAGATTTGTATCTCATGTTGATTTGGTGTACACTGGAGTGTCGGTGTGAACGACCGAGCACCTTTTAAAGTGTAGACACTGGAGTCACAGCTAGCGCATGCTGCAGGTCGTTTAGGCGACTCGGATAGGCAAGCTTTGTCAAGCTGCGGCTGATAAAGTTTATCATGCTGGTCGCGGCGGCCAAGGTGGTTGCGCAGGATCGTCAAAGTAGCTGTGAGTCGTTGTGGGTAGACTGCATGCCATTTTCGTGGTGCAGTTCTTGCTGAATATGTGCAGCCATACATGCTAGTTGTCCTCAAAGTAGCGAATGCTTCTCCAGAGCCTGCGACCCTGGCAAGAGGCGAATGCACAGCTCGTATGTCGTGGATCCCATTCCACCCGTTGCAATATCATGCATGATAGGCAGCGAGCTTGAGCAGTGCTGCTGGTGTACGTAGTCTTGCTCATTGACAAAGTGACCGGATGATCATGCTCTCGAGCATTTTGAGAAGCTCATGCCCACTCTGGCTTGTAACGTGCTATGCTTTGCAACTATCATCAGTGTTGATTGGGCAAGCGTCCGTGGAATTCACCTTTGATGTTCTTCAAAATGTTCAGCATCCACGGTAGCTTGCGAGCAAGTGAGGGCAAAAGAGCTTCAGTGAGGACCGTGCGCCAGTCTTCACTTTCACTTTGTGTGCCGTTACCTGAGGTCAAAATGTTTGTCTTCATCCGTCAACGATTTCTTTACGAACATCGTTTTCCAGAACGACTTCTCGTGCAGCGCTTTCCCTTCAATGACCATGGCTACAGCATCACAGAAAGTGTTCGGAATCGTCGAGCTTCTTGAAGAAGTGCTCGGCGACCTCGACATTAAGACTCTTCTTCACGCCCAAAGAGTCTGCAGACAGTGGCGCGAAGTGGTGACAGACTCGAAGCGACTGCGTCAGCAGGTCCGGTTCGAGACTCAAGAGCCACCAGTCGAGGGAGTGCAATCGCAAGTTTTGGGTGAGTTTATCTGTGTTGTTCAGTGCGTTCATCTGCTGACGGCTTCGATGCAGCAAACATCGGCGCCATCGTTCATCTGAATCCATTGGCATTCATCATCCCCGATACTGTCGCCCGAGGTACAGTCCAGTCCTCAGAATTCGAGAAGTGGCAGCTTCCGCGAGCAAGCCATTGGCACATGCAAGTGTCGCATCCAGGTGCTCGCCGCGTTGAGCTCAGCTACATGGTTGTGTCTGAAGGTCAGGTGGGACATAGTGTACTGCCGGCTCGCCACGCTGCCACTCAAATTGTTGAGAACAAATATGGTAATGTCACCATAGGCGAGCTCGTGAGAGCGCTGGTGACCATGGGACGCTCGTCTGCACACGATTGATGGGCGCGGACGAGGATAAGGGTGGCGAGACTGAGCATTGATGTCAAGGGCGATGACTGGATTTGTGTCTGACCGATATGCCCTCGGGGAGGACGTCGCTCGTTTGGAAATGGTGAAGTGATCAAAAGCGGTATCGAGGAAAGCCATGTCCCTGGTGATCACTATCTCGAATTTGACGAGCGTTCTCAAATTAGACCTTCAATTGAGACATTTGGCTTCTTGTTCGATGTCCGTGGAGTTCTGAAGCGGATGAAGTGAAGGCTTTCGCTCTTGCCATCTGAGGATCGGAAACAATGCCAAGAAACTTCCGGCTACCTCATTTTTCTTTTGCTTGTCATCCAGCTAGACGGGTTCATCACATCAACATTGGCAGAGCATCTCGGCGACAATGGCGACCGCAGTGGCGCGCGCGTTCGGCACGGTCGAATTGTTCGAAATGATAGTCACACCGCTTGACGTTGAGGACCTCCTTCGAGCTCAGCAGGTTTGCAAGTGGTGGCGCGAGGTAGTTGCACAATCAGAGCCTCTGCAGCAAAAGCTTCGCTTCGAGGTGGCATCTCTAGATCCGAAGAAGGCCACTACAATGAGTAAGTGTTTTAGTCTGCAATGCTGCAAGTCCATTCTCCTAACCAGCTTCGCGCAGGACGTGCGACTCAACCGTGGTCGACAGACAGCGATTCAGAGGATGACGTGAAGGCGGCTATTCTTATCAACCCTCGCATCAAGCCATTGTTGAGAAACGCTCTGATACCTCGCTACGCCAACATAGCACAGCCCTTCAAGCTCGAGAAATGGCTGCTGTCGAATGCGAGCCACCGACGGATGAAGATATCCTACCCTGGTGTCCGACGCGCCTTAATCTGGGTGGAGCACAAAGCTGGCATGGAGGTCTATTCCGAATTGAAATGCTTCCGTGCCAGCCAACATCATATCACGATTGGTGATCTCGTTGATGCGCTGGAGCCGATGGTGAAGAAGCACGAGCGCAGCTGGGGAGAAGTCCGGTTGCTCTACGTCAGGTACCGCGCCTCTGTGAAGAAGTGATCGCAACACGGCAGAATATCAGTGATGGGCAGTGGGCTTCGAACTTGTCGAGGAGGAGGACACAAAGGAGTGAGCAGGCCGGAAATGTCGTGCCCGCTCCGTTTCGAACCCATAGCCCTGCCTATCAGAATTGAAAAAGTCAGCCTTCAGATCATCAAAAAAGACACCTTCCTCATCTTCATCTGAGCGCACCGTTCTCATGCAAAAGAATCGATCTGAATTTGACCAACGGAACAGCAAAACGAAAACTCCCCAACCCTTTGATTGAGAAGGAAGCGAAATTCCTCTTTCGTCATCACTTGGAAGTGAATCAGCAGTTAGCAGAATTTTGACTTAATCATCAGACGCCTTAACCAATGCGCCATTTTGGACTTTTACATTGGATGATCTAATTGGAAGTAAAGAGATTTGTGACGTTGATGCAGTTTAACGAGTGGTGCACGTACCTTTCTCAACGGCGGCGGGGTGTCGAGCTGCAGGTGGTGGATGATGTCGTTGCCGTTGATGCCGTCGTAGTCTCTCGTGTGTCGTAGAAGGATTGTCCGCGCCGCTGCGGTGTTGATAGGTGTGAGAATTGTGGTGGGCTCGACGTTTGCTGCAGTGGGTCCGCCGTCCATGCTTTTCCTTGTCCAGCGCTTCACTTCCGCCTCGCACATCTCTTCTTTATAGAGCTCGCTCGATCTCCAATCCTGGCTAGCTTTCCCTCGCGCCGCGACTCATCAGCAAAATGGCACAGCCCGCAGCACATGCAGTGCTCAACACTGTTGAGTTACTGGAAGCTATCTTATTGAACGTCGATACCAAGACGTTACTTCTCAGCCAACGTACATGCAAGACATGGCAGAAGGTCATCGCCGCCTCGATTCTCCTGCAGGAGGTTCTCTTCTTCCGACCAGCGCCAGAGTCATTGCCACCTGATGATGCAGCCACCGGTGATGCCAAGCCTGATGCCGCCAACCCTGTTGCTGCCAATGCCGACACTGTCAACGCAGGTGACGCCGACAGAGGACCGATCTTCAACCCACTGGCACGCAAGGCCTTCCAGCTGCGCAAGCTCAAGCCAGGCCAGCCTAACACCAAGGTCAAAGGCCAATCAAAGGAGTATGTCAATCCCTGGATCGCTGGCTCCTTCCGCCGCATGTACGTTACTCAACCTCCTGCTCATGAGGTGTCAATATGGACATGTCACAGCGGTACTTGCCCAGGCGACGAGACTATTGTTGCCAGAGGTGGTGAGCATGTGACCATCGGAGACATCCTGGACAAGCTTGAGAAGCTGTCAGGCGGGAAGCCTCATAAGGCGAGGGCAACGGTCGTATCAGCGTTGGTGGGAGAGAGATTCGCGTTCAAATCTGGACCGGCCGACATCCACCATGGTACGAGAAACCCAAGATTGCGAGTGGACTTTACAGCCGCATGTAGGCGTGAGAAGGAGCCTCAATGTACAGGAAAGTACGACCGCTCAAATAAGCCTTTTCAATACGGTTAGGCATCGGGACTGAGAGGAAAAGCGGGCGCTACTTACACAGCATATCCGCCGCCTCAAAAGCGCCTTTGACTTCTAGAGCAAGTCTAGCACGTCAAAGATGGCGCCAATGTATCGAACGTCCAAATCGTCCCACCCCAGCCTTTGCAGCGCTTTGCGCTTAGACACCAGGTCCAGCACAGTCCGTATGACACCGCTGCATCGCAAATCCAAGCATGACACCTCACCCAACCATGTCTCAAATTCAACCTCAAAACTTCTTGATTATCTCTTTCTTCACCTCAGCCCATCGTCCCTTTTCAACCACCCGCCTGCTTCTTCTCCCACTCCTCCGGAGTAAAACACTTAGGCGTCCAAGCATGTATAGCCGCAATCTCTTGTTTCAGCGTATTATTCACAAGTCGATGTCTCGCAAGCGTCGTCTTTTTCGAAAACTGTGGTGATACGATGATTGCTTCGAACATTTGTCCGCAGCCGCCTAATAAATACGAGCGCAGCGGGTTAGCAAAGCTCTCTCTTTAATTCAGTTGTCCTTGTAGTGGATAGCTTCGCTTCGCTCCGCTATGCTCGACTTACCTGACAAATCCGCAATATCTACATGTACGGCATCGAGTTTTTCTCGTAGTGTTTGAGTGAGAGTTTCGGGTGTGATGCCTGTTGAGGCTTGGGTTTGTTCGGCTTCGAGGTCTGTTCGAGCGCTCATTTTGAAAGATGTGTGGTGGGGTTAGAGGGTGTGTGATCGTTGAGGGATGGTGTTCTTTGGATCAGATTACAACATGAAGTTTGGAAATCAGATCCGAAAGTCGGCAGGTATCGGAGCTGGGTTCGTGCCTGGTTCTTGTCACATGCGCCAAGGGTTGCTGAGAAAGTGATTGACAGTGCAAGTGTTTGACCTGAGTCTGGGGGTATATCGTCAGTCACATGCCCTAGGGAAAAGAAGTGACATGACAAGTAATTTCTGGCAGTGACAAGGTATCACACGTGAAATCAAAGGATTATACACCACATTTTGTGGGAGACTATCACTTTGCCTGGATCCTCTATTGCAGGGCCCTGGTCCTGTCTGTACGGGCTGTGAAGCATTTCCGTTCTCCCATCTGTTGCGCCACCATCCTCAACTCCTCTTCAGCTCCGGTCCTTCCCGCCAGTTCCATCATAACTCCGCCTTCGAGATCATAATCCCATAAGGATCCCTGTCCACCTCACTGACATGAATCTCCGAACTCGCATCCTCCAAAACTTCAAGATAATCCTCACTAATCCCATCCCTCTGCTTCTCCTCACTCCTAACCTTCTCCCACTCCTTCTTGACCTCCCTCTCCAACTGCCCTTTAAGAACACTATGCAAGAACCCACGTTCCGTATTCGAATGGAACAAGCATATCACACTCTTGCCCTTCTCGATCGCCGCCAAAGCTTCGTGATGCGATAGCTCGCCCGTGAAATATAGATCTACGTCCTCGCCATTTTTCTCAGCTTGCGAGAAGAGACCACCTCCGGAGCCGGCACAGAGTGCGATGCTGGAGATAGAGATGTCGCTGGCTTGTTTGCCTTGTGGTACTGCGAGTTGAAAACCTTTCGGCTGTCCCATGCCTAGTCCAATGCGATCAATGATTTCGATGAGTGGGACTGGTTCTGCGAGACGGATTATGCGACCCATGCCTGCGCCTGGATATCCTTCGACCGAGGTCTTGGTGATCGGGTAGCGTTTGTGCTGGTGATTGCCCAAGTTGAGCGCTCGTTCTCGGAGGGAGAGTTGAGATGGATGATGTTGGAGCATGTATGTTGGTCGCTTCACGTCCCCCTCCGCAGGGGTACCGGTATCCACAGGCGTACCCTTCTCTGGTGACGGCTCGCTGCCTCCATCTTCGAGACCCTCGAGCTCGGTCGGGTCCGTTGGTGTTCCTGTCACGATGTCTGCTAACCAATCTCCAAGGCCGCCTCTTGCGCAGTCCACAGCGGTATGCGGGCTGTAAACGCTGATGCCTTCTGCTGCTAATCGAAGCAAAGACTGCTGTTGTGTGTCTCCCAATGTCAAGCTCTTGAGTCCTCTGAAGATGATCGGATCTACGCTTCACATATGGTCAGGTTAGTCTTCAATGCTGAGGGGTTCTTGCACGCACGATAGGCTATGACGATGGAATCTTGTCGCTCAATGGCTTCATCCGCGACGGCTTTCGTGAGGTCTATCGTGAGCAAGACCGAGTTCATCTGGCGACGGAGGGGATCAAATGGTGCTTCGAGCAGTACTACAAAATGTGAGCTTTGGCTGAACGCTCACTGCTCGATCTACTTACGCCCAGTGTTGTCGAAGCTCTTATCCGCCAATGCCTCTGGGTATCTCGTCTCCGTCAGTGCATCTTCACGACTCTTTCCCGTTCTGATTGCGACTCACAACTTGCGCATGGCATTTACCACAGCCCTCGAGTAGGGCGACGCCACCGCTGGAGAAGCCATTCTGTTCACACTTCTTCGAATTGTAGTCGCAAACATACAGAATCAAGTTACACAAGACCAAACAACGAATCGACCACGAAAACCAAGCTTGCTGGTTAAAGTTTCAAGAGCTCCCTGCCGACGTCACCACGCTCCCGAGATTCTGCCGTTGCGTGGGAAGGATGCAGCCTTACTATCAATCTTCAACTTCAACAGACCTCATCGACCATGCATATGCTTGAGATATTAGAGTTGGATCAGGAAAGCTTGAACACTAGGGATCATGGCTGAGATTTCACAAACGGCAAATGAGCAAGAATCTCCAGCTGCTTCCGCATCCACTTCCCCAGGACAGCACTCATGGATTCACTAAATCCTCCTCTCAACAGGCTTCCACACAATCCTCTCCTCCCGCCTCGACATCAAACTCATCCTCTGTCAACGCTTCATCCGAATCTTCGCCTTCGGTCTCGTCTCCCTCTTACTCCCCGCCTACCTTCACGCTCTCGGCCATACCTCAACAAAAATCGGAATCTTCTTTGGCTTGACCCTTCTAGGAGATCTGGTCATCGTAATGATATTAACACAAATCGCAGACGAAATAGGAAGGAAGAAAATCTTGATTTTTGGATCTGTGATGATGACGTTTTCTGGAATCTGCTTTACGATCACTGAGAATTATTGGGTGTTGCTGGGAGCGGCGGTTTTGGGGGTTGTTAGTCCGAGGTGAGTGAAAGAAAACATGGATCTGAGGGAGAAAAGGATGGGGCTGATTGGGTTGTCCAAGTGCGACTGAAGTTGGACCGTTTAAAGCTATTGAGGAGTCTGCGATTTTTACGGTTGTGACGGAGAATATCGTTGATGTGTTGTCTTGGTATGGGACTGCGGAATTTGCGTCTGTTGCGGCTGGTTTGGCTGTCAGTGGTGGGATTATGAATCAGTTGACTGTCGTGCGAGGCTGGAATTTTGTGTCTGCTTGTCGTGTTGTATTTGTCGTGTATGCTGCAATTGGTGTAGTGAAGATCGTGCTGTCCGCTTGTATGAGTGAACGTATCGAAGCTTGGCATGACTTGACTCCTGAGGAGCAAGAACAGCGAGGGCGTGAAGCGACTGGTCAAACTACGCGAGACCAGGCTGAGACGGCGGAGCCTGACAACGTCTCACAACGAGCAGATGCAGAGCGAACGCCTCTGCTACCATCCACCGTGCCGAAGCTTGTCGCATTGGAGAGCAAGAGATCAAGTATACGAGCGAAAATCTCCAAAGGACTTCTCAACTCCGTCTTCAGCCTCAATCGCCCGGAGAGACGGTTGATGTACAAGCTGCTCCCGCTCATGGGCACTGACTCCTGTGCCGTCGGCATGTCTTCAGTGCAAGTCACTCCTCCCGGTTGGAGTCATTCCTATCGGACTAACAGCTCTCAGACCATGGCAAACCTACTTCGTCCGCACGAAGTTCAACGTCTCAGACGGTCCCCTCGGGTTGATTTTCTTCTTCGCAAACATTGTCGGTGCTTGCGGCACAATTTCCTCCAATGCTCTTGCTCGACAAATGGGCAATCTCGTTGTATGTCAGCCATACATTTCATCAGTCTAGATAGAGCTGACTATATCTCAGACAGTAGCGACGACATACATCCCTGCAGGAATCTTCATCGCCCTATTTGGGGTACCAAGGAACATACAATGGATGCTTGTCGTGGTGCTCGCTCAGTCTTTCCTTGAGCCAATCTACATCGCCCCTAGAAATGCATTTATTGGTCGTGTCATCAACAAGAAGAAACGGACTGCCATATTCGGTATCATCAATATGATAAAAGTCGTGACGAATGCGACTGGGTCATTCCTCACTGGCGTTTGGGCTGACAGAGGTTTCTTCTGGCTGGCGTTCGCTGTCGCGGGCTGCTTGAAAGTGGTCTATTGCCTTGCATTCTTGTACACTTTCTTGGCTGTCGATCGAAGAATGGAGAAAGAGGTCAGGCAGAAGAAGCTGGAGGAAGAAGAGCAAAGGGAAGCTGACAATAGAGCAACATCGTAGCCTGGTGCATGTTCCTTATTCGTCTTGCATCTACTGTGCGTTTCTTTCCAGCTTTTCGCCTGCGTTTGCAACCTGGTGCATACCATCCACGACTTTCCAATTCGCGATGGTTGAGCAATGCTCGTTCGCAAGCGCGGCTGACCGATCTCGTAGAGAGCAAGACACAAGCCAGACCTGCTGAGGCTGGACTGCGATCTCGGTGAGGCCGACTATCGCTCAAGATATCAGTGGTAATATGCCGACACGGCTCTAGTCTCGCAGCGAAAGGCACGATGGACGACTAGTGCAATGGTTTGTAAAGCTTGTATCGACCGCAGTCTGTGCTGTGTTCTGGAAGGAATCGCGCTGCGCCTCGATGCCAATGCAAGTCTGAAGTCGACCCTGTTAACAAGAAGAGAGCGTGACCATGGTCCAAGAAGGGCGGTGAGGGTAAGGAAGCAGACTTTTCCGCTTATACCTGGTTGTTCAGTTCTCTGTCGATGTTGCTGTCCCTGAGCAGTTTTAGGGACGCCTGAGGATCTTCGAACCTTATCATGATTAAGGTCGACCCGTGAAAGTTCGTGTCGTGCAATAGCGCGATGCACGTGTCCAGACGCGTCATCTTGGGTGGCTGCCGACCGCTGACGTATAGAACCAACCAGTGTTGACAAACTTCCTCATCATTCGTGGAACCGGCATTAATCCGCGTCTTTCGAGAACTGGATGAGATGCGAGATGCGACGGCGGTGCATGTGACCGTTCATGCCCGTAATGCTGATATGAGCGTTCGAAATGGCGTCCGATTGGGCTCTCGAACGAGGCTGCTTCTTTTGTGGGCTGCTCGTTTGGTGACAGATCGGGCTTTTTCGCGTGAGAGTCGCGGTGTAAGTGGATCTTTAGCGAGGTGACATTAGCATGCGCTCTGTTTGGCTTCCATGGATTACGTGCAGTGTGATGTGCATGATTAAGATTATTCCGCAGCAGTCTATCCCCACCAAAATTACGCCACCGCTATGCGAGAAAAGAAGACGGGTATAGTGCTATGATTGCGGCTTGAAGCAATATGCAGGGGAGCCTCACGGTGTCATGCGACTGAGATCCTGCCATGCAGGTAGCCGCGGTTTCAGGCTGACCACATAGGTCAGGCGGTCAGTGAACAGATGGCTGAGAACAGCCTGCAGCGCAGGAATGGCCCCAAAAATGAAGCCTCCAATGGGGAATGTCGCAACCTCAAAGAGTCCAGCGAACTGGAAGATTGATGGAGTGAAGCCATCGTTATCCTCCATGTATTCCAACATGCCAGCCTGACCCATCTCTTCCCGACGCAGGCCCACGCAAAGCTTGTGGTAGCGATCGTACAGGTAGAAGAATGTCAGCATTGTGCTGAATCCGACCAGGCGACAGAAGCCGGAAAAGTCCAAAGCCATTTTGAAAGCTGTTGGAATTAAGAAGCTGGGGTACACGAAGGTGTAGATTCCTGAAATGACCAGAATTGTGCAGAGGTGAATTGGCAGGAAATGTGCCTCAAAAAGTCGGTGGTAGAGCGTGTACACCTTGTACCAGTCAATCGGCTTTGGTGGCGCATAGTCATCGTCGGCGAGTTTGGGAATCAGTGACTTGTGTAATCCGGTGCTGGTGTAGAATGCGGTCCAATTCGAGCTAGAAAGGTCAGTTCTGAGCACACTCGCACAATGAGAAGAGATCATGACGTACTTTGGTGCGCTCAAGGGGAATTCTGCTCGCCCTCGAGATGCCTTCTTGTGCCTTTGTACCATGCTCACTGTCTCCCGAATGGAATACCCAGTGTCCAGAGAACCCCACATGTGTCGCAGAGCCTGCTTGTAGCGTGCTTGCAGACCTGTGAAAAAGCCCAGAATGCCTTGTTGATAGCTTCCTGTAACGTTGCACTGACTCGCTGCAGCGTACACAACCTGCACGTTCAAGTTGCCGGAAAGTGCGAAGAAGCACTTCAGGTACATATGCATGTCCTCTCCGATTGCTCCAGGACCAGTATCCCAGCCTCCAACGTGCTCGACCAGAGTCATTGGTAGGGAGTAGACTGATGTTGGAATGCATACAGTAGATCCGGCGTATAGGCTGGAAAGGCCTGCTCCAGCCCACATCATGTCGGCAGTTCGTACGAACAGCGGGACATGGTGGAGGTTGCGATCGAAGACCAAAGGCGGCACGTAGATCGTTGTCTCGTTCGTCTCGGCATGTTCAACGTGCATCTTGGCGATTTGAGTAAAGTAACGCGAGGACAGGTGAGTATCAGCTTGAGCAGTGTCAGTAATCATCAGTCGGACAATGCGCAGGGCACCTACCATCCATGACAGTGAAGATTGTGTTCTGCTTCACAGCATCGTCGGTGTAGTCTTTCATGGCCTGCTTAGCTGCCCAAGCTTCATTACTACTTTTTCCCTGTGCCTCGCCGGGAATATTTGAAGGATGGACAGTGTAGCTCATGCGAAGGAAAGACTTGTCGAACATCTTGGTCAAATCCATTGCTTTGGATGCGGAGTTCTCCTCTTTCTGTTCCATGGCAAGGTAGAGCTGGAGTTCGTTAGTCTGAACAATCTTTAGAAGCTCTAATGCAGCTTAATTGCAACTATGAGCTGTTTCTGCTCGCTGCACTCACATGGTAGCTTAATCGAGCTTGCGTGTGAGCGGCCAACACCCTCAGAGTCTCCTCAAGCGTTGACATGTCCTCCTTGTATGCCGGCAGGATGATAATGAACAACGGCACTGGGTGTCCAACTTCCTCATGTTTCTCCGTCTTCACGCTCTGCGACCTTCCTCTTGACCTGATAGGCGTTTCTACAATCGCCTCCCTCATCTTCTTCAAAACATCTCGCATGGCCCAGCATACTCGCAGCGGGAAGGCTATCGATAGAAGGTGGAGGAGGACGGTGTAGCCGCTGAGGATGAGCTGTGGAACGGTAGCTTCTCCATTGTGTTTGCCCGGTGTACCCTTGCCGAAGGGCGAGATGAGGAAGGAGAGGACCAGGAGAATGCCCACAGCTATGCAGCTGAACGCTGGAATGCATCTCGTCGCCCACACGTAGGTGCTCGCCATGGCCGAAGGTTCCAGGGAGATATATTCTTGGAGAATTCTAAGTCAAACACATTCGAGAGAGTCAAAAGCGAAAACAGCGAAGCTCGAGCTGTCCCGCGGCTAGAGAAAGGGTGTGCTGCAGGTGGCCTGGTGAGGGCTCATGAAAAAGTTGGAGTTCCCCAGGGCAGCTGTTGATCGTTCGCGCAGGGCCTCCGAGTGCTGCACGTGTGGGTAGATGCCGCGCCGGGCGTGTTAGATTCCTTAGCACTGGTTGGTCGAATGTTATACAGCAGGTGATGCACCAAGTGCTGTGCCAGGTCGCTAGATAGGAGTGCGATCAGCAGCAATTGACAGATTGGCAGCACAAACCGCTTCGAGGAATGGACCTGCTGGTACTGTAGTTAGAGGTCCAAATCTTTGATCAGAGGGACCTTGGCGGGCTGACCTGCCGTCGGGAGGAAGCCGACACCGCGATCAGCTCGTTTGGTAGCAATTAGAGCAAAGCCCTGCCGCCGTACCTCTCGGCGAGCACAGCCTCCCTGGACACGCTATGAAAGCGTCTCAGGTGTATAGAGTTCCAAGGACGTAGCATTGTGAAGTGTTTCGCAGCTTCGTCGCTGTCCAGTCAGGACTGTGAGCTTGTGAAGAACGTCTGCCTTGCCTCGCGCCTCGATCTATCCCTTGGTCGGCTGAGATGAGCTTGTTGGCTGTGTGGCGGCGAGATCACCTTCTCACAATGCTGAGCCTCTGCAGAAGTAGGACATATAAACGTATATGTCCTTCACAAGATAGACGGCGACAGACGGCGAAGTTCCAGTAGTCTGTGAGAGTCCGGAAGCGAGAGCTCTCGCATTGCACCGATCAGTGATCACTCGCACGCAATCAAAAAAGCCAAGGATCGTGCTCTCAAGAGGGGCCAGTGCTTGAGCTGAAGAGGACAGAAATGAAACAGTACAACGCCACAAGAAGCTCCGTCAAAGTGAGGATGTGTGCAGTGGATGAAGTGATGTTTTGAAGAGTGGACTTTGAGAATATACAGGCACGCGAGGCAATGCACAACACGAAGCTGACATTCGTCGACCGGGACGCGGCTGTCCTCTCCATCCGATTGCACAGCGAACGGGACTTGGGATGGGAGTCGGTAAATCATTACTGATGAAGCACCAGACGAGCCACCAGTGCTCCGGATGTGTGTTGCTGCACCGAGACAAATAGTCGCATGAGCTCTCAACACGCAAGCAGAACTGGAATGCTATCGCCGTTATCGTCCAAAAGCCGACTGCAGGCTCCGCGGAGAGCTTCCAGGGCTGCGATGAGCACAGAATTCAGCATCAGTGAGAGAATCGTAGTATTATCGTTATGTAGACTTTCACCAAAGAATACATCATAGGGCATAGTTCTGATATACATGTTCTCGCTGCAGGAACCATAACAGAACTGGCTTGAGTTCAGAAACAGAGGATCATCGAAACGCGCCACCAGCCACCGCGTCCACGTGAGCCCAGAGTCGTTCGTCATAGCTAGCCGCCTCGTTCGCCGTTGCCTAGGGCAGTGGGAGCTCATCCAACAAGCTCCGTCTTCCTCTCTACAAACACCTTGCACGCACTCATCACCACCATCACAAACAACCATCTCAATATGAAGGGTGCATTATTGACTTCGGCCCTGGCGGTCGGCGCCCAGGCTGGCGTCCACAAGATGAAGTGAGTATCTGTTCCTGAGCTGTCGCGAGGTGGTTGGGAGAGCAGCGCTGACGGGAGGCAATCATCAGGCTCCAGAAGGTACCCTTGTCGGAACAGCTCGTAAGCTACCACTCATCAGCAGTGTGTCGCGTGCCAGTATGCTGATCATCTCAATAGGAGGGCTTCAACATTGAGGACCAGGTCAAGCACCTCGGCCAGAAGTACATGGGCATTCGCCCCCAGAACCGCATGAGTGAGATGTTCAAGGAGACATCAGTCCATGCGGAGAAGGGACACCCAGTCGCCGTCGACAATTTCCTCAACGCCCAGTACTTCAGCCAGATTGCGATTGGTACACCCCCACAAGAGTTTAAGGTTGTGTTGGACACTGGTAGCTCGAACTTGTGGGTTCCATCTCAGGACTGCGGCAGCATCGCCTGCTACCTGCACTCCAAGTATGACCACGGCGACTCCAGCACATACAAGCAGAATGGCTCCGACTTCGCCATCAGATATGGCTCAGGTAGCCTTGAGGGCTACGTCAGCCAGGATACCGTTCAGATCGGTGACCTCAAGATCAAGAACCAGCTCTTCGCTGAGGCGACCTCTGAGCCAGGTCTTGCGTTCGCATTTGGACGCTTTGACGGTATCTTGGGTCTTGGATACGACACCATCTCTGTCAACGGCATCCCACCACCATTCTACAACATGATTGACCAGGGTCTGCTCGATGAGAAGAAGTTCGCCTTCTACCTTAGCAGCACCGACAACGGTGACGAGTCGGAGGCCATCTTCGGTGGTGTCAACGAGGACCACTACACTGGCAAAATGACCAACATCCCACTCCGCCGCAAGGCCTACTGGGAGGTCGACCTTGATGCCATCACCTTTGGCGAGCAGACTGCTGAGATCGATGCCACCGGTGCCATTCTCGACACAGGCACTTCCCTCATCGCTCTCCCAAGCACTCTAGCCGAGCTCTTGAACAAGGAGATTGGCGCAAAGAAGTCCTACAACGGCCAGTACACCGTAGACTGCAGCAAGCGCGACTCTCTCCCAGACCTTACCTTCACCCTCACCGGCCATAACTTCACCATCGACTCTTACGACTACATCCTCGAGGTACAGGGTAGCTGCATCAGCGCCTTCATGGGTTTTGACATCCCAGAGCCAGCTGGCCCTCTCGCCATCCTCGGCGATGCTTTCCTCCGAAAGTGGTACTCTGTCTACGACCTCGGCAGCAACTCCGTTGGTCTTGCTAAGGCCAAGTAAGGAAGACGACGAATAATGTATGATGGAATGATAATAGCCAGCACATGGCTGCGGTGGAGGAGCAATACCGCGAGCAGAGCCGTGGATAGCATGGAGCGGCGTGGTCAATTGAGATTGTAACTACTAGCTAACGGCACCTAATGTGCGGTGGACGGCTTTTCATAGTGTATCACATACAATCTGCATACCATCACCACAGAACGTCTACATCTGATTTTTCACGACTGGTAGGGGCACGTGTTAAGATCGAGCTCAGACTGCATCATGCCACTCGTACCTGCAGACTGCCTAGGCGCTTTCGAGACCCGATAAGATGAGCGACTTCGTTTTGGAGACCATAAGTTCATCACTTGTTTGCTTTCTCTTCACGATCACTTCGTGTCGTTTATGTGACGTACAGCATCAAGTGCATCGCTTATCAGTTTTTAGCGTAGCCCACGCCTGAATGTACATGTACCTAGGTATATGGCCGTACCGTACTCAGCGTGGTGGTGAGACTCGTGAGATCACATGCGACCCTTGACTTTGCCGAAGAAATTCCAGGGAGCCATCCATCATTGTTCGTGCCTCCCACTGCTGTGCTTTTTGCCAAAGAAACATTCAGCGGGTGAGGACGAACCATCACTCTTAATTATCTATCACCTCATTCGACCGCTAGTCGGCATCGATACTGCCGCGGTCTGCAAGATGGTCCGCCATGTAGCTCTCATGCACAGCACCCGTTGAGATGCGCGCGTTGGCATAGGCAACTGTAGGCAAACCTCGAGCTTGCATGCGTTGCTGTTCGATACGCAAAGCAAGCTGCTTGTGAGTCAACCTCATCGGCAATTGCGTGCAATAAAATATACGATTGCGGAAGTGAAAAGTGATCTCGGCGCATGCGAGACACTAACAACGCGTGACCACAGCTCACGCATCTCGAATCCGAATCGACGAGTGCTTCACTTGCGCAAAGCCGTTGACGGCAACTTCACTCGCCATGGCCTCAGCTTCAGCGTCAACTCCGGCTCTGCGGCGAATCGGACAGACGCAGTCATCGAAATCAGCGGTACGGAAGACAGCTCGAGTGAGAAGTCGTGATCGAAGCATAACGAATATGGATCTACCCGAGAGATTCAAGAACGACGATGATGAAGAAGACGTAGATGACGGCACTGGTGTGAACGAGGATGATGACAATCGACCGATATTTGCACAGCAGTCCATGTACGGCATAATCGCCGCAACACGATCAAAACCAGATTTTCAGACCAGCTTCCAGCCAGACAGCGAAAGTGACAGCGATGACCACGACAGCAGAAGGAGAAGGAGCATGGACGTATTCAAACGACCTAAAGAGAAGGATCCCCAGAATATGAAGGCGAAGTCAGAACCTCAGAAGTCGGCCAAGAAGACTGAGGACAAGTCCATCTCGAAGCATCGCAGGAAATTGTCAGAATCTAAGCTTGTGAGATCTTTCCTGAAGCCGGTTCGAGAGCGTTCAGACTCGCAAGATCACGATCCCATGACGCAGAGCCAGTTCTTGCCGCCTCGAGGCGAAGAAGATGTCGAGACCAGCATGGAACAGGCGCAAGCACTTCGCAGCGAAGCACCCGTCCTGGATCGCAAATTGGAGGCGATGCGAAAAGCTGAGATGCAAGCATCGATTGCATCATCGAGTGGCAGAAATAGCAGGGAAGGCAGGCGGTCCACAGATGACAGAAAGAGGAAGGAGCAGAAACCACTACCGCAAGTCATTGCAGACATCTTCCAGTTCGATGCGCCTGAAGAAGTCGTTGCCGAGTTCCCGTGCTGGTATCTGCAGAATGTGCTCCTTCAAGGCTTCATGTACATCACCAAGAAGCACCTCTGCTTCTACGCCTATCTGCAGAAGAAGACGAATACTACCATCAAGCACGGCCGTTTGGGCAAGCTGGGCAAGCACAGTTATCGCTATCGCACCTATTGGTTTGTTCTCAAAGCCGACAACTTTTCCTACTACAGGGATTCCGCCGAACCTTACTTTCCCCTTGGTCAAGTCGATCTGAGGTTCGCCATCTCGGCTGATCTTGCCGAAGAGAAAGGCGTAGACACCACATACTTCACAATCACAACACCGGAAAGGCTCTATCAATATCAAGCCGATTCTCCCGGAGCGGCAAAAGAGTGGGTGAAGCAGCTTCAGAAATGCATCTTCAGAAGTCATAATGAAGGTGACGCAGTCAAGATCTCCTTGCCAGTGGACAATATCCTGGATGTTGAGAAGTCAAATGTTCTGGAAATGGCAAGCACTATCAAAGTGCGTGTGGTCGATAACGAGGAGACTTTTGCGATCGATGAATACTTCTTTACATTCTTCAACGCTGGAGATGAAGCTGAAGAGGCATTAAGGATTTTGAGTGCAGACAGTCCCGCTAGGAAGTTCATGCTCGATGAAGGGGCAAATCAGCTGCAGGAGACAGAGCTATCTCCTGAGATGCCTCGATCGCAAAGATCTGGATCCCACGAGCTGCCACCGCGAGAGCCTGTACGCTCAATGCTCTCACCTATGTCAGCTGGCGACGGACCAAGTCCACGTCCAAGTGGCGAAGATCGGCGTGCAAGTACGGACTCACGGCGCGGCAGTAGCGACTCTGGAAGGGACAGCTTCGACAGACGATACCGAAGTCTCAGTGGCCAAGGACAGGCTCGCCGCGCATCAAAGTCCCCTATATCACCATCAATACAAGAGTCCTCGGAGAGCTTTGTGACATCTTCCGAGCAGCCAGACTCTTCTTCTCATGAAGATGACGAGCATGCTGTGGATATGTCGGCAAGCCAAATGCTGAGCGATGACCACATGTTCCGAGGTCCTACACTTAGAATGCCTCAGCCTCGTCGCACAGTGTCGGGCATGGCAGCCACACATCTACAGCAAGAGTCTCGAGACTCTTCGCGATCTTCGAGCCAAGAGCCTGTACCTGTACGGGTACAGCCTCCTTCAAGACAGCACACGGAGAAGAGTCTTGGCAGCCGTCGTTCCAATCTGGAGCGTACGAATAGCGCTGGCTCAGGGCGAACAGTCGAAGCAACAGATGACAAGCTAAAGCCATCAGATGCCACAGCACCCAAGCTCATTCGCGGGATCTCCACTCCGCTTCAATACGGCATGACAGTTGCAGGAATGGTTCGATCCTCGAGCAAGCGCATGGGTTCATACCTTAGCAGTAGTCCCAAAACGTACATCGACAAGTGGTCAGACGCAATTGCCGGTGGCAAGCGACAATATATTAGCGAAGAAGGAATGGCACCTGACGACAGAATACACGAACCGGAGGACGGTCTGGATATCGTCGAGCACGAGCGCCGCTTCCGAGAACACTTTGGTCTTCCGTCCACAGAAAAGCTGGTATCTACATTTTATTGCTGGCTGCATAAGACTGTTCCACTCTACGGAAAGATTTATATGGGCACTCGTCGCCTCTGCTTCCGGAGTCTCTGGTATGGCACGAAGACTAAGCTTATCATTCCCTACAAGGATATATTGAATGTCGCGAAACAACGCGGATTTCGATGGGGATATCCTGGTCTGGTCCTAGTCATTCGTGGTTATGAAGAGCTTTTCTTCGACTTTCCTTCAAATGGCCTCCGGGACGACTGCGTAGTGACCGTGCTGAAGAATCTGGAATCCATGGAGACTGTCGCCCAATCTACGCTTCTCACTGAGGAAGAACGACAAGATGCCGAAGATGCCGCTGCCGAAAACGAACTGTTGCGTGACGCTAGAAAGGGCAGTGCTGACCATGACCTTGCAGATGATATCCGATCAGCCATGTCTCCTGTGCTCTACGACGACCCCACTGCTTCTCTGGCCGACTTAAAGCCAAAAAAGTCGTTGCGCATCACCTGTTTGACCATTGGCTCACGTGGCGATGTGCAGCCATACATTGCTTTGTGCAAAGGCTTTCTCGCTGAAGGCCACAAGCCGCGCATCGCGACACATGCAACTTTCAAAGACTGGATTGAAAGGCATGGCATCGAATTTGCAGAAGTCGGAGGTGATCCTGGCGAGTTGATGAGGATTTGTGTGGAGCTGGGCATGTTTACGCCTTCGTTTCTCTACGAAGTCAACACCAAGTTCCGGGGCTGGCTCGACGATTTGCTCCAGTCCGCCTGGAACGCCTGCCAGAACTCTGATTTGCTCATAGAAAGTCCCTCAGCTATGGCCGGCATTCACATTGCAGAAGCACTGCAGATCCCGTACTTCCGAGCATTTAGCATGCCTTGGACTAGGACGAGGACATACCCGCACGCTTTTGCTGTTTCGAATTCTAAAATGGGCGGAGGGTACAACTACATGAGCTACACTCTTTTCGACAATATCTTCTGGCAAACGCAACAGTTCCAGGTCAATCCGTGGCGCCGCAAGACTCTTGGACTACCTCCTACCAGCTACGACAAACTGCAGCAAAACAAGGTGCCATTTCTCTACAACTTCTCGCCGAGCGTAGTCACTCCTCCTCTTGACTTTAGCGACTGGATCAAAGTCACCGGGTATTGGTTCCTTGATGAAGGCACGGACTGGACTCCGCCCAAAGAACTTGCAGCATTTATTCAAAAGGCTCGCGAAGACAACCAGAAACTGGTTTACATAGGCTTCGGCTCTGTCACCGTCTCCGACTCGAGACAGCTTATGCAGCAGGTCGTTGACGCCGTTCTCAAGGCTGATCTACGCTGCATCCTCTCCAAAGGCTGGTCTGACCGCTTCGACAAGAACAAGGATGCACCCGAGCCAGAAATCCCGGATTGCATCTATAAGATTGATGCAGCACCTCACGACTGGCTATTCAAACAAGTTGACGCAGTCGTTCACCACGGTGGTGCTGGCACGACTGGAGCATCACTGAGAGCTGGTGTTCCGACCATCATCAAGCCTTTCTTTGGCGATCAATTCTTCTTCGCAAACCGCGTTGAAGATCTTGGCGTGGGCATGCACTTGAAGAAAGTTACCGCGAATCAGCTTGGCAAAGCACTTTGGATCGCTACACATGACGCTCGCATGCGCACCAAAGCTAGGGTCATTGGAGAGCAGATCCGAAGCGAAGACGGAGTTAAGACTGCTATCAATGCAATCTATCGCGATCTCGACTATGCAAAGAGTTTGATCAAGAAGCATCCTCAGAGGAACAGTACTGACGGCCCGACTGAAGACGAAGAGGACGACTTGACGGAGGAGAACTGGACCTTTGTTGAGAAGGAGCAGGAAGCTGAGATGGCGCGAGATGAAACTGCTGCTATGACCATGCTTGCAACGGAACTCACAGGACAGGGACCTCCGTCACAGAAGGACGCCGGACATGCCCGACAGATGAGTCTGGGCCGTATGGTCATGCGAGATGCAGGTCGCTCATAGTACGAGCGGATTTTGACTACACGCAGCGAGCCACAGCTCGACGGTGGGATTGGCGACGAATGGGAGGAAGTTGAAGTTGGTGGCAGGTTTAGGAGTACTGGAAGGAGGGATACTGCATGAATGGCAATGAGTAATGTCTTCTTTGTATGAATTATGAGAACGAGACTAGGAATAGAGTGTCCTGCATTTTCGGGCAAGGGTCTAGCATGGAGTTCTTTTGGTAGTGGGGATTTGGTGTTGTGGTGGAAGAGAGGGATCGATTTGTAGTTTCATGTCGTGATGAGGGCGATAATAGAATGTTTTTGAATGTGGCGCCCTTTTTGGGTTTGCAAATGTCACTACTGACTCTTTGTCTCCAATGGCCCACTGTTGGAATCCGACTTCCAGATCCGGGACACACAGACTCTTGTCTATTGCTTTGTTCTTTGACAAACAAGAAGAGTGAAGCTTGCAAGACCGAACACCTGCCCAGCAACCATCGACCACCATACAAGCTGAATCGATGCAAGATGTCGATATTCACTACGGCTGTTCATCCTGGAATCCTGGATTGTGATGATCGTGCAGACCATATTCGCATGGTATTGGGCTCTGCAGCAGTTCCTGCAGGAATTCGTCCGAATTGCTCGTCACTAGCATCGCACACTCCGTCCAGCACACATTGGAACCGTTTTCCATGTCCGAAGACACATGCTGTCGCTCATTTTGTGTGTGGCCAATGCGATAATGATACACAGAGCGACCCCTTGATAGTCGACACCGCGACGGCTATCAACCCTGCCACAGGCATCACACCTGTTCAGCAACCACCGCTTTGGGTTGCACCAGGTGGCCCAGGTGCACCGTCAACTTGGAAGGGCTTCCTCACGCGGCTGTGTAGCCAGTGTGAAGGGAGAGAGCAGAGGCGATATCAGTACTACGTCACCAATTGGGGCAATGCAGGCACAGCAAGAGACCGACGTACATTCGGCAATGCTGCTTACGTTGCGCGACATGGTTGGCCTTGGAAAACATGTACATGTCCAGCCACTGCCAATGGACGTCTTGGTCCTTTGCCTGACGGTGGTCACCACCAGCCAAGGCTTTGCATGACGCATCAGAAGGCAGACGTTCAGGCCTTAGTCGATAAGCGGGACACAAATGATCAATTCCTTCGAGACATTGCTCGTGATGTTGACGGATCGACTTGTTGGGCCAGTGGTAGGACGAAACGGAGCCGGTCGCCCAGAAAGCGCTCGACGTATCGTGCTTGCCGTTGTGTAAGTCCTACCAATAATGCCACAATTTGGTTTCACTAATCCATTTCAGGGAGCCGACGTCGATACCGTTGGTAGAGAGGAAGTCTTGCTTTGCATGGCATGCGAAGGTCTTGTCCGCTTGAGAGTGCTTGGTGCTCCACCCCCAGGAGCGATACCAGCCAACACGCCGCCGCCAACCTCTCTTCCACCAGCCGGAACCCCGGCTTCTCGCTATCAGATGCCCTTCAGACCTATGTTGAGAAGGAATAAATATCGCAACAATAGATATCAGAACTGGCAGCTGGGTCGCGATGTGCAGGAGCGATGGATCTGAATTGACTGACGGGAAGGGAACTTCCGCCCTGCAAGTGAAACCAGTGCACGGACCAATTTCGGTATCTTTTTGAAGTTGCACAGCAGCCCGCTGCTTCTCCCTCCTTTAAAGCTCGAACTCTGCCGCGTGTAGTCGATCCTGATTTAGAAGCACCAACCACCAGCGCCAGAACCTCGAGCGTGCTCAGACGTGGGCGCCTTGGGGTGACAATCCGCGCTGAACTCTCTACTGTTGACATCACGAGAGCCACATTCGCATAGCTCTTACCTACAAGACACCGATCCGCGAGCGTGCTTCTGGGCCGCGATCAAGCGCGACAAGATGAAGGAGAAGCTCAGCACTCGGCTCTGTCATTACTGCAAGAAGCGAAAGATCTTGGGTCGCAAGGAATGGCGGAACGTCTGCGACTACTGTGTCCAATGTCTGTCAGGGCCAGGAGCGGGAAAGTATCTATGGCAGGTTATGAGCATTCCATGTTGCTCGGAGTGCAATGACGACAAGACGAAAGCTGCTGTCATACAATTGTCATGCAGAGAGCTATGTGAAGCTTGCGCAAAGGTCGAGGTAAGTCTACAGTCAAACTATCTGTTTGAATACGCTGACTGAATCTGGTTGCAGAAACAATTTCGTTTTCTTGACCTACCGCCGGGGCTTCGCAATATGGTCTACGAAATCATTCTAGCTCCTCGTCCGCACAACGCTCAGCTGTTCCTCGTTCTTCCCGACACAAGCGAGGGCGCTGACGAAGAAGCAATGAGGGGGGATAAGCTTACCGCGAAAATCATCTCCTGCAAGCGCCAAAGTCTCGAAAACATATACAACGCCCAGTCGTTCCTCTGCAAGCATCCGCTCATGGCTGTCTCTAAGCAAGTCAACACCGAGTTCTACGATCGACTCGAAGGTACAATATTCGACGAACAGGTACAATCAGACAAGAACATGCTGGTATTTAAAGTCCATAACTGGAATTTCTCAGCACTTCTGACATACCTCAAATCCCTCAAGAAAACCCGGCTAGACGCTCTAATCAACGGCAAGTCTACTCTGCACATCTCGCTTTCCATCACAAATCCTCGCAACCTGCAGCCTAGAAAACCAGACACTTGCAGCCACTACACACCAGCTTCTTCGAATACATCGACTTCTGCGCATCAAAGGGCGTCAAGCGCCTCCACACTTCCTACGCCCTGGAGAGCTTCGTCATGCCTTTCCTCCTCATCCCCACAGAACTTCACGAATGGCGAAATCACGGCATCGAACAAGAATACGATCAGAATCCACCGCCATGCGATATCGACTTCGCTCTCGAGATTCTGGATTATGTGAATCACTGGGTCGATTACCTCCTTCTTTGGGGCCGGTTTAGCAAAGAGGAGCTCATTAATCGCCCCGAAGATGAACACGCCCTCGTCAACGCAGATCTTCGGACTTGTGCTAGCGCGAGACTGCTTCAGTTTCCTCACGATCAGGGGCTTTATGCATTTCCTAGGGAGGCTCCTCGTTTTGTGGGTAGATATGGACGCGAGAAAGTCGATTTGCCGAGGTGTGAGGATCCTTGGTGTGGATGTCGCAGGCGATTGATGAGTTGGAAACTCTTTGCTGAGTATTTCTCGTACTTGCCTGGTGGTACGAGATGAGAGGTATGGTCAGTTGCGAGAGAAGTGATGTACGGATGGAGAGGGAGTATGGCTGCGATGGGGAGAGCATAGGCGCGCGGATGACGTGAGTGGGAATTCCACGAGGCTTTGGGAGGAAGTTTGTTCTTGCATTGATGCGATGCATGGTCTTTGATGGCGATGTTTCGTCTTCGCTCTACAGGTTGAGGGGACATTGATCGAGACTATTGACGGTTGTTCAATTTCGACACGTAAGATAAGTGCAGTGGCATCGGCTCGACGAGATGTGATAGAAATAATTAGGCATTTCCCACTCTCGCTTTCACACTTTCACTTGTAGAAACTGTCTCGTCAGCCTTCTTGGAAGTCGCTTGAATTCGCCGACCGAACGCAGACGTAGTCGAATTCGAGAATCATTCACCACAGAGCGCAATTCGTAACGTTGTGCTGCTGCACTGTGATGCTCTATGCGGTGTAGCCGAGCCTTCTAGAATCACACATCCCGTCTGTGAAGCACGTGAATCGTGCGCACAGACTCCATCCTGTGTAAGTAGCATTTAAGATCTCCACATCTGTTGACTGCGATAGCAACGACTTCGACATACTTCAAAAGAATCCCATTCCATTGGTCCCGCACCCACACACGACCTTCAAGTTGCCTGATTATCGGTACACGCCTGGGACAACGGGAAAGCAAGCATCACGACTCGAGGCGCCAGGCCAAGTGACTAGTCGATCAAAGGGGCCGGAGGAAAGCGTCAAGGCTGGAAGTATGGGCGCACCGTCTGTTCAGAATGGCAAGGTAAGGTCATCCCACGCGCTCTTGTACAGCACCAGCTAACGAGTAGTACAGAAATCGTTCCGATTCCTTGATCTACCAGCAGAGTTGCGAAACGAAGTCTATCGCGTTGCCTTTGGAACAAAGAAAGGCGTGGACCTCTTCGTGACGGAGCCGGACAACCGCGAGGATGCCGAGCCTGGTGCGCTCTTGGGCGAGAAACGCACCCTCGCCGTTGCTTTCGCAAAGGGCAACAGCTGCAAGAAGGCTTATCATCCACAAGCGCTGGTGTGTCCTTCGCCACTAATGCATGTCTCGCGCCAAGTCTCCCGCGAGGCATACGATCAATTCGAGATGGCCATTTTCGGAAAGGATGCCACATCACCGCGGCCCGGCATAGTCATTCGTGTGCGCAACTGGGACTTCTCCGCAGTACTCAATTTTCTCAAGTCGCTCACGACGCTGAAGGTCCAGGCGTTGAAAGACGGAGAAGTCACGGTTCATCTCTCGATCCAAATCACCGAGACTCGTCGCTTCTGCCGTCTCAACCCATTGACTCTGCATTCGAGTTTCGAACAAGCCCTGGCGTTATCCAGAAAGATCGGCATCCCGCAGCTGTTCGACTCGTACGTTCTAGAGAAGTTCTATCAGCCATTCATGCTCCTTCCAGAGGAGCTGCAAGATTGGCGTGATATTTATTTCTTGGACTTGCGGTCACTGGATCCGCAGTGCGACAAGAAAGCTGGGAGACAGATCATTGAGTTCCAGAACGCATGGGTGAATTACCTTGACGGCTGGAGGGCCTTCTCTATCACTGAGCTCATGGGCGAGGAAAGCCTTCGTGTGCACACTTGTTGGCGGAAGAGGCTGGTGCAATTTCCCCGTATTGATGAGGTTGCTGAGATTCCACATTGGGGACTGCCGACTTTCAGCTCGGGAGAGTGGTTGGTATGCATTGGATGTAATCGGCGCTTGATGCACCGGCGAGAGTGGGATGCTTTTGCTTGAGTGCTCGAAATGAATGTGAGGAGCTACTGGCAGTTCCTCATGCGAGTTGGGGAAGTCGCATTGCTTAAACCGAGGGGATCGCTTCGATGATGTTGTGCTCGGCGCTTTTATCGAGAACATCGAGATGATCCCGTGAGACTTCATCTCGTTTGACAGCGGCAGGCTTTAGCGACAGAAGACAGTCTCAATTATTACCTTTCTGCTGGTGTAAGGTCTTTAATTGTCCCAATGATTCCTTTCTGTAGCTCTCTGAAGATCGTTCTGATAGCTACAATTTCTTATATTGTCGTCGGGACAGAGCAGGGATGTATAAGTTGGGCTCCGCAAGTCCCTGCCAACGCCGAGGTAAATCCGCATACACAGACGTCAAGCATATCATCGTCGTTGCTGCCCAAGTGTGAGGCACTGGATTTCGCAAAGCACATAGACACTTTCACGCTGCCTGAAAGATAATTTCTGACTGTTCATGGTGATGCATATCGAAGCCAGCTGAGATCTAGGGGAGAAATCGCCACAGTTCACGGATTAGAGTTCGATCTTGCGTTTCCCTGCCACCGCCTTTGCTGTGCTTCCACAGGCTGGTTTACCGAGCTTTAGCTGCATGTGTGTGCTGTACACTGGAACCGCGAAGGACGAATTGTAGTTGCGGCAACTCTGAGATGATGGAGCTTCGACGGGAGCGGCGGTGATGACTTGCATTTGTGCTGGTTGTCTTGTCTATCGAAAGTGAATTACACGCGACGATTCCCATACTGTCTATACCGCGCGCGACCATAACGACGAGACACAGCTAGGAAACGCTGTGCTACGACCCGACGACGACCACGACGAATGCGCGCCAGTGTACACTAGATAGTGCGACTGAGAAAACAATTGCGCGCGCAACTGTATCAATCCGACAGAAACAGTTCGGAGAGCCATTAAGCTCTCGCTCACAAAGCTACAATGTGGAAAGCCGCTTTCACGGGACGGAGTGAGAAGGGTGGGAGCAAGAGTGAAGCTGGACGCAGCGAGGCAGGAAGTGTGTCTGGCGAAAGACGAAAGAAGAGCTCCCGAAGCACTCGCGGCGATAATGAGAGTGTGATCTCCTCTGCGACCAGACGCGACGATGACCGCGATCGCAAAAGATCAAGCAGATATGAGAATGGCAGCACAGCCGGCGGAAGTGTGTATGCCACGCCACCGAGTTCGATGTATGGCACTGCACCGTCGTCGCGTGTGGGTGACGGCTATTCCCAAGCGCGACCTTTGACTGAAAGTGCTTTGCGCATGCTGCCAAACGACGATGACGATGAATGGGAGGATGAGGAGGACCGAAAGAGCAGGAAGAGCTCTAGTAGAAGGAAGCGCGGATCCAGTGACGAGCGCGAGAAGAGGCGCAAGAGCAGTGGCAAGGAGAAGGAGAAGGAGCGAAAGCGCAGCAGCTCGCGCGAACGACGAGAGAAGAAGCGGAGCTCGACATCAGAGAAGGAGAAGAAGTCGCGTCGATCGGAGCCGGAGTTGGTGAGTGAAGGCTCACGTGCGATCCCAGAGATGGGCAGCTTTGAGCAGTTTCCGGGGCAGTATGCTGGAGGCGTGATGGGTGGAACGGGAGACTATGTCATGTCCGGCGCATTGCCAGCTTCTGCGCCGAACAACCAGTTTCCAGGCCAAGATTTATCCGGATACGGCGAGCCCATGCAACACCCAGGTCTCAACCGTGCAGAGAGCTTTGGACACGCGGCAGAATACTATCTCGATCAAGGCGAGTCTGTGCACTTCCAGCCGGGAGTGCGTGCGAACACGCCAAATATGCTTGTCAATCCAGACCTTCACTTGGTTGCTGCATCGGCTGAAGCGCATCCTGTTGCCGATACTGGAAACGGTGCTGCAGCAGACTTCTACAGTGGCAAAGTGAGCCCTGTCTTCTCAACTCCACAACCTGCCAAGCCATCACGACCAAGCAAGCAATCTGCTTCGGCACCTTCCAGCGCATCGAAACCGAAGCCCAAGCCATCGCGAACTTCATCCGCTGGGAAAGTTGCAGCAGCCGGTCTTGCTACCGCTGCCGGCGTGAGTGCGCCGGGCAAGATGTCTTCACATCAGCATTCACAGTCTGAGCAACAGACATCCTCAACTCTCCGCCCTCAAAGCACTTACAGCGACTACCCACCCACGATCAAACCCAGCTCGAGCAGACCAAATCGACACAACTCCGACGGCAGCACGTATTACGCCGCTCCAAGTCAGTCCACTAATCGATACGGAAGCACATCTCAGGCAGGCACGAACGGCATTTACGCAACTTCGACGAACATGAATGCGAATGGAACCTATTCTCAAACGGGAGCGACCAGCACGTACGGCGGCACACAAGCAGATTTCAACACAACAGGTACATACACAGGTAAGCAGTCTACTAACTCTAACGTACCACTTTATGCGGCAGCAGGTGCCGGAGCGGCAGCTGCTGGTTACGCTGCATATCAACATCAACGCCATCGACACGATTCGAACACTGCGAATTTCGGGTCCGGAGACTTTGGGCAGGGACCACCACGATCACCGAAACCGCCCGGCTTCGCTGGTGGAGGATATTATGGTCCACCAGGAGGCAGTGGTGGTATGATGCAGCAACATCACTTCCACGAGCACAAAGGTCCCATGACCAGGCTGAAAGATGGCATCCTCAACCTTATCGCCAGCCCAGAAGACACTGCCAAGATGGAGATGTACACCGAGTACATCGGTGTTTGCAAGCATTGTTTCGATCCGAGGACTTCTGCTTGGGATGCCCCACGAGTTCATCATTACCACAAGCGAAAGGACTCTTTTGAATCGCTGCGACGAAGGGTATCTTACGATCGTCTTGGTCGCAAGCGAAGTTCTGAGCGTATCGACAAGGACAACAGGTACTATGCTAGCGAATCAAGCAAGAGGAGAAGAGATGAGCGAGCCTCCGGAATTGGCATGATGGGAGCTGGATTAGCTGCTGCTGGAGCTGCGACTGCAGCAGGAGCACTTTTCAACGATCGCAAGAACTTCGACGACACTTACTCTGTGAAATCTGGTCATCGAGAGAGCTCGGCTGTCCGGAGACGCAGTCGTAGCAGTTCGCGAGAGCAGAGGCGGCGATCTACGCATGGCGTGCTGAGGCCAGAAGGCGAATACGTCACGGTTCGCAAGAAGGATGGCACAGTAGAGAAGAGACGGATCGTGAAATCACGTTCGCGATCACGCTCTGCTACTCGAAAGTCATCCGGTGGCTTTGGACTGGGTACTGCTGCTGCTGCGGGTGCCGCCTTGGGTGCTGCTGGATTGGCAGCTCACTCGGGCCGCACATCGAGGTCAAGCTCTCGTGACAGGAGGCGGAGATCTTCTGGATACTCTCCAACTCGCTACGATCGTCCAGGCAGTCCAAAAGATCAAGGCGGCATCTTTGGAAACTTCTTCTCGCCTCCGAGCAGACAGCGACGAGGGTCACACGAGAAGAAGAAGCGCGGGTTCTTCACATTCAGCAACGGCTCTTCGTCATCTTCGAATTCCGAAATGGCATTCGGCGATCCATACCTCAGCCGAAAAGGTAGCAAGGCCAGTCTAGGTCGCAAGTCTTCTACTCGCTCCTCCAGAGGTCGTGCAGGGCGTAGGAAGAGCGATGACCATCTTGCTGCGACCGTTGCTGGCATTGGTGCCACAGCGGCTGCTCTCGCTGCTGCGCAGAAAGGACACAGAATTTCAAAACGCGGCAGCAGACCAGAACTTGGCGCCAAACGCCATGTTCGCACGCATGTTCCTGGTCATCAACATGGCTCGCCCGGATCATCGGATCAAGATTGGGAGGACGAGCTCCCATCTGATGTTGATGATGGGTCAAGCGTGGATGGTGGACTTGCCTTTGGTGATTACGGTGACCGACGACTATCTTCTCGCCAGAGCCTGGAGAGCGTCGCTTCCTCCAATGACGGTGGGCTGGGTGCTTGGGGTTGGCGATGGGGCGGCAAAGACAAGAAAGGTCGCAAGATCAGACGCTCATCATCTCCACAGTCATGGCAGCCCACTGGCTCTCATGGCTCATTGAGTGGACCTATTGCTGCTGGACTGGCTGCTGGGGCTGCTGGTGCAGCGTTTGATACGTCAAAGCCTGTTCGACCGCAGCAGAGCCTATATGTCGACGACACTGGCCGACCATTACCTACTGCTGATGCCAGAAGTAGCACAAGTGGTAGCTCTCAGCCGCTTCAATATGTCGATCCGCAGCCTATCAATTCCGAAGCCGGCACTCCTCGACACTCTATGCCAGGCGGGTTCGATGTGGAGCCTCCAATCTACCGTCCAGCACAAGGACCCATCGCACAGCCGCAGCCTATGACACCGACCAAGCCCGCCTTCACACAGCCTGGCGCAGATCTCAGCTACACAGCGACAGCATCTCCCGAAGATGTACGTCCCGGCATGTCTCGTCGTACGCAATCCAGTCCCGTACAATCGACCTGGATGAAGGATGCTGCTGCCATCGGCGGAGGTGCCCTTGCTGCAGGCGCTATCATTGCAGGCGCCTCAGCTCTCAATGGCTCTACTGCATCTGGCGCCTCGGGTCGTAGATCGAAAGATCCTAACAGCCGTGTCAGCTTTGGCCTTACCTCTGAGCAGCAGCGCAAAGAGGACCGAGAGCGTCGCAAAGAGGAGCAGAGAGCTGCGGATGATGAGCGTAGGAGATCTGATCGCGCCCAAGCTGTCAAGGAAGAAGCTGAACGCGCCGCTCGCGAGTCTCGACAAGAAGAAATCCGAAAGCAGCGAGAGGATGAAAATCGTCGAGTTGCGGAGGCGAAACTCGCCCAGCTCCGTGAAGAAGAAGCTGAACGAGCACGACAAGAGGCTGAGAGGCAAAGGCAGATCGCTGAAGAGAAAGCTCGCCAGGATCGGGAGCGGCAGTGGGAGATCGAGCGTCTTGAGAAAGAGGCAAGAGATCGTGCTGCAGCTGCTGAGGTTGCCCGCCAAGAAGTCGAGAAGCAGACAAAGGCTCGAGAGGAGGCTGAACGCGCCCAAGCTGAGCTCGAGAGACAGAGGCGCGAGCGAGAGGACAGCTACGCTAGAGAGCAAGCTAGACTCGCTGACGAGGCTCGACGTCAAGATGAAGAGCGAAAGCAGTGGGAGGCCGAGCGCTATGCCCGCGAATGGCAGAGTGCTAGTCGACAGGGCTATGAGCCAGAGCAGAAGCGATCTAGCTCATCTTCGTGGGCGGCACCACTTGCGGGCGCTGCAGCTGCTGCAACCGTTGGTGCAGTCATGGCAGGCAGAGAACACGAGAAACGCCGCGACAGCTCTGACAGTCCCAAGTCAAGGCGTCGAAGTCGTCGATCTGAAACCGAAGACGAGCTTGAGCGAGCGGCAAAGGAGAAGTACGGTGAACGATCCAACGTCGAACTCCGTGATGGCTATGCTGCTGCCGAGATCAAGCCCATGAATGAGCATTCTGGCGAGCCACTCATGGATGACGATATCTATGACCCCGACTACTTCAAGCGCAAGCAGCAAGGCGTACGACGCGAACAGCTTGCCCGGAAAGCAGCCGAGAAAGTGGTTGCTAGTCGTGAGCGATCGACTTCGCCCTACTTCGAGCATGACACGTACGCAGATTTCTTCAGACCTGCAGACCTTGGCACCAAAGCTGGCTACAAAGAAATCAACCCTCATCCGGATGCTGATGTTACTGTGTACCATGCTCAACATGACGATGCACACTACTACTTCCCACAAGATCAAGCTTGGCCTAAGGGACCACATTTTGATGAATTCGTATCGAAAGGTACTCGAGCAAGAAGCAAGAGTGCTCCGTTTGGCGTGCCTCGATTGAATGTGATGGCTCCTACCCCACCTCCGGAAGAACAGGAGAAGAGACGGCGACGACCTGGTCCATTGCCTCCCTCTTCGTTGTCGAGGGAGGCTGATGCTGATGAGGAGGGCTCGACGAGTACGAAGTCTTCCGGCAAATCTGAACGTAGCAGGTCTATCTCTTGGGGAGAGGATAAGTATCATACCTACGACGTCCAGACTCCAGACAGCTACCAGGAACGTGAAAGCTACATCACATCGCCGGATGTTCGAAACGCTGCCAAGGAGGCAGCCACGGTTGCTGGTGTGGCTGGCGCTGCAGCTGTCGCGGGCAAGGCATTGCATGAAGTCATTGTCGAGGAGCCAAGTGGGAGGAAGTCAAGGAATTATACCTACGATGACAATGATTTCGGCAAGGACACCTACAGCACTGAAAAGCCCGCCGACGAGGAAGAAGGTGTGGAAGAAATACAGCGGACGCCAGAGGCTGGGTCAAACTTCTCGCGTGCGGGACTCGGAGGCGCCAGTTTCTACCAGCAGCCATTCTATGATTCGGTGTCTGATAAGGGCAGTCGCTTCCAGATGCCGTCTCCTGGAACAGAAGATGCACCTCCTAGTCGCGGCTTTGTTGAGGAGATGGAGATCAACGATGATACTCCTGCGGAAGAGAAGAAGATGCCTGGTACCTGGAACGACGAGGAGGCGGACATCTACAGGCCCGCTCCGAAAACCAAGAAGGAGACCGATACATACTCAGGTGCAGAGCGTGATGTGCCAGCTGCATCGGAAGAGCCTGCTTGGGAGCCGCCTCTTAGCAAGAAGGACAAGAAGAAGCGTGAGAAGGCTGCTAGGAAATCAGGTGACTTCGATTCCTTCTACAGCGGGATACCAACTCCACCCGAGCTCGAGCGCGTTCAGACTCTTGATGAAGAGGTCGTGGGATCTCCCGGTGGCATCGAAGGAGAGTACTTCCCACCTCCAGTGTCTAGTAAGAAGGACAAGAAGAAAAAGAAGAAGTCAGGTACTGGCCTCAGCTTTGCCGATCTTGTGAGCGACGTCGTTGCTGAGCCTGAGTCACCCGCGGAACTGGAGCGAGTCCAGACGCTTGAAGACAGCGCAGCTTCAACGCCCAAGGAGGAAGCTGCTGATGACTACTTCCCCGCTCTGTCCAAGAAGGAGAAGAAGAAGCGCGAAAAGGAAGCAAAGAAGCAAGGCTTTGCTGACATTGTCGCTGAGGCTTCAGGACCGAAAGATGACAAGTCAACTTTCGATGACGTTGAACAGTCTCGAGACACGAAGGGCAAGAAGTCTGGATCGTCATTTGCTGATCTAGCGGACGGCATTCTCGCTGCTGGAGGAGTCGCTGCGGCAGCTACTGCTCTCAACGGCTCAAATGACAGCGCCTCTGAGTCACCTAGTGGCTCGAGCAGCAAGAAGGACAAGAAGAAGAAACGCAAGTCGAAGCTTGGCGAGTCGTCCTTCGACGATCCGAGAGACTACAAACCTGAGGCCGAGCCACTGGATACCACGAGACCTCCTCTTTCAAGCGCGAATGAGAAAGAGCCCACTGGCATGCCTGGCGGATGGGATGAATCTGAGTCGCCGCCACGCAAAGCATCCATAGATGAGCAGTCTCAACCTCAAGCCAAGGAAGAGCAGACTGCGGCTGGCGTCCAAGAATCTTCAACTTCACAGGAAGCTGATCCTTGGGAGTGGAGCGCACCTACCTCGAAGAAGAACAAGAAGAAAAGCAAGCGAGCTAGCTGGGCAAATCAGCCTGAAATCTCCTCGCCTTTGAGATCTGAAGTTGCTTGGGACGATTATACTTCTGCCAAGGTGACTGCTGAGCCGGAGTCTTACAACGATTATGGCTTTCCAGCTTCCAACAAGGACGCGAAAAGTGACGCCTCGCGATCTGAGCCAGTGACCATTATTGACACGTCGAAGCCGCCACTTTCTCAGGCGTGGGATGAGCCGAAGCCTCAAGCCAATACATCAGCTTACCGTTCGAGCGATGACAAGCCACAAGATCGGGAAGCCACTATCTCGAGGTCTCCTGAGGAGAAGCGAGTATCACGCCCGGATAAAGTCTCTGCTGACAATGAGCGCAAGCTGAGTGGAAGCCAGAAGAGCACTTCTCCCGACGATGCGCGCTCTGTCGCCTCCGAGTCCGCTGCTGAGAGGAGAAAGTCCAGACGTGAAGAAGCTAGACGTGGCAGCGATTACGCTTCTGGTTATGATCAGCCTGACTATGCTTACGAAATGCAAAGTGTTGCTGCAAGCGAGCCGGCTTATCCTGGAGAAGAGGAGAAGCGGCGAAAGAGACGTTCGAAGCACGAAGACGACGATGATGACACACGATCTGTCACGTCAAGCCGTTCGCGACGTGACAAGGACGAGAGACGTCGTTCCAAGTACGATGATGACGATACTGCATCCGTGACTTCCGGCCGCTCACGCCGAGAAAAAGAAGAATCTCCATCAGTTAAGAAGGACAAGAAGGGTCTTTTTGGAGGACTCTTTGGTCGAAACAAGTCTTTTGACGGGACTTCTTCGTCCAGCAAAGATAAGGACAGGGACGGTGCACCTCTCAGCAGGTCGTCTACGCGTGACAGCAAGGACAGAGATGATGAAGATGATGACCGCAGGAGACGTAAGAAGAAGCATCGGGACTCTGAGTACGGCGATGATGATGACGACACCAGATCTGTCAAGTCAGAATCGCATCGTCGTCACCGTTCTACGGGAGATCGAGATGACGATAAAGACAGCCGGGAGAGAAGACGGCGCAGCACCCATGACGACCGTGACGATTCTCGCTCAGCAATTTCTGAGGCTGGCCATCGTCACCACCACCGCCGTCGTACTGACGACGATGGAGATACCCTGTCGAAGACTGACAGCAGAGGTGCTGTAAGCGAAAGTGGACACCGTCACCACAGCAGGAGAAGCACTGGTGATGAGCTTGGACGAGATTCTCGCGATCAGTCTTTTTTAGGGAATCGGGTAGAGGGACTGCCGCCTCTACCCGCTAGTCGCCCGGTGAGTCCAGATTCGGCTGTTGAGCGGAGGGAAGGCAGACCGCTCGAGGCTGAGTCTGGTCGCGGGTCAATGGTGAAAGATGCCATGCTTGTTGGTGGGGCTGTCGTAGGTGCTAGCCTCCTCGCTGATGCACTCAGCAGCAAGCCTTCGGATGACAAATATCATGCAGACGACATCACGAAGTCTGCCGAGCATGATCAGCGATATGATGAGGCTCACAGGAGTGCCGTTGAAGGCGCTGTCGAGCCAGAGATGCCTGCAAAAGCACGTGAGGTTGAGCCTGGCGATGCGAGCCTGTCTGCTGAGAGACCTGCCAGTCTTCAGAGGCCGGTGAGCAGTACTGCTGTGCCTTTGAGGTTTCCTTTCGGACATGCGCCTACCACGCCTGGCTCGGCAGACAGACCTTCCGCAAAAGAGAGGGCGAAGAGTTTCAGCTCTCCTTCTACTGCTGGGCCGCAACCCGCAGGCACGCCTACTACTCCTTCCTCAGCCAAGTCACGACAAGGCAGACCACACTCATCGGAGTTTAAGGGTGTCATGCCACTGTATCTGGTCGAGCGTAATCGCCAGACGCCTGAAGTTGAGGAAGGGCTACCCAGCTTACCTTCAAGCAAGCCATCGAGTCGAGCTAGCAGCGTGCACGGCAGTGACGATGATTTCCAATCCGCTGCCGAAGAGTGGGACAGTCCGTCTGCATCTCACAGGAATCTTCCAGCTTTAGACCTAGCTGGTATCGGAGCCGCAGCTTATCAGAGTGAAGACGAGACCACGCCAAAAGCTACACATTTCCCGCAGACTGCGATACCTTGGGCAGCAGCGTCTTCCACAACGCCAACTGCGGAGAAGCGCGAGAAGCAACAGCCGCAGTTCTTTACATGGGAAGACTATGTTCAGGATGAGAAGATGCATGAGCAGCAGGAAGAAAAGGAAGCATCTCGTGAGGTCGCCATCGAAGAGCCAGAGAGGAGTAGATCAAGATCTCCTAGCAAGGCCAAAGCTTTGGCTGCAGCTGCCATGCTTGGCACAGCCGCTGTATATGGAAAGCACAAGCTCGACAGCCAATCCTCGGAACAAGTGCACGACCTTGGTCCAGTCGGTCCAAAGTACGAGTATCCTCTGCCCGCGCCTCTTGAGGAACCATCTCCCGCAGAAGCAGCAGACAAGCCTGAAACGTCTCGCAAGAGTTCCAAGAAGAAGGGAAAGAAGTCCAAAAAGCAGATTCAGGACCTTGAAACTCCTGCTGAGGCACCTCAAAGTGGACCCGAGCGACAAGATACCGAAGACTTCTTCGATGCTGAATCACATGCCGAAGAAGGAAATGTCAGCAGAGAGCGTGGTCAACCACTTCCGACAGAAGTTTTTGAGTCCACACATCCGAGGAATGCTCTCGATCGCTTCTTGAGTAACGAGCGACATGCCGAAGAGGGCGATGGCCGGTTTTTTGCCAGCGCAGCTGCTCATACTATGCCGGTCATTACTATACAACAGGCATCTCCTGATGCGCAACGTCGCATGGAGCTGAAAGAGGTTGAGCAGCCTCCGCAAGATCGTGGCTACTTCGCCTCTGCAGCTGCTCACACCATGCCAATTTTACCAAGACTGGATTCTGAAGAAGGCACTGAGCAGTTCTTTGAGGTTGAGCGTGCGGAAGAAGAGGGCGGTGTTCAAAAAGGGGAGTCTATGATGCATCTTCTCCAGCGAGACGAGCCGGCTGATGTTGAAGATGATCGTCCTGCTACTGCATACAAGATCCCAGATGCCAAATCAGAACCTGCACCTCTCGTTATTGACAAGCGTACTGTAGTGGCAGCGCCAGATGCTACAGCCGAGGTCACACCTGCTCCACAGCTCACCAGGAAACAATCGAAGAAGGCCAAGAAGAAGCAGAGAGCTTCTACAATCTTCGAAGAGGAGCCGCAGACTGCCGTTGAGGATTCTCCCGCAGAAGCAAGTGGCACGCACACGCCTGCGAACGAGACTGAGGCGCCTCGAGAAGTCAATTTCGGACTTTCAGACTTCAGTCAGATCACGCATGACAACACTTGGAGCGACTCGCAAGCACATGCCTTCCAGGCATCTATGGATGATGCCGCCAGCAAGCCAAGGCTCGGCAGTGTGCATGACGCCGACGGACTCAGCTTGCACGATGTGCAAGTCGATGACGTTCACAGTCCCGTCGAAGGTAGAACTGCACCTGAGACTTCTGTGCCTACACCTTGGGCAACTCAGCAACCTGAGCCAGAGAATGACGACTGGACGACGTCGTCATCTTCAAGCAAGAAGAAAGGCAAGAAGGACAAGAGGAAGAAACCTGTGCCATCTTGGTCCGAGGAGCCTAGTGAAGCTGAGCCTGCTGAAAGCTCGTCTGCTGGGCTTGCCATTAGAGCGCTTGCTGGTGTTGCTGCGGCCGCTGCTGTTGACGATTGGACCAGTTCGTCTTCGTCTAAGAGGAAAGGCAAGAAGGATAAGAAGAAGAAACCGCCTACTTGGTCTGAACCTGAGGGCGTCGACGCTGCAGAGTCCGAGCCTCGTGATGAGACTCCGGTCCCGGAGCCGGACAATATCGCTGATGACGCCAAGACTGCGGGTGAAGCACCGCAGGCAGAGCAGCATGATGTGCCACAGGAACCTGAGGAGCCCATAACAGCGCCAGAGAGCAGTGAGACCGTTGGTGAGAGCTCAAATCAAGCCCAAACGCCTGCTGGAGAGCCGGAAGCTCCGGCTGCCGATGACTTCTTCCCCATCGTCTCCAAGAAGAAAGGGAAGAAGGGCAAGAAAGGTAAAGCTACTTGGGATGAAGAGCAGCCAGTCGAGCAGACCAACCAACAGCATGCCGAAGACGACTCCAATGCAAAAGAAGAAGCGATCCCTGATGCACAAGACTCGGAGCCTGCGATGCACGAACCACGCGAGCTTGTTAACGAGCTTCCAGACGTCCACACCCCTTTCGCGGAGACCGTTCAGCCAGATGAGTCTGCTGCTCAGTCAGCTCTTGGAGAGTTTGCGCCTGTCTCGTCCAAGAAGAAGAGTAAGAAGGACAAGAAGAAAGCTAAGGCTGCAGCATGGGACGAATTTGAGCCTGTATCAGAGACTGCTGAGCCGATGGCGGAGCCTGAGGCTCGTGAGGATGTCGTTGCCGAAACTGTTCAGGATGTCGGCCCAGAGCAAGACCATGCCGCCGAGCCTCTCCAGCTAGATGGCTTTGCTTCTCAACCAGCTCTCGAGGACTTCGCGCCTGTCTCGTCCAAGAAGGGCAAAAAGGACAAGAAGAAAGCTAAGGCTGCAATTTGGGACGACTTTGAACCTACATCAGAGACTTTCGAGCCAGAGAGCGAGAGCCGCAATGGAGTCGTAGCCGAAACTGCTAATGGTACCGACCAGGCCGTGCCTGAGGCCTCCGATGTCGAAGCCATCGCTCCTGAAACGACGACTAACGCTGGCGATGATGTTCAATTGGAAGAGAAGCCTACTTCATCAAGAAAGCAGAGCAAGAAAGACAAGAAAAAGAAGAAGTCGGCTTTCTCGTTGGATCCGGAGCCAGAGTTTACTCCACTCGAATCAAACAAACAGGAAGAGTCTGGTGCGTCTGTCGAGAGCACTGAACAAGCGTTACCCCGAGCACATGATGAGCCTGTGATACCAGCAGAGGCCCTGAACACTGTCTTGGACCAGCGCGCTCCACATAATGATCAAGAGCAAGTCAAGGCCGCGAAGGATCATGACTTGGTAATCCCGCCAGAGAGTCTCAATACTGTGCTTCAACCTACTTCAGCTTCCGATGCTGCAGATGCAAGTCAAGCCGCCGAGCAGCCAGTCGCTGAGGAGAATATGGATGACGACTTCAAGCCAACTTTATCACGCAAGCAGAGCAAGAAGGACAAGAAGAAAAAGAAAGCGTCTGCTTGGGAGCCGGAGCCAGAGGCAGACCCTGAGTCAACACGGATGGAGACCGAATTTCGCGACTTTGCAAAGCCTGACGATGAAGCTCAAGCGGCTAGCGATGATATCGTCATTCCTACGGAAGCATTGAACACTGTTCTCCAGCCAGAAACTTCTGATTCTCCTCTACCTGACGACTTGAAAGCGGAAACCGAGCATGTCGATGACGACTTCAAGCCTACCCTCTCGAGGAAGCAGAGCAAGAAAGACAAGAAGAAGAGGAAGAGTCTGGCTTGGGACCCGGAGCCAGAAATTGAGTCGCAGATGGAGACGATTACTCCTGTGGAAGTTGATGTCCAGGAACCAGCACAGGTCTCGACAAGTAAAGAGGACGACATCACCATCCCGGCAGAATCTTTGAACACTATTCTCCAACCTTCCGCCGAGCCAGCAGGTGCAGATGCGCCCGATGAGCCTACTCCTGATGTCGTCGAGGAGAAGCCAGCTCTCACTCGTAAACAAAGCAAGAAGGACAAGAAAAAGAAGAAGTCTTCTGCGTTTGAGTGGGAGCCGCAGCAGGATCCAGATGCTCAAGATAACCCGTCCCTCCCTGAAGGCGAGCCAGCTCGCGACGAAGGTGACCTGACCGTGCCACCAGAGGCTCTCAATACCGTGCTCCAGACCGATGACTCCCGTGAGATTGACACTGCAGACGATGACGGCAAGCCTGCTCTTTCTCGCAAACAGAGCAAGAAAGACAAGAAAAAGAAGAAGCAGCAGTCTCTGTGGGAGCCCGAACCGGAGGTTGAAGAGACCCTTGAAGCAGCACAATCTAGCTTTCAGCCAGTTGAGCAGGCTACAGAGGTTCCGCTTCCAGCAGACTCTCCTGATGAGTCTTTCCACGACGACTCGTTCCATGATGCCGAGGAGTTCAATGATACACAGGCGGTGGATACTTTTCATGAGGCTGCGGGAACAAGCACTACGCCAGAGCAAGATGTCGAAGCCGAGCCTGCCAATCAATCCTGGGCAGATGAAATGGAAGCCGAGGACCCTTCAGCTATACGGCCAAACTATGAGAGACACGACAGCAACCTCGTCGATGACGTCTTTGGCATCGCCGACGGTAGTGGTGAGCTTCATGCAACTTTGTCAAATGACCAAAACCTGGCTGAGCACGAGACAACTATTGCCGATCGCGGCCTCGAATTTGAGCCTGAGCGCGCTACTGAGGATATGGATGCTTTTGGCGAAGCTTCGCCTCGAGCTTCTGCTGACTGGACTGGATTTTCTAAGAAGAAGGGCAAGAAGGGCAAGAAAGGTGCGAAGAAGTCTGAGCCTGCTACGCCTGTGGCTGTGCCTTCGACGCCTGTCGAAGAGAGTGAGAGCTCCAAGCCTGAGTCTCAAGAGAACGACGCTTCGACTAATGAAGTCATTGAGTCGGCACCTGCTCATGAGCCAGCTTCGACACCAGTAGCCGAAGACGACTTCTTGTGGGCGCAACCTTTGAAGAAAAAGGGAAAGAAGGGCAAGAAGTCCGGTACGCAGACGCCTGTGGTTGAAGAGAAGATTGCTGCGGAACCAGCTTCGGAGACAGCGCTCGAGAAGGACGGTGATCTTGCGCCGACCATTGTTGAAGATCAGCGTCCATCGACAATTAAGCAATCAGAACGAACTGAGCAGCCGGAGAAAGAGACTCAGGAATCAGTTCTGGAGGCATCTAGCACCGAGCCGATTCCCGGGGTTGAGGTTGAGCACCCTCAGGATGATTTCAACGCGGTTGCCAACGATGCCGTACTCGACCGGAATATTACCCCAGCCGATGATGCTGCCGAGTTCAGCTGGACGTCTTCCTCAAAGAAAGGAAAGAAAGGGAAGAAGGGAAAGAAGACTCAGCTTTGGGAGCCGGAAGTGTCAACACCGAACGGCGACACCGTGCCTGAGCCATCTTCTGAGGAGCAGAAGTCGATCGACGATGCAAAGCCTGTAGCGCAGCAACCTATCGAGGATACCCAGCATACTGCAGAAGAGCTCACTGCAAGTACGGAGCAAGTCTTGTCCGAGCAGCAGATGCCAGCATCTGCCGAAGAAGCAGACGAATTCACATGGTCTGCACCATCCAAGAAGGGTAAGACAGGAAAGAAAGGCAAGAAGTCTGGCACACAGACACCACAGGCTGCTGAAGAGCCTGTCCAGATGATCGAGCCTGATCGCGACGTGCCTGCTGAGGAGCAGACTGCTTCCTCCGAAGTGATCGAGACTAAGACTGCCGACATCCCTGAGGCTTCGATTCCGATCGATGAGGCTCTGCCAACGGATCCAAGAGTAGAGCTTCCACAGATCGGCACAGAAAGTAGTGCGCCAGCGGTCGCTGAAGACACCTTCGAGGTCGACAAGAATGCGCGAGATGCGGAACCAGAAGAAGAATTCGCCTGGACGTCTTCCAAGAAGAAAGGCAAGAAAGGCGAAAAGAGTCGGCAGCAGTCCATGGCTGACCTACCATCGACCGAAGACACGAAACATTCCGAGACTGAAGCCGCCTTGGAGCCTTCGCGAGACCTTGTCACTGAAGAAACTTCACCTGGCGCTGTTGACGATGCAACTCCCCTTTCAGCGGTAGAAGATCTGGTGTCATCTTCAACAGTCCATAGTAAGCCGGAAGATGGATTCTCCTGGTCGTCAAGCTCGAAAAAGAGGAAGAGCAAGAAAGGCAAGAAAGCACAGGACTTTGAGTTCGATGCACCTGCTGAAGATTCACCTGTACCGGCCGAGACAGTCACACCGTCGCTTGAGGAACAAGCTCATGAACCCGTCGAAGGGCATGTTGAGCAGGTTGACGAATATGACAAAGCCTTTGAGGAGCCTGCACCTGCCGAGGCGGAAGACATCTGGGCGATGCCGTCTTCGAAGAAGAACAAGAAGGGCAAGAAAGGCAAGAAGTCAGGTTTCGACACGCCGGAGGAGCTACAGCCAGAATCCCGTGAAGCTGAGATGAACGACACTCCGATCGAGACTGCTATTCTGCGGCATGAACAGCAGGCTTCTGAGACCGTTGAAGAGCCTACCAAGCAAGTCGATGACGATGAAAAGCCCTCTTTCGAGCCTGCAGCTGCCGAAGCGGAGGCGGAAGACATCTGGGCATTGCCGACATCCAAGAAGAACAAGAAGGGGAAGAAAGGCAAGAAGTCAGGTGTCGATACGCCGGAGGAGCTCCAGCCAGAAACTCGCGACGTGGACATGAACGAGGCCCCGATCGAAACTGCCACTCCTGATACCGCAGAGCCTGCCATAATGGAAGGAGATGACTTCTCTGGACTCACGACATCAAAGAAGAAAAAGGGCAAGAAGGGCAAGAAATTTACTTCTGGCACAGCAACGCCATTGTCCGAAGCCATCGAGACTGACCAGGATGGGGGAAAGATCAACGAGACTGAGCCCGAGGCGCAAGCGCCTGAAGAACAAAGCATGGACGTCGAAGAAACGGCGCAGATCGTTGAGGCGAAAGCTGAGCATACTACCGATGATGAGCCTATCGCACGATCACTGGACCAGGAGGGCAACGTGGTGTCGGAAGCCTCATCGAAGGAGAACGAAGTAGCTGAACAGCGTCTCGAGCACAACGTTGTTCATGCCGTCGATCAACACAATTTGACTCCACACGATGTCGCCGCTGAGCAGGACCGCGACAGTGCAGCCATCCCGGACACTTCTGCAGAGGCCAGCCAAGCAGACAATGGCGCCGACAGCTGGTGGGAGCCCACAGGCAGCAAGAAGCAGAAGAAGAAGGCCAAGAAAAACAAGCAAGCGTTTGACTTCGCTGCGGAAGAAGCCGAGAAGTCAGTAACACCCGCACTGCCCACTACCATTGATTCCGAGGAGACAGAGCCGGCCCCTGCTCCTACTGTAGAGGAGGCTACTGAAACTCATGTATCAGCCGAAGCCGAGCAGCAAAGCACTGAGGTTGGTGATTGGTCCATCCCAGCGTCCGGCAAGAAAAAGGGCAAGAAGGGAAAGAAGAATAGGTCATCCACGTTTGATGAATTCCCTTCCGCCGATAGTGCGAATGGCTCGAAGGCAGTAGAGACGTCCGCTGAAACAATAGAGGAGCCAAAGCCGGATTTCCCAGAAGTTGAGACGCAGAAAGACCAAGCAGTGGAGGATTTCTGGTCGATGCCGTCAGGTGTCAAAAAGAGCAAGAAGGCCAAGAAGAACAAGCAGCTGACCTTTGACGAATCTGCCACTGAAGATTCCACACCTGTCGAAGAGCAGGCGATCGATCCTGTCGTCGGTGAAGCAGAAGTCTCGGCGTCCGACGCTGCATGGGCTGCAGATGTCGAAAATAATGTCCAGATCTCGGAGAAGGAAAAGGAAGATTCTCTTGCTTTCACGGAGCAGGAAGAGCTGATCAAGGAGCCAATGGACCTGGATCACAGCGCAGCAGCCCCTGATCAACCTGATGAACCCATCGCGGATGATGAAACGCCCTCAGCAGTGCCTGTAGAGGCTCCAGAGGAGTTCGCCTTTACTACAAAAAAGAGCAAGAAAGACAAGAAAAAGGGCAAAAAGGCGGCAGCGTCAATGAGTGATTCTTGGAACGAGTCTGCTGAAGCTTCCGAGGCGCCTCATGAAACGAAAGTCAGCAACGACACTGCAGGACTTGGTGCTGCTGCCGTTGCCGGTGCTATTGCCGGTGCTGCCCTGGCTACTGAGTCCGAGCCGCAGACGCCCGCAGAAGAGGACGATTGGGCTGCATTTTCTACGAAGAAATCGAAGAAAGACACGAAGAAGGCTAGGAAGGGTGGTGCTTCTACTCCTGCTGTTGTGGAAGACAAGGAAATCTCGCCATCTGAAAGAGTTGAGGATAAGATGATGTCTACTGACAGCGCCGCGCAACAAGAATCGACCGATGCAGCAGAGCAGTCCAGGAACTTAGATGTCGACTTGAATCCAGCAAGCGAGCCGGCCGAGCCTCAGCTACCAGCAGAAGGAAACGATTGGGCTGGATTTTCCACAAAGAAGGCCAAGAAAGACAAGAAGAAGGCCAAGAAGAGCGGTGCTTCCACACCAGCTATGGTCTCTGATGAGCTGGCTGTTGTCGAGGACAAGTCGCTGTCTGTTGACAGTGGTGAGCAACAAGAGACAGTCAATGCAGCAGAGCAATCGAAGGCCGTAGATCTGGACCCTGTGCTGCCGAGTGAGCCCGTGGAGCCCACAAGATCCAGCCTACGTCAGGATCCCAGTCAGGACATAGACTTTGCTGCCACGCTCGCTGCCGGTCTCGCGGACAGTGGCTTCGACCCAAACATGGTCATCGATGATCCAGTCTTCCATCGCAGAGCCTCGCCTACCGGACAAGCTGAAGCTGACCCAGAAGAGATCTCTTCGACAACGACAAGCAAGCGCAAGAAGAACGAGAAGAGCAGCGACTCGAGAGATCTGTCTCGAGAGGTATCGCCAGCAATTAATTCGTCTACTGTCGAGGATAAGCCTCCCGCTGACGATGTCAACGATATCATCAACAAAAGTCTTGGTGGTGCAGGATTTGATCCGAACCTCATTGAGAAAGCCATGGCCAGCAACAATACTTCTTCTGCTGATATTGACAACGATCAGCCCGAGATCTCCTTCGCCACGTCGAAGCGAAAGAAGGGCAAGAAAGCCAAGAAGGAATCGGCCAGCGGAACAGAGTGGTGGCAGGTGTCTGCGCCGCCGGAGGGTCAGCCCGATGTACAAGCAGCTCAGACTACCGAGAAGGAATTACAGACCTCTGCTGATCCAACGACTGACGATCAGAAGTCGCAGCACGGCTGGCTGGTCCAAGATGAGCTGGATATCGACGCTGGCGACAAGGCATACCGCGAGTACAAGAAGAAGAAACGCCAGCAAAGAAAGCTCAAGGCTGCTGCACAAGCAGGAGGGCTTTCTGATAATCCGGAAAGTGCCATGGACGATACTGAACGCTCTACAGTGGTCTCTGACAGCGAAACTGGTCTTTCTCGAGTTACGACAAAGGACGAAAGACCAGTACAACCATTGTCACCTGTATTGGAAAAGGCAGCAGCACCAACGTCAGTGCCGTCAGAGTCGGCTGTTGCCACGACCAGTCCGACAAGTGCAAAGAGCAGCATTGTCTCTAGCGTGTTTCCCGCACTGGAAAGAGTGAAACGCCGAGCGCCATCAGTTCCTGCTGAAGAAGATCCAAGTCAGCAAATCAGGAGATCAAGCTCTGGGGGTCAAGAACGAGCTATGCTGCACACCTCTGAAGTCTCCCAGTATCTACCTGTCGAGGTGCCTCGAACGCCACCTCAAGAGCATGAACATCGCTTGTCCGATAGTGGCTCAAAGGACCATGCGTCTGATCTATACAAGGCCGCCGCGGGAATTGCAGCCATATCTAGTGGCACCGCCATTGCGTCAGCTTTGGCCAAGAAAAATACAGATGCAAAAGAGACCAGTCGTTCTATGCCGGCTGATGAGCCAAGCTGGTCTTTTGCTGCGCTTCAGGATGACAAGCAGCATCAGCCAATTCGAGACAGCGGCTACCAAGAAGGCAAGCGAGCCTCACAGCAGACCGAGCGTTCGAGCCGCGAGATCCCAGAGATCCACACGAGCACTTCTTTCGACAGTCTGCGCCAGCGTCGATCCCTTGAGCCACTTCGCATCTCCACACCTTCAAGTCCAGAAAAAGAGTGGAAGCTTCAAACTCCAAAGCAAAGATCTGGGCCGTCTGACAAGAACTCACTCGAAGCGCACGCACGCACACCTAGCGCTGATACGCCGCTTCTCCCGACGAGTAAGAACCGCACGTCATATCTCTTCCAGTCACCACCTGACATACTCGCAGAAGCGGCAGATCCTTTCCCACAACTGTCAGAAGCTCGAACGCCTACACATACCTCTGAGCATAGTGCTCATTCCAGACCGAGGGCATCCTCGAGAGGTTCTGAGCCGAGTCCAGTCTCAAAAATAGATGGCGCAAACGACCGACCAGCCTTCTCTCCGACAAGTCCAAGGGCACCACTGGACTCAATTCCAGAGGAAAGTCATCACGCCCGAAAGCGAAGCAAGGCCAGGAACGAGGTCGGCGGGCCTGAACACATCAAAGCTATCAATCGCACGGAGACGCCACAAAACATTCGCGAAAAGGAGCAAGCATTGTCCCCCAACATCCGTCCTTCGGTCACCATCCCATCTGGCGGGAGCGCGAGATCCATAAGCAACCCTTTGTCGACATCAGACGAAGTCTACAACCGGCTCTCTTGGCCTGCTGTTGACGAAGAGCATGAGACCGTCAACCTTGATCGGCGACATGCTTCGCAACCTCGAAGCATGCCAGATCCACGTTCGCCAAGCGTCATGAGCAACCGCTCAAATGCGAGCGCTGGACACTTCAAATCGCCGCAAGAGCTTCGGTCATACAGCAGGAACAGCAACCAGAGCAATCGCAGTTCAACTCCATCGCTCAGACGAATCAGCTTGTCAGGTGACCTTCGGGCAGCGAGCCGGCGGGGTCTAAGCGACGCGGGATCAGCCGTTGGCGCCCGGTCGTCACCCAAAACAATTCCCTTCGAGCCACCGCCAACACCACCGCTTAACGAAGATGAGATTGAGGGTAGCGCTTCGCGCGCCGTAGACATGAATGATGACGTTTTCGTAAGTTTCGCGATGAATGCAACTGATGGAATCGATGCTGACCTCCCGCAGCAAGGATATGGCGATGCACAGCAACAGTCGCAAGTGTCGCCTACACGACCGCCAAGTGTGCGCAAGCGACAGAGCATGCACATCAATGAGCTGGAGTCACGTCTAGACCAACTTGTTGCAGAAAATCGCGCACTTCAAGATGCTAGAGAAGCTGGAGGACTTCAGAATGGAGCTAACGGCCAGTCCCTGCAAGAAATGCTCAACGCACGTGATCTGCAGCTTCAAGCCAAAGATGCCGAGATCAACCAGATCAAGGCCATGCTGCAGCCCATGCAAGAAGAGCTTCAGAGGTTGACGGAGATGAACAATGGTCTCACCGAAGCTAACAGGAATCTGGTCGACGACACAAATGGTCGCTACGCCACTCTCCAAGCCGAGCATTCTCAAGCGCACGAGCAATGGCAGTCAACAGCTCAGGAGCTCGAACATATGCGCTCAGAACATGGAAGAATCACTTCTGGTATGCGCGACATCGTCGAAGCCGAGATCGCAAATGCGCTGGCCGACAAGAACGCAGAAATCCTCAGACTGCGTGAGCAGCTCGACATTGCTGCTGAACAAATTCGGGCTCTACAGGTTCAGATCCAGGGCTCGAAATCAAGCGACTTCCTGATCCAGCGCGACGAGGACTACTTCGATGGTGCTTGCCAGAAACTTTGCCAACACGTTCAGCAATGGGTGTTGCGATTCTCCAAGATGTCTGACAACCGAGTCTGCCGATTGTCCACCGAACTCAACGACGATAAGATCGAGGCACGACTGGATAATGCCATCCTCGATGGGTCAGATGTCGACAAGCTTCTTGGAGATCGTGTGCGTCGACGCGACGTCTTCATGTCTGTGGTGATGACCATGGTCTGGGAATATGTCTTCACGCGCTACCTCTTTGGCATGGACCGAGAGCAACGACAAAAGCTAAAGGCTCTGGAGAAGCTCCTGTCTGAGGTCGGACCGCCTCGTGCTGTGGCACACTGGCGTGCGACAACACTTACGCTTCTTGCGAAGCGTCCACAATTTGATGATCAGTGCTCACTCGACACTGAAGCAGTTGCCAACGAGATATTCGAAGTCCTATGCAGGCTTCTGCCACCGCCCTCTGCATCTCGAAGCCAGTTGCTCACGTCCCTTCAAAAGGTTCTGCGCATTGCCGTCGACCTTTCCATCGAGATGCGCACACAACGAGCAGAGTATATCATGCTGCCACCTCTGCAGCCCGAGTACGATACCAACGGAGACCTTGTACGCAAGGTCTATTTCAATGCGTCGCTCATGAACGAGCGCTCAGGCTTCTTCAGCTCCAACGAGGAGCTTGCCGCCGATCATGCGGTGGTCAAAGTTGTCCTTTTCCCACTCGTCGTCAAGAAGGGCGACGATGTGGGTGAAGGTGAGGAGGAGATTGTTGTCTGTCCAGCACAAGTTCTGGTTCAGAATGATAATGGCAAAGGCAAAAAGGTCGTCAGGGTCATGAGTGGTGCTATGGAGATTGATGATCCTATCAGAAGCACTAGGAGCAGACAGAGCAATCGCAGTCTGGTCAGTGAGGCTCCGGGTAGTGCTGGATTTTAGGTTGCTGCGAGATCAGCGAGGAGTTTAGGGAAATCATGAGTTTTATGAGCATTTTATGGGAATAAGGAATTGGACACAGAGTAAAGGTACACAGAGTTACATAGTTGCATGATCATAGTTGTGATTGTTTTATATGAAGTGTGTCCTTTCCAGTGCATCTATCACCGCGAGCTTGAATTTGCTTTGGTTGGGCGATGGTAAAATTTTCGAACTCTCCCTTCACAACAACAGAGTTGTCTTCATGTGGACAGTATTACATGAGTGTGTTCCGAGAAGCGTTGTAGATTGTCTGTAGACGGCAAGTGTCATACAGCCGATGGTCTTCATTCAACAAATCCCGTGGAGTGAGTGAAAGGAGAGCCAGCTTGGCACAGTCAAGCTGTTGAACTTCGGCACGCGAAATGACCCTGCTCAAACGCAAACACAGCTCGCTTCTCGTTCCTCATCTGACTCCTTGCTAGACACCATCTTCCCAACTTGCTACCGAACTCATGCACAGTGAAAAGCTGGAACCAGAGTTACCGGACTTGGCTATCGTCACCAATCACCGCGTTCTGCATTCAACCGGGATGGCTGGACGCGAAGCGATGATTCGGAAGTGGGCGCAGCTCCAGAAGCCGCCAGTCTGCCATCTTCGAAAGCTGTTGGCCAGCCCAGGATGACATCCAAACACCATCACAGGCTTGCGACGGCGCAGTGCGAGAGCTGGATGACCCCTACAGTAGCTCCCGGCGGCCTCTGCGGCCTCTCGCTCCATTAGTATGACTGATATAGATCTTGGTTGTATACTAATATCTAGTACCGTGCCTGCTGTAAGCTGGGATTTCCTACGTTTCGTTGCGTGTTCCTGAGTCAGAAACCACACTCTTACTCTCGAGCTTGAGCACGTTGCGACAGCACTCTGCGACATTCGTGCGAGGTTATTCAGCTTCAAGTCAGCTGGTCATCAGGGCCAGACAGGCTATAACTCATCTATCTTCTCTCCAACATTCGACCAGCGCTTCGCTCTGCGTCACCGTCAGCTTACAACCACTTCGATACCGATCACATCCGTCGCTCGCCGGGCTGCACGCAATCCTACCTACTCGACCTACGCAAGGAATACCAGTCATCAACAGAATGTGTCTCGTCACTTCTCCCAAGCGCGAATACGTGGTCAAAGACCTGCCACCGCGACCAGTCAGCAACTATCATGGTGGAAGACGAGGCTCCGGAACATACTATCGACGCACGAGTGTGATTCCTGCCGAGCGTGTTAGCTATCGCAGCAGCTATCACAGTCATCCTCGGAGCAGCGCGGAAGTGTACAGGAAGACGAGTCGGACTTACATTCGATGAGCGCATCGGTCATAGAAATAACATCTCAAGTGTTACTGCGTGGACGTCACGACAAGAAAGAACTCCTTAAGATCTAACATTGCTCTACTCGTCGACGTCACATGAGAAAGCACAATGGCGTTGATACTCAGCTCAATCGCGTTGTTGCGTGTGCTTCATTGAGCTCAATGGACTGGATCTGTCTCTGTGAGATGGCTTAGCTGGTTTTGGTCTCGGAAGCAATGCATGATGGGAGCATTGCGTGATACAACGCTTGGAGACGCAGTCACGACAGTTTTCTCTATCTACAACAAGAATAAATCATTCCGGCGCAAGTCGCCACATTTTGACCAGCGCTATCTTTGGCTTCATGCGCACCTCGATGAAAATGAGCCAGTCGGTAGATCCGGTTCGCACATGTCTGTGTATAGCTGCACCTTTGTTTCCTTCGTGTTCTTGCCGCATGCCTCTTCCGGCCGTGGGCATTGGCGGTCTCATTGTGGCTGCACTAGAACGTGCCATGTGAACGCTCTTTCAGGCTTATGACGACGCTCGAGGTAGGTACGTCATTGAGCGCCCTCCGAACATTCCTAGCTTCAAGGACATGCACTATTGTGACAACCTTCCTCACTTGCCTGATTATTCAATCGATCGAATCTGATTGAGTAGACACTCTCAAGTCAAACGGACATTGAGGATACCTGCAGAAACATCCACCCCATCAAGCAGCAACAATGTGAGTGTCCGCAGCATGCAAACGACCTGGATGCGAGCAAGGAAACTTGCGTTCCATATTCTAATGAAGCACCAGGATTGGACGACACTCCTCCATACGCTCCAAGAAGAGCAATGACTCCGCGCCCAAGCATCGCTTCGCCATGTCCTCGCTGCGTGCCAACATCGGCGGTCCGGAATTGTCCAAGAAGCTGCGAGCTCTAATCAAGACCGAAAACCACGCAATCAATGCATACGAACAGGCCGGTAAAGAGTCTCAGAGTATAGCAAGCCAATTGAGCGAGTGGGGCGAGGACACAAACGACGAGGCTGTTAGTGACATCAGCGACAAGCTCGGTGTATTGTTGGCAGAGATCGCAGAGCAAGAAGATCTATTCGCACAGAACCTCGAGGACAGCAGAGGAGTGTTGAAGCAGATCAGAAACACTGAAGCCAGTGTTCAACCGACCAGGAACCAGAAGCAGAAGGCAAGAAACAAATTGCATGGCACAACGCTAGCAAGGAGTCCAGACTGACAAAGTGCAACAGATCCAAGACGAGATCCAGAAGCTGAAATACAAGGAGCCAGAATCCACAAAGCTGGTCACTCTCGAACAAGAGCTCGTCCGTGCCGAAGCACAAAGCCTCGTCGCAGACGCCCAACTCAGCAACGTCACGCGCCAAAAATTCAAAGAAGCCTACGACCTACACACAGCCGCTATCATCGAACGTGCTGAAAAGCAATTGATCCTCGCCCAACATGCCCGACGATTAATCAACATGCTCGACGACACACCAATCGTTCCAGGTGATGAGCAACAACCTTTCGCTCATGCCGAGCAGGCGAGAGAGGTTTTGAACGATGCCGAGGCTTCTCTTAGGTCGTGGAAGCCTTCGGTCGAGAAAATTCAGACTTCGGCTGCGCAGTTGGGTCCTAATGCTATGGCTACTACGAACATTCCTTCTCATTCGCTTCCGCAGACTGAGACTTTGACGGATGCGCAGAGGAGTGAGGCGCTTGAAAGGGCGCAGCAGGAGGAGTTGCAGCATGAGAAGACGGAGAATGCTGCGCTTGCGTCTTAGGAGTATACGCCGAAAGAGGTGTGGTGTTGGCTCTCCTTATCAGTGTTCCTTGCTTGGCACGTGTATGGGATGCTTAGCTTTTGGCTGTGATTTTCCTGGCGCGAGATTGAATTGCTTTCGATACCACATTTTTGTTTTGTCCTATGTTGTCATTACCCTGGTATACAGTACGCTCTTATCCTAAGGAATGCACATCTCAGTAACATATATCTTCTGCCTCATCGCCTCCGGACATGCCATTGACAACGATTATGGCTCAGCCGCAATACCGCACTACACACAAGTCAGCACCAAACTCCCACCCAACATCTTCAACGATCATCACTTACCGTCAAAAAAGCCTCATACTTCGCCTCCGTAAACGGTTCAATCTGACTATTGTAGACACAACCGTGATACTCACTATCCTGTACACACTGATACGTATACTTGCTCGCTCCATCCTTACTCACGAACGTCGCAACCACACCACCATAATCGGTCCTTGATCCAGTCGTGGTAATAGTACAGTTCTCAAAAAGTACATCATAGTTTGCGTAACAGCCTTCGACTCTTTGACCGAATTTCGTGTACAAGGGTGCGTGCAAGTATTCGAATGATGTGTTTTGACCTGTTGGGGGCAAGTCGCAAATGTCGTTGTTGTTTTTGGAAATCAGGTTGGCGTGGGAACACCAGTTTAGGCCGTAGATCCAGGCGTTGATTTCGAAGTGGCCGTCGGGCAGGCTAGTGGGGTGAGTATGGTGGGTGTGGTATGGGTGAGGGAAGGGAAAGACTTACGTTACGTTTGCCAATAGGAGGTTTGGTCCGACTGTGCCGTTGAAAGGACAGATGACTGGTTCTGGCTCTGGGGCTTCGGCTGGTGGGTCGGTAGGCGAGGCTGCAACGGCCTTCAAGCCGAGAAGGCTGAGGGCTGCGAAGGTGAGTCCGAACATCATCGTGTTTTGTTCGTGTTGTTGCGTCGAAGGATGAAGTTGTCTGGGAGCAGTAAGGTAGGAAAAGTGTTACGATGCAATGGAAGGTTCACCACGACGCAGCTCTGGGGATCGTTGATCGGGCATTCTTTATAACTGCCGGCCACGGCTACACCTCGAGGGTCATGGAAGTTAAAGGACCTGTCTTTGACGCGTTCGGCCTGGTCACAAAGTCTCCGGTCATGCCGTGAATAGCAATAAACTTTCTCCTACCTGGCAACGAATATGCATGAGCGTTACCTGATGTAGCTATAAGCGCTTGTATTTCGATGTAGTTGTACCTCGACTAGTTCCCACTACTTGCCTACTCCGTGGATTTTGCATGGTACCTGAATGAGGAGCTCCAAATTTCATTCGATACCCGACTGTGCACTGGCCGCGCTTATAGCATCCCTTGACTTGCGGCTCTTGATGGAAACCAGGTTTGTGGGAGTCAGAGTTTGAGACACGCAGGCATCCTTGACAACACGTGATGATGTCTATGGGTGTTTTGAGGTCGGATTGCGATATGCTCTGTGCTCATGCTGGGTGGTCAGACTGGGAATACGGGTGGGAGAAATGTCCGAAAAGGATAAGACGCTTCGTTGCTATGACTAGAAAAGTTGTTGTATAGGGAAGAAAGTTCTCAGTCAGCGGCCGCCCATCGGCTTATTGCTGCCACTCTTTCAACCATTTCTCCATCAATTGTGAGTCAATTGGGTTCATGTCTGCCACTGTTTTGCTCGATTTTTGGGTCTGGCTGGTCGACATCGGTGGCAGGCCACTGCCTTCTGTTTGCAGGGCTTCGTAAAAGTCAATGATCTTGAGACCAGGTTTCTTCTCGATTTCCTCTGGTGTTCTTGGCGACGAGGAAAGGGCTTGAAGCCATTCCTTGAACGACACCACTTTGACCGCTTCGCCTCTTTCTTGCTCTAGCGAAGTCTTTACAGTCGGAACGAGCAAACTCCAACTCACTGTTCTCGGATTCACCAGATGCGATATAGCAAGCTTCTCGGACTGCTTAGACCTTGCTTCGGCGATTTCTACCACGCTCTTGGCAGCGAGATCCATCGGCACCCAGTCGACAGTGTCTTGATTGCCTAGAGTCTTTGGCAGTATGCCGAGAGCCTTGGAAGATAGAACGATACTTGGCAGCCATTCATGTCTATTCCACTCCGCAGTTGACTCCGCAGAGCCAGCTAGCTGGCCAGCGCGGACGATGGTGACTGGCACACCAGCCTTCTCGGCAGCTGCGGCAAGAATCATGGCGGCCACGTGCTTGGACTCGCCGTAACCTTGGGGCAGTGCCACCGAATGGCTGTCAGCAATGCGTTCCGGCACCGCTGTGTCCTCGGTATGTATCGCGAACCAGTTTCCAACACTGGCGATGGAAGAGATGAATACGATCTGGGCATTGTACTTGGACTGTAAGCTGAAGTCGACGGCTCTTCTTGTGCCTGCTATATGTACATCCTCGTAGGTCTGTAAAGTCTTGTTGAAGTCGACAGCCCATGCATTGTGGATGAAAATGTCGACAGCCTGTAGTAGGTTGTCGTAAACGTCCAGGTTCAGACCAAATCGCTCTTGCCCGAAGTTTGCTGCCAAGAAGGTGATTTTCGAGAAGTCCGTCTTGATGCCGCGAGCTTCAAAGCTCTTCTTTTGCCGTGATCCGGCGTCTGCTGATCGATTCAGGCAGTAGACGTGCGCGATTGAAGCATCGTCGAGGAGTTCCTGCAGAATGTGATTGCCAAGAGATCCCGTTGAACCAGTCAAGATCACTGTGTGCAATTGGGGCCTCTGGAACGTGCCTCTAGCTTGCTTCGACGCCAAGTCATGTGTATACTTTTGAATCATCCGATCCATGACATCTTCTTGACTGAGCTGTTGAGCATCGTTCTCATCACCTGCAAGATAGCCAGCAAGTCCAGCGATCGTGGGGTTGCTGTATATCACACGCGGCGACACGGTACTGCCCGATGCATGACTTAGAGTAGATGATAGAGCCATTACTTGCAGCGAGTCCATGCCATAATTGAAAATATCGGCATCGTCAGGTGCATCGTCCGGTATCTCGAATCCTTTGACCTTGAAAGCTTTCCGTATCCATTCTTTTGTCGAAGCAAGATCTGCGTCCTTGCTGAGAATACCAAGCTCATCGTCGCTAGATTCATTGGAATAGATGGCCTCTATCTCGCTCTCGTACAAAGCATTGGTCTGCTGACGAACGATTGAACCCTTTGGTGTGCGCCGGAATGGCTTCTCCCTTTTGGCGACAGCCACTTTGGACTTCCACACTCGACCATGTTGGGGGCTAGCTGTGTTGGCTTGCTCAATGAGCGGCCACAATTGATCAACAAGATCAACAGGATCAATGTCCTTTGCTAGAGACCACTCGGGCTCAATCAGCAGACCGGTCTGGAAACGACCCTGTCCTACTACTAGAGCGCCTTTGACTAGCGCATGGCTTTCGAGCAGCTTCTCAAAGCCCACCGGGTTGAACTTCTCACCATTACTCAGAACCAGTACATCATCCTTGCGGCCTTTGTACAGCCATAGTCCTTTCTTTGTTGGGTGCTGTTCGAACAAATCTTTGGTTCGCCACTCCTTGATATCGGGAAATGTCTTGAAGATCGCCTGCACTCGCTCGTCCGCAGGTCTTATGGTCATCTCGAATAAGCCTCCTGCATCAGGCTCCATATAAACGCCAGCACCAGGTGCCCACTCGAAGTATTTCCAGTCGTGCTTCTCTTCTGGAACACGAGCTATAATCAGATGAGCCTCCGTGGAACCAATGACTGCCACAACTCTGGAGACTTCATTGACCTTGGCGCCAGTGCCATCAGCCAATGGTCCTCCACCGTAGAATACTAGATCCAGCTTGGCCAGAGCATCAAGGCCTCCTGGAGCCTCGACGATTTCCTCAAGCATCGAGGGTGGCGTGAGAGAGTACTTTGCTCCCGTCTGGTTCAGGGTCTTAATGATCAAGTCAGGAGTCGGTGGCTTCTCCGGTGGAATGTAAGTCAAAGGAGCTCTGCACAGAACTGTTCGCCATACAACGACTGTTCCCATCATGTGAAACATTGGCGCCATGGCAAAGAGCAATGCGTCTTTCTCGAAAAGTGCGTCCTGGACATTGCGGCGGCCAGAGGGAGCTGGATGTCGACCAAGCTGGCGAGTAACGTATATAGAGGCATTTGTATGGTAAATCGGTTTCGGTAAGCCTGTGCTTCCAGAAGTATGAAGAACGACAACTCGGTCATCTGGCTTATTGCTGTAGGCACCAGGATAAGGTGATGCGGGTTTCGAGCCTTGTTCGACTAGCTCATCGAAGGACGGTATCTGCACCGCGTGCAGCCCGGGAACAGCTTTGCGGATAGTCTCGACCTGCGAGTCTATGCCTTCACTGTAGAGCAGGTATTTGCATTTTGTGGTTGAGAAGAGGTTCGCTTGGCCTTCCTGCGAATTTCGCGTGGACGGAAGAAGAGCCATGTATCCAGCCTTGATCAGTCCGACTTGTGCGACCGCGTAACGTGTGTCATTGAGTCCAATATATGCAGCAATATCCGTGCTTCTGCGACCAATACCAAAGACTCTTCCTACCCATCTTGCCATGCCGTTCACCGCATGAGCAAGCTCTTGATATGTGACATCCCGCCAGCCTTGAGTGAGCTCTGCGTCGTTGGGCACTCGCATCCACGTTGTGTTCGGACATTCTCTGGCTAGCTCTTCGACGACTATTGGAAGCGATTTGACTTCGCCATCGTTCTCCATCGAATGTGGTTCGAGGTATGATCCAGTCATGTTGGCAGAAATGACCTGTTTCTAATCAAAAGGTAGAGCGGATAGCAGTGAGACTGACTGGACAAGCTACTAGAGAAGTGAGGTGTATATATCATCAACCTACCTTACCGTTTCCATTGCTCACTGCACGGTTGCGTGAGGGTTACGTGGAGCTCTTTGCGGAACCATAGCGGCCTCATTGCGTACGAAACGCAAAGAATGGTGGCGCTGCTTCGGTGAAAGAGTCGCAGATATGGTGAGGTAGACCTCCAGAAGGAATGTTACCATTTATGCATGCATAGGTCTTGAGATCTTTGCACAATATTGCTGCTTCTGAGGGCAGATGCTCGTCATAGGCCCCATATCAGTGAGGCAATGGAGATCGGACCTGGTTCCTTGCCGGCCGTCCGTGTCAGTCCGAGGCCGAGGAATGGTGCGAGATCAAGCAAATTAAGCAAAGATAAGCTTTGGTGTTCGTGGTGTTTCGATGCTCCACAGAGGAAGAAATGCCTCAAGGATTCTCAGAATTCTTGAAGGCATCGGTGAAGGATTCGGCATCTGTTACCGTGTGGTGTCCACAGCGCAGCGGTCCGTTCTGGCGTCATGTTCCTCGCTCTCTCGGCGATGGTTCGCAGCATTCCAGGTTGAGATGAGGAATCGGCATCATGAGCACCGATAGTGCGCTCTAATCTGGCGCAGATATGCCTTCTTCTTCTTCTTTCAAATCACATGAAGCCGCCACCAAGCAGCAGGAGAGTTGAGAGCTTCGCCAGTCCTGCACTGCCATGATTCGAGTGTGCGATGTAGGTGAATGGAGAGCGAACAATCGGCCCAGCATCCCACTTCCGAGCATCAACCGTGCGAGCCACGGCCGATTCTCCCTGCTCTTGCTGCCAAAGCTCTCAATCTCCACTCCATTGCTTTGGCTCCGCCAATCCTCTGCTCCATCTTCATCTTCAAATAGTAGTCCTTCGTTGGTCGCTGGATTTGGGACGATAGAAGTCTTCTGGACTCAAAGACCATTTCGGATTCGCAGAGTCACAGACCGCTGAAACTTATTGCCTCGGCGACGAGGAGCACCTCCATACTAGCAGCCTGCTTATCAGCGTACATGCATGATATCCATCACGATATGGCTGAGACGGAGGAGAAGGAGGCATCCAAGGAGGCTGGTGTAGGCCGTACAAGCTTTGGCTAGCTCCGAGTCTGTTTTGAGCCTCTCCAATTGCACTATCCTTCTCATCACGCGTCAGACATGTCCTTTCTCCGTTGTACACCATTGCCTTCAAAGCCGACAGCACTTCTGTATCCTCATTGAATATCACAGGGTGGCGGAGAAATTGATGTGGTGTTGCCAAAATGCGATATAACAGGTCTTGAGCGCAATGGAGCTACGCGTCAGCCACGATTTCCCATCTCAGAATTGCTCGAATGGTGACCTCAAGGGCAAAGTACTGAGTGGATGCGTGAGGCATAAGTTCTCATAGCAGACTCCCATCGCCATGTAGCTGCACGCGCGCCTGGTGTAAGCGAGCTCTGACCTCGCTTCGCAAGCTGCAGCGCCTGCTTGTCGGCATACGTGCATCAATATGGTCACACAACCGAGGCGACTACCGCTGACCGGTCAAGACGTCAGTTGGAATCATTTCGAAATGGCGTTCACGAACTTCAGCTGTGCCCAAACCATTGCTTGTATACTATGGCCACTGAAAAGAGGGACCGAACGCAGCTCGAGCAAGGAGATGCACCGCCATCATACTCAGCCGAAGAAAATCATGATACCACAGTGAACGATGATGATGGTACAGAGACTGAGATATCTGGCGACGACGATACAATGGCATCTCGCAAAGATCGCTTCCGCGTACAAGACATCATTTTCGCGTTTGGACCCGATGGATCATTCTTCATCTCGACAGCTTTGCAAAGCTATCTTTACCAAGGCTCCAAGCGAAATGCTTCCGCGTTAGATGGCGAGAAGATTGGGCGACCCATTGCTGTCGCTCTGACACCCGATAATGGATTCCTCTTCATTTTTGATGATGAGAATAATGACGGCCACCCTTCCGTACAACTCGCTCAACCCTGGATGACTATTAACATCTCTGTTGATGGAATTGAGGTTGATCATCGGGCATTATTCAAGCAGCAATGTCAAGCCCTATACGATTTCCTTCGTAGCGACAAAGATGACTCAGTCCGCCGCCACAGTGCATTCTGCATGGGACCACTGTCTTCCCAAGGAGCACCATGGTTCGCTCGCCTTGGCGATGGCCGAGTCAAGTACCATGATCTACCAAAAGCGCTCAATTTGGAGATGCAGTTGGAAGACCAGGAACCGATGCAGGTCACCCTGGGACGAAATGGTAGCTATGTCGCTATCTGGCCTGACGATGAATCCTTAACCTGGGACTTGAGAGGATATCCTGGATTGCATGAGATGCTCGACGAAACGAAGCCAGGAGATGTGAACACCGTGGTGCTCAATCCATACAATGACAGCGATTGGTTCCTTGTAAAGGAGGATGGCTACGTGTTCTGGCGTCTCTCCAATGATACAGTCGTGATTCGCAAGATCGCAAGCATGGCAAGAGGGTATATGCAAAGACAAGCTAAGAGACGTAACAAAACGTACTACTGTTGTGGGACGGACGGCGAGTTTGTCATCTCACCAGAGACTAACTACAATGAGGAAGATCGGCAAGGAGACGAATCTGCATGGACGAGGCTATTGGGAAAGCTTGGGATCAGAAATCACAGCCCAGACCATTCTGCGAATGAGTGTAGTCACCTGGCTCCATTCAGGGCGCTACGGCTGCCTAAGGCCTTCAGTGAGCGGAAACACCAAATCGCTACAGGACTTGGGCTTGGCGTAGTGGCTGTAGGTGCGGCTGCGTGGGCCTCACCTGCCTTCCGCCAGGCTGCGCTGGCTCGGCTGAGAGTCAGGATGTGCCCACATTACTATACCACTATTGCAAGCACTGCGATGGTTTTCTGCACATGCTACGCATTAGGGTACTGGCGAGGAAGGGCGATGGTTGCTCAGAGAGAAGCAGGATACTGAACTTTCTCGGATTGGGACTACTGCCTATTCGCTCCCCTTTCAACTTGCTCGTGGTCACGCAAAGCTCAGAACCTACAAGTAGGGTTCATTCCATCGCTCCGCCAAGCCCTTCACGTGGTACTCCACATGGCACCAAGAGCTTGACAGAATCCTTCTGCAATGTGATGTGCATACATCGACCTTCTGACGCTTTGCGAAGTTCAAGACATGGGTTGTGAGAGGAGCGAAGCAGTGTATCTTCTCTTCGGTGACGAAAGTCAAGATGCTAAGGACTTGGCTCCGCGGCCGGACGACTTGGCCTGTGCGTCAATGGCATACGACGCCGAAGTAGAACGTCCTGAGAAGTGCAATACTTATCTCTGATTCTTCTGCTAGCCGTGCGGTCCAGTATACCTGACGACAAATCCTCAATGCATCACGTTTGAAGCAGGCTCCAAGACATCATAAAGAGCAACCAAAACCAACATGAAGAATCCACTCGCGTCTACCCAGCGTCGCTTGGCAACGATCCCATTAAATCCGCTGAAATGGCCAAAAGCGCTCGGTCGACATATGACGAAAGAGAATCAAAAGACCGAAGACGGCCGTGATCAATGGCAGTCCCGAACCTCCTACCTTCTAGCCTCCATGGGCGGCGCGATTGGCTTCGGCAATCTGCTTCGTTTTCCAAGCGTAGTCTTCAACAATAACGGAATCCAGTTCTTCATTCCATACTTTCTAGCGCTCGGCATTCTCGCGATCCCAGTCCTGGTCCTCGAAGTCGCACTCGGCTCCTCATTACGCGGAGGTCCCATTCTCGCTTACAATGCAATCGACAAACGAGCTCGCGGCGCCGGTTTGGGCAACATCTGGGTTACCTTGCTAGTTGTCCTTTACTACGTTCCAATGCTCTCGTGGGTCCTACGCTTCTTCCGAGCCTCCTTCCAAAGCCCATTACCCTGGGAAAATAATCTGCAAAACTTCTGGGAGAACGATGTCCTCCGCAACGTCGCCGCGGCACCACCTCTTGCCGAAGCTCTAGAAAGCAACACAATAATGTCATACCCGGGCACCGACCTCATTGGTGAGCACGTAGGCTGGAACGCCTTCTCCTGGTTCGTAGTCTTCCTCTGCATCTATGGCGGAACCCGAGTCACTGGAAAAGTCGTCTACGTAACAATGGGCCTTCCAATAATCATCGTCTTCGTCCTCATCGTTCGTGGCGCCACCCTTCCTGGCGCAATCGACGGCATCAGACAATACGTCGGAGAATTCAATGGTAATCAATTAGTCGCGGGCCAAATCTGGCAAGACTCTTTAGGCCAAGTCTTTTACTCTACCGGCGTTGGATTCGGATACTATACAGCTTACGCATCCTACAACGCACAAAACGCCAACGCCGTCCAAGACGCAATCCTCATCTGCTGCTGTAACTCGATCTTCGAAATCGCGTGCGGCTTCGCAGTTTTTGCTATCGTTGGCTTCCTGGGAATGACATACGCGAATACTGGACGAGTGGGCAGCTTTGTTCTAGGCTTCATCACTTTACCCGAAGGTCTGGCACAAATGCCTGGTGCACAAGTCTGGTCTGTGATCTTCTTTTTCACGCTTTTCATGCTAGCTGTCAGCTCGGCTTTCGTGATGCTGGATACTGTGGTCTCGGTGCTTTGCGATACGGATCGTGGACGGAAGATGCCAAGGGTGTATATCGTGACGGCTTGTACGGTTATAGCGTTTTTGGTGAGCATGATTTATAATACTGAGTTCGGACCTCAGCTTCTGGATGCGGTTGATATGAATACAAACAATCTTGTGTTGCCGTTCGTGGTGTTTGGCGAGTGTTATGGGGCGACTGTGATCTACCGGGCTGTGGATGTTATTGGGCAAGTCGGTGTGCCGGCATTTGTTGTAAATCAGGTTGGGTTCATCGGAGGCCTGGCGACTGGCCTTGCTATTGCACACAACGTTGACGTCGCGGGCGGTGTTGGAGCTGGCTTTGGACTTTTCTTCTTATGCACGCTGACCTCAGTCTTGATTGCGAAAACGCCCGACTCGATCGTGCCTGGTTTCTGGGGTCGCAACGCATTCTTGTGTCGATTTTGGTGGTTGGCGTTTTATTCGGTAGGTAGTGGCAAGGATAAGGAAAGCTTCAAAGAAGTAATCGCTGACTTGCGCAATGTAGGGCAACCAGCTCAAGCGTGACCTGAACGTAACAGTAGCCACCGGCAAGAACTGGCCACTTCCATGGTTCTGGGCCATCATCCTTCGCTACATCTCCATGCCAGTACTTGCTATCGTGTTCTCCTTCGGCTACCCAGCTTTCACAGCTCAGCGAGTCGATCCGCTCGTCATCTTTGCTTTCGCTGTGGCGCATTTCGCCTTGCTGACTGTGGTAAGCACGCTGATCTTCCCGCGCTGGATGGATCCTTTGATTCCGACCGAAAGACAGAAAGAAGGCGATCGCTCGTACGCACCACAAGTCGTTCTTGGAGCGGAGGATATTCGTGTCACCGTCGGCTTGGAGGAGGGAAGTAGGGTCGAGAGCAGTGATGAGGGCGAGAAGAAGAATAACGGAGAAATGATGGCAGGTACGCGGGCGGATTCGGATACTGGGAAGATCAGGTCTCAGCCGAGTGATGCAGAGAGTGCTCTTTGTGATGAAAAGCAGTTATAGGATCACGGGCCGCGAACATCAAAGTCACCGAGATTGAAACCTGCCGTCAATCTCTACAGTCGTGGACCCGACTCCCCTATCTTGGTCCACTGGTCCTCTGGAATATCTGCAAAATTGAGCACTTTATAGCTGCCTCCCATCCGACCCTGGACATTTTCCCAATCCCGATCGATCGCTGACTCTGGTCGCCATCTCCAGACTTTCTTCATGCGCTCATCTAAGGTTCCTTCGAGGCAGTCGACGATGTATCTACCAATTATCGGGATATGTTTGTAGCCGTGACCAGAGCCTCCCACACCCAGCGTCAAACTCGGAAACTCTGGATGTGCTGTTATCAAGAAGTCTCGATTCGGAGTATCCGCACACCAGCAGATTCTGGCAAAGCTGAATGGACGTTCCGATAGATGCGGCATACACTCTCGCAAAAGTAAGCGAACGCCCTCTTCGGATCGCAGCGGGATCTGGTTTTTGGCAAACGGCATGGAGACCCGGTGGTCTTTCGTCAACCAATTGCAGTAGCCAGGATGCTCGTCGCAGATTTTGAGCTCATGCTTATCCTCATCTGGTTCCATGAAGAATCCTCTTTCGACGTTGAACATCACTGGCAGATCTTTGTAAAGTTTGGTTTCCTCCTCAGTCATCTTGATGTGTGCTAGAGTCCATGCTGTTGGTCGGAGCTGGTCTTTCATGTCGATCAGCTGCGGAGCATTGGCTCCAGCGCAGAGAATCGTGCGCTCCGCATAATGCTTCGTGCCATCTTTCGTCAAAGCTCCGCGCACGTCTCCATTCTCGAAGAGAAGGGATGTTACGGCGCCGTGCGGGCTTCCTGCCACGACTTGAACACCAAGTCTCTGAGCTTCGCAAAGAGCAGACTCCATGGCTTTCCTGGCGTGAACCCATCCAGCACCATCTTTTTTCCACCAACCTTTCCAATTTGGAAATTCGCCAGTCAGTACCCCTTTCGGCATCGTCTTCCTAAAGTCCTCTGCGGTGTTCAATTCTACAAATCCTCTCTGTGGACTTGGTTTCTCGTCATCGTACAACTCTTTGATATGCTTAGGTTGACTAGCAGCAATCACATATCCTGTCTCATGGTAGTAAGGAGTGAACACCGGATCATTCTCCCAAGCAGCTGTGGCTTCAGCAGAGACTGTGCTGCGGACGAAGGATTCATCATCTCCACCATCAGATGACTCCGTATCTTGCCAACCTTTGATTTTGTTCACATCATTTCCGGCTGAAATTGCGGATGGAAAGTCATATGGGTCAAGCACCTTCACATCTTTGTAGCCTCGCCTTGCCAGATGCAATGCTGTGCTTGAGCCCCAAGTTCCAGCGCCAACGATCAGAATTGAGGAAGATTTGAGATCCTTTGTTGACGACATGATCAATTGATAATTTTACGTCCAACCCCAAAAGATGTCTCTTTGCAAGAAATACACTCACTTGAACAGTGGCGTTCGAAGATCGTGGCTTGCAAGGATGTGAAGCTTGACATCGATGCCCCACACGCATCGGCAGGGTTTTCGCCTGGACCTTCACCAACTTCTCACACTGCCACGATAACGACAAAGTACACAGATGCTAACAAAGCCTGCGAGCACGCCTTCGGCATGCTCAATGCTGGCCGAGAATGCCTCGCCGGAAGGCAAATGACACCTCTGAGCGTCATCATCGGTCTCGCGATGGATGTATGACCTGCCGAACCCGACGCATCCGATGTGATCAAGCAAGACCAACATGTACGAATTGCAGCCGAAAGGGACTACAGTGCATTCGTCAAGTTCAGCTCAAATGGCAAGCGGACTATGAGTCTCAAAATCTGGCTTTCGGTCGCGAGGGCGTCTGGAGAAAACACAGAACATCGAAAGATCGATGCCCAGGACGTGACAGCAAGACATGGGTCCGATACCCAGTCATACAGGCATATACCTTCATCTCACATACCGTGGACCGCAACACAGGTTGCATGATCGGATCAAACAGCTTTGCACCACAGCAGAGCTCTATCAATCTGAGCCTGGAACGACCGTTCTCGACGTTCCCAAATGCCGCGGTCACTGTGGATGCCTCCGTGCTGTCATACTACGTGCAGAACCTTTGTCCTCTCACAACTCTGAGTCGACATGCTCGATCACCGTTTGTAACGCTCATCTTACCATCGCTGCCGACTGCTTCATCTGCGGTGCTGGACGCCATTCTGGCTCTGGCCGCATGTCATGGCTCGTCCATCAATGAGACTTGGGCTGCTTCTGCCGCACGACTAGAGGCAAGAGCGATACACTCCTTGCGACATCGCTTGGCCCATATGACTGAATACGAGCTTGCCACGGATCCTGATATCCACATTGTGACGATGATGCTCTGCTTGTACGAAATCGTCAACAAGTGCGACAAACAGTGGGTTATCCACTTGAAAGGTGCACGTGAGATAGCCGGAACCAGGCGCAGGCTTATAAGTGCCAACGAAGTCGAGCAAGGACTTCTTCGATTCACGGACTCCTTCTTTGCGTTTCAAGACGTGATTGGAAGAACTGCCTGTGGCGAGGAACCCATATTTGACAGCACATATTGGAATGTATCTGACGCTCGAGTGGACGCTTGGCTCGGATGTAGTCCGGCATTGGTTGCGATCATCTGTCAAGCAACCGAATTGAGCAGGCAAAAGAAAGACTTGACAGCCTTCGAATTTCAAGCGAGAGCCGCAGGTTTGGAAGCGCAGCTAGACCATCTCGATCAAATTGTGCCAGATTCGAACGACACAAACCTGCAGAAGTCAGCCGACGTTAAGTACTTGGCCGCTTCCGTCGTCATTCATTGCGCGCTCAATGATGCTTCGCCCAGTATGAGTCTGGTCCGTCATCTAGTCGCTCAGATCTTGTTCTTGGTCAATTGGTTTATTGAGCAGAATCTCGGTGCAGGTCTGTTGTGGCCGCTGTTTGTTGCAGCAGCAGAGCTCGATCCCACGAACGACGAATATGCCACAGAGAACAATTCTGAAACCATTGCGGGAAGAGCTTTTGTTCTACGTGCTCTTGACTGCCTGGCAATATGTAGCGTCACGAATGTCAGCAAAGCCAGGCAAGTCATCACGGAAATTTGGCAAGCTCGCGACGAAGCAGTGGAAGATGTCCCAATTTTCTCGACGAATGACTGGGAACACTATGTCGCGCCACGAAGTTCCAATCTCAGTCTTGCATAGCAATGTTGCCATCGTCGGCAAGTCGGCCCCTGCTGTGGGTCACAGCTACGGCCATGCAATGGAGTGGCCAGGTCCTGGCCTATCCTGGTGGATGACGAAGATTATTTCATACAGCAGACGATCCTTCCCGCGATGCATACAGTGCTGATAGCTGGTGATGCTCGCTTGGACCTTCAACGCCCATTTATCTGATTGCCGAAAAGAACCCTTATCCAGCGACTGAAGCTATGGACCTGCTTTCCCCAGGACAAGACTACTTACTGGTCAGCTTTCGTGCGACCTTTCTTCCTGTTGAGGTTTCCTAGCATTGTCATTGCGGGAGTCACCTTCGCTTTTGGATGCACAGCTGGAATAGTCTCATTCAATACGATCAGTGAAGTTCCGACCGAGCCGCCGTACAATTGGTCAACCACGGCGACGGGACTAGTGTTTCTTGCTGCTCTCGTTGGCAATGTTGTCGGGTGGAGCACTGGTGTCTTGACTGACTTCGTTGTCATTCGACTACCTCCTAGCGCGAAGGAATGGAGGCACAAAAGAGGTAAGTCCAGTAGACTACGAATATGAACAAGGCGCTGATAGCAGACTAGCCTGAAATGCGACCTTTGGACGCTGTGTATCAGCTTTGTGTATGCCGCCGCTGGATACTTCCTCTATGGCTGGGGCGCCCAGTATGGCATACATTGGGTTACAATTGCCTTTGGCATTGGATGTATGATTTCACATCAAGTATCAGCGTGCTGTATTGCCACGGCATACGCGATGGACTGTTTCCCTGGAATTACCGGCGAATTGGTTGTCGTCCTGGCAATCTGTTCTTTCTGCCTTAACTTTGCAATCTCAGAGTCTACGCAACCATTTATCAATGCAGTCGGCTATGGATGGGTCTTCGTCTTCTATGGCCTTTGTGTTCTTGCAAGCATGCTTGCAGCGGTTCCGCTGATTCTATTTGGCAAGCATTGGCGCCGGCGATGTACTCCTAGATATAGAGAGTTCCTGCCTGAACGCCGCGAGGATGTGATCGCCACGAGAGTGACTGCACACTGAGGACAGGCATGAGCTATGAGGCCACAAAATGTTCCTTTACAAAAAGACGACAGGAAGCAGACTGAAAAGAGGGTCTATTGAAGCACGAATGATGACGTCAGTCTTATCAGGACATTGGGAATCCTCAAGACCACATTCCATGTTGTTTACGGCCATTGAGAAGACCTCATGCTTTCCAGCCAGCCCAACTTCTTACAACAAGCTCTCCAACTTCTATGCAGACGACAAGCTTATCCAGAGCTCAGACCTGTACAAATCCGCTCGTTCGCAGTCATGTCGTGGATGGATTCGTGGAGCCGACCATCGGCCAACTCAAAAGTACCAGCACCACTATATCTCGGCAATGAAGACATACCCTATTGTCGAACATGCGGCAGAGTCATGAGTATGATCCTCAGATTCTGATTACTTTTCCAATGCTAACGTTCGAAGATTCCAAGAAAGCTACCAAGAAGACAACAAATGAGATCAAGTACTGTTCAGATCGATGCCGATCACGGAAACCTGGAGCTCTTGACCGAAGGATAGAATCGACCATAGCATCCATGCTCAATGATGAAGAAGGCTCTGGCATCGAAAAGACAGCTGCCAAGACGAAAGTTGTCAAAGGAGATCCGCGCCTGGTTGTAACCATGGATGAGATCGAAGAAGTCATTTTTGGCAGTCGATTCGATCCCGAGAAAGTATATGGAAGACGTAAGAATCGTAAATCCAGAGCCATACCTCTCAAGAATGGCGAATGGAAAAGTGTGGACATGGAGTCTGGAACCGACGATGAAAGCACTGCAGAAAAGGAAGGCGACTATGGCCATCTCTCAGCAGGAGAAGAGACCGATGGCTCGATAGCTTCAATTCCTTCTGTACCTTCCGTTGATGGTGGTGTACGAATACGACCACCTCAAGAAGAATCTGAGATCAACTTTGCTGCGGGAGGTGGCGAGAGAGGCAGACATGAGAAGATCGAAGAGACCCCAGATGATCTTCTGAAACGAAGGGAAGGTGCGAAGAAGGCTGAGGAGCGAGAAATGGTCAGAAGGGCTGCGAGAAGGATCATTATCTTTGGTGTCGAGGTACCGAAACGCGAGACTCACGAAAAGAGACCAGCAAAGAACAAATCGAAGGGCAAGCACACTGAAGAGGATGTTGACGAGCCGACCACAGAGAGCAGAAAAGCAGAGGCACTTATGGCGGGTATGGTCGTCGAGCCATCCTTTGCTAAGGGGAACTGGGCAGTCAGATGGAGAGATTGAAAGATCATGCCGGGCACGCTGCCAGATCACCGCTGACAGAATTGGACGATGGTTCTGAATGCACCTGGCTATGGTAAAAGCTCGGCTCCTGTATCATCATGGACTACTACAATCCTCGGAGAGCATACTTTCGAGCTTGAAGAGTACTATCACGACCGAGGTCTCCAAAGATTCATGCTGGATGATTGTAAGCAGCAAGCTTTGATTGGTACGGAGAGGGCTCCGACACCAAAGAGCACATCTCTTGGCCCGTTGTCAGTCCCCACTTCTCCTCTCACACCTGTACCGTGGTATCTCAGGACCGCCACGCAATGCCTTCCCACGAACTCTGTAACCCACGTGGCCGCAAATCATGACTGACGATGAGTTCGACCTGCCTCATGCAGAGTCGTACTTCAAACCTGCGGAGCAGGACGACTTCGATCTCGCTGGCGAAGATGATTACTTCCCGTTGAGCGATCAGCCAGATGCTGCCTTTCATGCTGTAATTTTCACAGCTGAGCTCCTTGAACGCATTTTATTTGGTCTCGATACCAAGACATTACTTCTTTCTCAGCAAGTCTGTACTTTCTGGCACAACACGATAAAAGGATCACAATTACTTCAACGCAGCCTATTCTTTCAAGCCGACCTCTTATGGGACACGAGATTTGTACCTGCTTCAGATGGATCATGCATAAGTCAGGCTTTCGTTTATTGGATTTATGATGTTCTGACAGAGACCAGTGACTTCTTTCAACATCGATCCCACAACTGGTCGAGAACCACTGATGCAACCAATACGCAATGACATCCTCGACCCAAAGTTGAAAGGCCACTTCGACTTCGACTCAGCTTCGAACGGCTGGACAATATCTCTCTCACACGAACACAAAGCGGCCAACATGTCATGGCGAAGGATGTATCTCACCCAACCACCCTTGACAGGAATCTTCATTATCTACGGAAGCGACCACGTCGAGGGAACGTCTTTCTTGACGAACGAGAAAGGTATCAAGGCTGGCGACGTGGCTGATGAGATCACTGACCTTGCCACACGTCTTGGAAGTCACACAGTCTCTGTGAAAAAGATTGTGGGAAGCGAGAACTGGCAGACGTTCGAAAGAAACGAGCACATTGAGGCTCTGGTCGATTCTCCTATGATTTTGCCGCCGACGCAAGGGTTAGACTTCAGACCTAGGACTGGAGGATGAGAGTGCCAAGTGAAATCTTCGTGTCGCTGCTCAAACTTCATTCTAGGGAGCTCAGAGAGATTTCGTATACTGATCGCAGCTGCTGACATCCGTAGAAACATGGCAAGGACCCTTCAAAATGATGCCATCACATAGAACAGCCGGCGCACTGACTTCGTGCTGGAATATGCAAGTACATCCTGCGTCTTTCTTCACCTCCCATCGCGCGAGCGACCGGATTTCAGACCGGCAAGCATCGCGAGAAACCTCACCGCGTCAGGAGCTCCTGCCGAAACCACTCGAGAAATATCGAATTGCCCAGCGAGTACTGATACCTCTTTGTTGGGCGGGTTCTGACAAACAGAATCTCCATTAAGTTCCATCATTTCTTCTCCGACATCTGGCTCCTCTCATTACACATCAATGCACTCCCTTTAGTGGTAGCATCACGAATCACAACGGGGAATTATTGCTTCGGCGCTGGCTTCTTGACTCACGATGTTCCATACTTTCACCTCACAAAAAGCTCTGACCATGCGGGACCCACTTGGTACGTCCACCACTATAAGATGTCTCGACTTTCTGTATAATCCATTCTATACACAAACACACACATCTGGAAACCAAAGACCACCGAAGATCCAGAATGGCGCCCAAAGACACTCTCGAGGACCTGCGTAAGCAAATCAAGGGTAAGTATTTCGCTCCTCATCATCCTGCATATGAGGAGACAGCAGCTGATCAAGTTCCCAGAGAACGCAGAGCTCCTTTTCCCGAGCGCGCTCGAGGAGTTCGGGACCAAGAACAACGGGAACGTCTCCGCCAAGCAGGCGTTCAAGGTGGTGGTCGTTCAAGCCATTTTTGAACCCGCCAAAGGCTACCAGTATCAGGCCATCCTGATGACTGGTCCTCTCAACGCGCGCCGCGATGCGGCGAATGCTACGGCAAAGGACACCACGGAGGAAGCGCTCCAGAACCTGCTCGACCTGACCGGACAAGCACTTCACAAGAAGCGGATGGACGGCGAGAGCGAGGTGAGCACCGATGCTCAAGGTCAGAGCAAGGAGCTGGAGACGTTCGAGGTGGGATGGGTCAGCAAGACCCTCTCGTGATGGATCGTCTGAGATGTGTAAGTGCTCTGAGCATGTAAGAGCTACCACGGGAGCTGACGATCAAGCTAGTACATTCGAGAGATGCCCGCGCTGCCTCCTCGAGCGGTGAGCATGGGATTTGCTCACCACAATACGGCCAAGACGATATCCTGCTTCCAACTGCTCTAGTATACATTGCAATTCGATGAAACTTTCGATCCTCCCAGTTTGATTAAGTGCTATGAAGGATCTCTTGTACCACGTGTGCTCCAAGTCATTAGTCACCGATGTCAAGCCGAAGCTTCTGGACTAAGCAAGTTCTCTGCTGCTGGAAGCACAACCATTTCTGCTAATTATCGAGCTAGGTCCTGAACTATACCCAGGAGAATGGGGACAGATTTGCGCCTACCTCACGCTTCCAACAATGAAGCTCCTATGCTATACAAATTTTCTGCTGCTGCAAGAGCCCCCTGCAACACTCATACTACCGCCAGATTCTGAGCTATGAGCAGGAGAGTCCCCTGCTACCTCACGCCTTTGGTGACAGCGCTTCAGCACCATGTGAGTACTCTGCGGGTGGACAAGATACAACACGATCTAATATGGATACCAGGAAGATCGAGCGCCGCCTCTGTTGCCTCATGTGATTAGTATGGACATTTAGCCTATGTTCACGGGGAGAATATCATGCTTCCGCTTTCTCTAAAACACAATGCAATTCGATGAGGACTCCCATATTCTCCTGTAAAGTCTCATGAAGAATCTTTCCGTCTCGTTGAGGTTGATAAGTCGCAGTTCTCCCGACGTTACTTCTGCAATTGGAAGAGCTCTGAGAATCTATACGCCATAACGCAAAACAGTAAGAGAGTCTGCTTGATCGAGCGCATGATCGTTGTGAGCGGCAGTGAGCTGCGCTACCCTTATCACATGTTTTAGATACTTCTTCATTATGGCAGTACTCTGAGAATGTATGAGCCATTACGAGAGCCAATGAAGTCTTAGCTTTGGCTGAGCGCTTGATCAGTGTGAACGAGGGCATCATCGCTGCTCTCTCAACATGTCCAGATTCTTTTGCACCATGCAAGTGTGCTGAGTTTGTAACAGCAACACCAGATAGCAATAGTAGGACTGACACTATCGGGTGGGTAGTCAGTGTGAGTTTCCCTCACCACATGTCTCATGAGCATGGGCAATATGTAAGTTTACTGAGCATCCACGAGCCGTGAAACGAGCTGATGGAATGTTAGACATCATTGAGCGCTTGGACAAAGTGATCAATTGCAAGGCACTAATGTCAAATGCCGCTGGTATCGCTGCTCCATGCTCTGGAGAGGAGACTAAGCTCTTTCTCTAATACACAATACAATCCCAATTAAACGCCGATCTTCTTAGTCTCATGAAGTCCCATGCAGGATTCAATCTCCCCATTTCATCCTCAAGCTCCGTCTCGAGCTCGATCTACAATTACCAGTCGTGTCTATCCGGGTACTTGATCATGTCTGCACGAGCCCCCATGTTGTCGATCCACTTCTCCAGCAACAGCCAGACACACAGTGCCATGAAGAGAAAGCCGATCCAGCACTGAACTTCTTCGCCTGGAGGAGCACCCTGTGCAATGGTGACACCCCCGATGGCCCCGAGAGCGCCTATGACCATGCCAAGTCTGAAGCAATCGACACGTGTCCAGACAAAGAGATCTACAGGCAGGGTTTGTGCCTTGATAGGTCCGTGTGTGGTGCCTTTTGTGCTCGTTCCTGGCTCCTCCTCTGCTTCTCTGGCATCAACATCAGGACTGGTCTCCTCATCCTCCTTGTTGCTGACACCGAAGTAGTCGGCGAGCATCTTCTCGAGCTTTGGCGAAAGTGGTGCATTGAAGTCGACGATAGCGACTGAGCCACCAGATTCCTGAGGAGGTGCGTTGGCTTTGAATTCAGGCTTGGGATTGGGAACTGTAGCCTTGACCTCGTCTTGCATCTGACGCACCGGCTTGATGATGGGAGTCTGTCCCTCCTTAAGCTTCTCGTATGTTTGAGAGCGAGTTTTGATGTAGCGGATCTCTGAGACCTCGTGAGCGAGACGATCTTGCTGATCGCACACCTTCTGGACAGTCTCTCGACGAGTCGACAGCTGGAGCTGCAGCTTCAAATCGCTGGTCATGCTAGCCACAACCTTCGCCGATGGGACCTTCTCTGGGATGAAGTCCTCGAGATCTTGACGGCCTTCCTGTTCCTCTTCAATCGGACTATGGTCCAGAGCGTCGACGTGTCGAGGCATTGGGGGATTAGGGCGAAGATTCAGCAAGCGGGAAGGAGCTGGCGAAACCAGCCTACGTGGTCCGAAAGAAGGCGATTGAGTCACAACAGGGCGCTCTCAAGGTGCAACTTCCGAGGTGGTCCGTAGCTATTCATCGGTGCGGCGTTGTGATGTCGAGCTTTGGGAGGACTGCGGGGGATCTGGCGTCCCTCGAAGAGGTTTGGGCCGGCGATGGATCCTGACGGAGGATAGCGATGAGCGGAATCAGATTGGGATTGCGCTTTTGGGTCGGTGTTGAGCTTGGCCGCTTGATCGAGCAAGGCGTTTGGCTTATAGTCGATGTCCTCGACACCAGTGCGATTGCTGAAGTCACCGAGCAGAGGGTACGTAGCATGTCCATTCCGGCGCACGACTCGAACGGGGATTCCATCGTTGGTCATGCGTGACATCGTAGATGGTGTGTCACTAGTCGAGGCGGGAGTCGCCATGCCTTGTCGAGGTGCTTTAGGCTGACGCGAAGACGGGTCGCTGCGCTCGATCAGATGCTCGAGCATGGTGGTGGCTTGGGTATTAGATGGTAGTAAGGTGCGATGGTGTTGACGAGGAAGTAGTCGTATGCGGTCTTCGGCGAAGGTTGTTGAACGAGATTAGGTCAACTTGCAGCCGAAGGTGGTCTTTTGTAGTGCTGCGGAAGGTCGATTGTCCGTGCGCTGCACATGCATTGACACGCTTTTTTTGCATCTGACAAAGCTCGTTCACTTGCGTGCGCACTGGCTAGAGCACAAGCACTGGCTCTCACATGCCAAGAAGCACAAGACTCCAGGGCATCGAGATCCGCAGTCGGTAGTGTCAGACCAATCTCCTCTGAATCCAGTACATGTATCTTGCTTCACGTGCACAGTCCTCTAGGCCGTCCGTATCGACTCGTCACAAAAGCGCAGGGTCTCTGCACTTAAAGCTTTTCGAAGTGTGTTACATCTAGACCTTCACACCCAATTCCCTTGATGCCTCATGTCAATGAGACTTCCATTTTCAGAGCTGTGTCTCGCGACACGACCAGAGATCCAGCATTGAACTGGAGACCAGTCGGAGATGTTGGCCACTAGCGCACCAGTTTACAGCCCATCAACCTACCTAAGATCTTTCACCAGCACGCACTTCCGCGGCAGCTACGACAACGACTTGCAATAGCAGCAAATGCGGAGATGCATGAGACTGCTTGTCCTCTTCGCCTCCTCCACCTCATTATTCCGCCTGCCATCGTTATGATGCTTCGAAATGATGATTTCCTCGGATTTAATGTCGTGTCTCCGCTCAAGACCAGAAAACCAGTGTTGAAACGCAAATCGGACTGAGATAGCTGTTCGTCAGTTCACCGACCTTCAAGCGACCGCTCTAATCGCGGTGATTCTTTTGTGCTCCGCAATAGCGGCAGATGTAGGAGAGTACGAGTTGCCTTTCATTTCCCTTTCTTCACCTCACTGCTCCACCTCACATCGTGGTGGCGCTTTGAATCCGTACTTCTTCCAAGCCCAATGGCGTGTCTCGCCTCACGATCAGGGAAGCGGTGCTCCATCGGAGTACAGTTTCAGTTAATGGCCGCCAGCTCACTTGCCGCTTTCGACCGGCATGATCCCTCTGTGCGTCCAACTTTCCAGACAGCAAACTCAGCAAATTCGGAGATGCTTCCACTTTCACTGCTTCATCTCCCCATCAGCGTTGCCCACCTGCCCACCCTTCTCCGCATCCCCACCCCTCCCTATCCTCCGTACTTCCCTCCACGCCAAAAACACATTCACTCCCCAATACCCAATCGCCTGTCCCACAACAGCCCCATTGAAATTCCCAGCACTTCTAAGCCCCCAATCAGCCCAAAGCCATTTACTACACGGATTGACTTCCAGTAGATCGACAAGGAGCCAGTGCCACCCGTCTCTAAGAATCGCGAGTATCAAATGTCCGACGATGGCTTGGAAGATACCGGTGATGGCTAAGAGAGGGATGAAGTATGTGGGAGATTTGAGAGGCCAGGTTTTGGGGGTGAGTGGGATGTAGGTGTTCTGTTGGAGGGTGAGCAGGATGTCCATAATGATGACTTTGAGTCAGGTGTTTGGAGAGGGTTTGTTGTGGCAGTGATTTTCTCGAACTGCTGGAGTAGATTGCCGGGTCGGGAGAGTAAACTTATATCAAGAGGAAAATTTGGGCTTGAATGAGGCTGTGTTGTGCTTTCGTTTTAGAACGATCAGGCAGTGACATCCTGGGGGCTAGTTCTGCGGCACAGCGGGCGAAGGATTGAAGCCGAGCCGGGGCCGTATTTCGTGGATCCTGGAGTTGCAGATGATGCGGCCGAGTCATCCGGATAGTTCTGCATCATTGATGCATGGTCATTGATGTTCCCAAATTCGACATCAAGGGTGATGATTGCTTTGGTGAAGGAGGAAGGCGCCCATGCCAAAGAGATGGCGGCTTCGTTCAAATCGTGTCATCATTGATCAAGTGGAGTAAAGTACACTCTATCGCCAAGCTATACAGATATCAAGACAACTGCTTCTCGCTCATAACACAATCCATCTAGATGACCAAATACAGGCTCGTCAATAACGCCGGCCCAATAAAGAGTCCGGTCCAGAACATGACATTGCCCAGCACCGTTTTCCCCTTCATAAACTTACTCCTGCTAAACGCCACAAGAGGCATCTGCAGCAATTGCATCCAGAACAGATAGCCTCGAACTTTACTAAAAATCAGAGCCATGCACATCTCGTGCACCAAGGCTGAGAGGAGGAAGGTCACAAACGTGGCCGCTGTCCTGCTGAGATGGAATGTCGATATACTGCTATGGTAGACGTGTCGCAGCAAGAAGTTGTGTACCGGACGATTCCAGTCTCGAGCATACTGGTCCCACGTGACACTGTTCCACCAGTCGCCGTAGAAGCCGCGATCGGCGAATCGAGTTACTTCGGCGAGGACGTTGAGGATACACTCCCAGATGACGTACCAGGTGAGCAGCTGCTCGATGAGCATTGGAAACAGCATGTCGCTGACAATGAACGGGAATTCTCGCCACCGGTCCTCCAGTGGCATGTTATTCTCCTTCATGTCGAGGCTACGCCGGACGAGGGGGTAGATAAAGCCTTGAGAGACGACTTGCATAACGCAGAGAACGCCGAATGTGGCAACGGACTTCTCCAAGACATACCACCAATTTGTCCTCTCTTGACGAGGATAGTCAAGCTCGTAGACCAGCGTGGGGAAACAGGTGTACTCGATGTAGTTGCCGAGCGTGAGATTGTTCGGGTACGCCTTGGCATTGCTGTCGCTCTTGCCACGAAGCTCTTTCTCAAGGTCAGAGATCTCGTGCTTGACGATGTCGGACATGGTTGACATTTGCTCGGCAGTGAGATGTTGGCCTGACTCAATCGTCGCGGCCACGTTTGCCACAAGGGAGTGCTCTTTCTTGAAATTGGTGGATGTTCGCGGTCCTGTCGAAGGGCGGCGCTTCTTCAAGTCATCAGTCTTTGGACTGAGATCAACGCTGGAGGAGACTTCGATAAAGGACTCGCGGGGTGACGTTGGGCTGGTGGGTGGAGACAGAAGCGGTTCCAGATTCTCCAGGTCTTTGAGCTTCTGTTCCAACAGACGTTTCCGCCTGTACACGCCGGACAGATAGCCGTTGTAGAAAGCATAGCTGTGTTGCTTCATTAGAAAGACCAGTCCGTGAAGGACGACGAAGATGGTATGTGTCCATGGCCATTCGCGAAAATGTGCCCATCCGATTACCGATCCTAGATATGCCATCTGCCAGATATTCTGAATGACCCAGCCGCTCCTAGCCCAGCTGATATATCCATGTCTGACGAGTTTCTGAAAGAAGTATCCTTCGAAAGTACTGATCCACATGACTCCATCTGTGATGCCTAGCAGCAATACATCCCTCGTGAACATCATCCTCATGACCTGGTTACCGCCAAGCCAGCTACCGTAGTCGCGCCAATTTCGTAGGGCGACCTGAAAGAAGATGAGGAACATGCATAGCCAGAATAGGGTGAAGAAGCCGAAGAAGGGACTGTCAGCACTTGCTGGATTTTGACGATCGAATGTGGTAAATCGGCGCGTGAAGACCAGGTCACGAAAGTTGATGCGTGGCGGCTTCTTGTTCTTGCCCTCTGCTTCCTCTGCCTCCCTCTCAATGCCTTTTCTTAGGATCGCCTTGATCTCGGGGTCGTCGGCTGTGAGAATGTACTTTCCCTTCCTGTCTGTCCGCTCCAGTCGAATCTGAATGCTATTCCTTTTCTTGTGGTTGCGCTTTGTCTCCGGTGCAGACTCTTCTTGCTCCTCATTCTGCTCTTTACCCTCCATCTTGGAATTACTCGGTCGGTAGCCGTCGTCCAGGCTGCGTCTGGTGTTGACGATCAAGGTGTCGGGGTCAACTTCGAGCTTGTCATAGTTCTCAATGGCGTCGTCGATGTCAGACGAAACTGCCGAGTCGTCTGACTGAGTGAGAGATTCCGAGTGCCCGAAGTTGTCACTCGCTCCCTGCACACTCTGTTGATCATGGGCAAGGCTGCCATTGAGCATTCCATTCTGGTTGGACTTTTGAGAGCCCGGTCGCAGCTCGGCGACTCCATTATGGCCAAGAGTACCTTTCAGCTGTGCAGCATCGAGCGTGTCCTTCTTGGGAAGCGCTGGGCGCCTCGAAGTGCTGCTATCCGCGTGCCGAGCTGTCATGGTTCCGCAGCGCGGACAAGGATGCTGACGCTTCAAAATGGAGTCGGGCTTCAGTTCCGTGTACCTGCAGCAAGCAGCACAATTCAGCTTGTAGCATCTGGGATTGGTTGTACAGTGTCTAGAAGGGGATGGGAGATTGATCAGTCAGTACGGATGTGAAAGCAACAGCTGTTCGCGCAGGATGGGATGGAGGATGCTGCTGCGTAGAAAGTCGCCTTGGCCAAAATGACGTGTGTGCTGAACAGGGGCGACAGGTCTTTTCGGAGGAGTGTTGGTGAATGTTCGCAACTCGTCGAGCCTGTTCGTTTGCAGACCTTGATGTAGCTGTCTATATCACCATACCTACGGGCGTCCGGTGTTAAGATCGTTCCGAATGGTAATGCCCTACAAAGCTGGGATCGAGCCCGAATCTGCCTTGCCCCTCGTACTCGTACGGCCAGGCCAGCCAAGACATCTCACCGTACCATAGACTGTGGTAGAAGAGCAATAGCGAGAGGTGTTCGAGGCAGATCAAACACACTGATACTCAGCAAAGAGGTCGCCGGAGAAGAATGGGTTGGAACTTGGAATGAAGCTATTGTTGGACATTGTTCGGTGCTTGGCCGAGTTCACAGCCACACCAGAACGAGTGCCAGTGCCACTTCGCGCTGTCAGCTGCACCTGTTGGTTAACCGATTAGGCTTCCTCTCCATGACCAGGTCTGAGGTCAACCGTCAAATCTCCATCTCGCCCGACTGAGTTCATTCCCTGCTGTCCGTATCTGTCCCTGAGAGAAAATCCGACAGTGAAGAGGATCTTCTGCAGATTGTTATTGTATTACTATTCTTCCAGAGAGAGGCCGCAAAGATAGTCGGCACTAGTTCTAGCGTTGGACAATACCCCATACAAATCCACTTGCCTTGCGCCGCCAGCTGGCTACGCCTTGCCTTACGTCGCCAGCAACGCAAGGCCATATGCGATAGCACGGACTTCTACTATGCGCTCACTCAGCGCATCTGTGTGGCAGACGGCGCTGCTACTGTCTACAGTCACCCTCGCTGCCGCCGAGACAGAGACGCGACCCGATGGTCTCATCATCGAAACCACCTCCGGTCCAGTAACATGCGATCGACCGACACGAGCCCACGACACCATATCGGTACATTACAAAGGCACACTGCAGTCCGATGGCAGTGAATTCGATCAGTCGTACAAGCGAGGGAAGCCTTTTGAGTTCAAGCTTGGTGATGGACAAGTCATCCAGGGCTGGGACGAGGGACTGTTGGGCATGTGCATAGGACAGAGCAGGAAGCTTATCATACCTCCCGAGCTTGGATACGGGGACTATGGCGCAGGACCAATACCACCGAAAGCTACCCTCGTATTTGAGACAAAGCTGATGGACATTGTCAACATGAGCAAGGATGAGAAATCCTCAGCAACAGAAGAGAGCATGAGCATAGCGACAGCACCGCCAACGCCACTCGAGAGCGATGAGGAACTCAAAGAGGCAGGCATCTTACCGCCAGATGACGATCAGCCTGATGGACCAGAGAAGCAAGCCAAGTGTCACCTCCTCGGTCCATTTGCGCTTCTCGTTCAAGGTGCACTCGGACTTCTGGCTGTCTTGACCCTTGTATACAAGAGATGGAGAGAAGTGCCTAAGCGCCCATGGAAGATCTTCTTCTTCGACGTCAGCAAGCAGCTCTTCGGCAGTATGTTGACCCACGTCATCAATCTGGCCATGAGTATGCTGGGCAGTGCAGATATTGCGAATGCTGCGGCGAATGTGGCAGGAAAGGACAGCCAGACACCCCACGGACGGATGCCGAATCCATGCAGCTTCTACTTGCTGAATTTGGCTATTGACGTGAGTGAAACGCGCGACAAGCAGATTTGAGAAGCGCGATACTAATGAGTTTTATAGACCACAATTGGCGTGCCGGTCCTCTACGTCCTGCTCAAGATCCTACACGCTCTGTTCAAGCGAACACCGCTCGCCAACCCACCAGAATCGATCAAATCAGGCCACTATGATCAACCACCACGAGTGACCTGGTACCTCAAACAACTGCTCATCTACTGCATCGGTCTCACCTTCATGAAACTCTTCGTCCTCGTTCTATTCGAGATGCTCCCGTGGTTGCCATGGGTCGGCGATTGGGCACTACGATGGACAGAAGGCAATGAAGCTCTCCAAATCACCTTCGCCATGTTCATATTCCCACTTGCCATGAATGCCGTCCAATACTGGATTATCGACAGCTTCATCATGGACAAGAAGAAAGGGTCAGGAGGGCAGAAGTATTCGCCTGTAGGAGGAGACGATGATGGTGAAGATGAGAGAAGGGCGATCATGGACGATGATGACACGGAGCAGGGTTCAGAAGGCAGAAAGAGTGCGGAAGTCGTAGAGAGTGAGGATACAGGACCACTCAAGGAAGTCAACCCTACGCCGATTCCTGTTTACAGCCAGAGAAGAGGTGAGGGTAGTAGTGGCGGAAGCAGTCCACGCGAAAGAGATATGAATAGAAAGACGTCATGATAGGACGACATTGTTGTTGATGTACTACACTCATGCATTGGATGGGGTTTACGAATCAAACGAGATTTTATTTTGGCAGACTATGTTCGAGGTCTGGATGGACATGCTTCCCTTTGGAATTGTCTCACGTTATGTGCGAGACTCATTTCATCGCGGTGCGCTTTCTGCCAACTCTCCGTCCTTCAGTATCGACAATGCTCCTAACATATCTTTCCCCGTCGTCTTAAGCTGGCGTTCCGCAGGTCTCAGCGCATGTTTTCAGACTGCGCGTACTTCTGAGCACAAGCTGATCATGAAGCTGCGTACTTCTCAGCATGGGTAGCAGAATGCCCGTCCAACACGATACAGCATCTGTTCTATATGTACCTCTCTCTCTGATCATCATATTCTGTCGACAATGGTAAAGATAGAAGTGGTTCAAAAGCACTCCAAGACATATCACTCTTTCCGGACCTCCTCGGTTCAGGTTTCGCGGCTTCGTAGCAGCCCTCGCGACCTAGTCTCAGGTGCACAGACTGCCTTGGCACGCTATTCCCCTTCGGGGGCGATGCCGTAGGCAGTCTAAGGAAGTATCTAGAGGTTCTAGTAAATAGATCTTAGCTCTATAATAAATATTATTAAAATAGCTAATAATAGGTATTTCTAAGAAGTCTAAAGTTATCTAATAAAGTATCTAGTAAGTAGAATAGCGGAAAAGTACCTCTCTATAATAGAAATTAATACTAAAGGTATAAGGGGGTACTAAAGCATCTAGTAATTAAATTTAAATAAAGAGTAGTATATTTCTATAAAAATAACGCTTTTTAGAAGCCTAGAGGGCTTTTAGATAGATTAGAAGTATATAGTCTAAGCTAGAAAGTTAAGAAATTAAATACTAGAAGTATATACTCTAAGCTAGAAAACTAAGAAGTTAAATATTATAAACTCTAGAATAGTAAACCTAGAAGCCTAAGAACTATATAGAAAGCTATAACCTTATCGTTTCTAACTCTTAAGTATAGACTATATATATACCTAATATAAAGAGGATAGCCTTATACTTAGGACGGCGTCTAAATTAAGGATCGGTTAAAATGTCTTCGATCGCTTACCGCCGCGTCTCGTTAATATCGTAGGTAGTCGGTAAGCCTCCTAGACTAGTTAGAGTAGTCCTTTACTAGATTAATTAAGTTATATTACGCTATAGGTTCGATAGGTTAAAGGTAGTTTCGAAACTACTAGGTATACCGCTACTACGCGTAATAATTTAGCGTAAATTATTACGGAGATAGTTACGGTTACCTCTAATAACTATAATTACCTTATTAACCTAATACGGCGTTATAGCTATCGTCTAGTTTTTAATCTTGCCCTAATTAGTATCGCGAATAACTAAACGCTAGCTAGTAGCGATCGTATTATAAGGCTAGCCGCCTATATACCGACTTAGCGAAGGAGCGTCGAACTAAATAATAAGACGACCTCCTAGCGCTAGTAGTATACGAAGATAAGTAATTACCCTAGGGCGACTATCTAGCTTAAAGTAGTTTAGGAAGAGGTATATAAGTACGACGTCGAAACCCTACTCTCTACCGATAAAAGCCTTAACTATTATTAGGGTATTTACCTTACGAATATCGTCCTACTAATAGTAATTACTATATAGTTCCGGAAAGCGGCGGTTAAGCTCGGTTACTACCTACCCGAGAAGCGTAGCGCTTATATTAGTAAAGAATACTAAAGAGTTCTTTCTACCGAGGATTTCGTATATAAGTAAGCTAGCTAAATTAGGTCTAGCCGCGACGTTAAGTATACTCTCGCCTTACTAAATATCTACGAGCCTTACTATACGCTAGTAAGACTCCGCTCTATTCTAGGTTTCCCCTATATAGCCCGCTATAGTCTTATAAGTAGTATAGTAGCCGGTTATTAGCCTTATTATAGCGTAATAGCTAAGGAAAAGTATTATATTATTAATAGTCTACGCGATAGGTATACTAAATAGTTACGCTATTATAAGGGTTCCTAAGTAGAGAGTTAGCTTACTTAAAATCCTTAATATTATATCTAGACTAAAGTATACTTATAGATCGTAACTAAAAATAAGAGATACTTTAAAAACTTAAAGTCTTAAAGAAGTAATAGGTACTAGCGCGACTAGAGCGCTACTAAAGTTTCTAAAGTAGGTATAATAGTATAGAGGCTAAAAGAATAGTCTAAAGAGGTATCTAAAAGGGCTAATAGTAACTAACTATACTAAAGGTTAGTTAGTAGTAGTAAAAAGAAGAGAGGGTTAATAATCGAGTTTAAGGTTCCTTAAGAATACTAATAGTATACCTAACCGCCTAACCGGTAGGGGTAGCTATTAAGTAGCGGCGGCGGCGTAGAGGGGTAGTATAATATATCTAGGTAAGCTTCGAGCTATTAGAAGGGTTAGGCGGCGGTATACGTACGCGCTTAATTAAGATCGGTAAGGGGATAAGTAAAGGATTTAGCGGAAGGCGCTAGTAATAATCTAAAGGTAATCTAGGCTCGCGGAAAGCGCTAGCGACGATAAGATAATAGCTAGATTTACTAGATAATAGTAGGGTATTCGCCTCGAGAAGAGTAAGTTATTAAGGAATAATTATTAAAAGTCTAGAGCTTTAAATAGTTAACTAAAAGCTCTCTATTAAACCTAGTTCTTCTAAGGACTCTCCTTCTAATTTACGTAGTTCTACCTCTTTATCTTAATCGAGATCGCTTCTATCGTTTACTAGGCTTATTAGACCGGGTATAAGATTAGTCTCTATAAAGCGCTCTAGACTAAGGTTATCTAGAGGATCTAAGAGGGTACCTTCGATATTATAAAGTACCTAATCGGGCCTAACAAGTCTCTCGCGCTACT